>CM070512.1:53429864-53953041 GCA_036346375.1 Guadua angustifolia | reverse complement strand
CCTCCCTTCCTGATGATAGAGAGAAGATGTATGCTAGCTGCAAATGGCTCACGTAGACCAACCGCAAGCAGAAATATTTGAGGTACATGGCGCTAGCTCATCTTTACTTGGTTGCAGCAGCAGTCTACAGTGAATTCAGATCCAAATCACCATAGCCAGCCACGTGCAAAAAGAGATAAAGATATTGAAGAACTTGTGTCCGTAGTATACGTACGTTGCCGGCCGGTTAATTCCTGTCTCGCGCGGAATGCTTCTCAGCGTTTTTTCTCTGGGTACAAGCAAAGCAAGGAATTAAGGGAGCGTGTGTGACTGGCAGTGGCAGGTTCTGGTCTTGTCTTGGCTTTCGATCAATGAACAATGAGGCTTCAGCCGGAAAAAGGAAAAAGAAAAAATAGAAGGAGGGCATGATTCGTGTTGCATTCTTACTGGCGGCAAGCCCCACTGGTTGATGAGATGAGCCAACGGGCAGCTCAGATGCGGCAAGCTAAACCATGCATTCAGCGTCTTTAGTCGCACGCTTCGATTTAAGCCTTTGGGGCAGGAGGTCGATCGAGATGCGCGCCATTTGCAGCACGTAAGCATCGCTTTCCCTCTTGTCTCTTGAAGCAGAGGAGAAACCTCCAATGCAGAATAGCTTGATTCAGCCATGATATGAACACGTGCAATTGCTTGAGATAGACTAAGAAGAAATATTCAATTACCTCGCTAGATATCGCGATACTAATAATATGGTCTCATATGCTCTTCTTGTTGCATAAGATATTTGTGATACATTTCAACCTTCTTTTTATTCTAAAGCTATCTCATGTAGGGGTGTATGGCGAATTGGGGTTGGACGGATAGTAGGTCATCCATACCCTACCCTAATATTTTTTCTCTCGAATGCGAACACGGGTAGTAAAAGTCGGATAGGGTACGGTGTAACGGTAGCATTTTTTCACGACGGATAGAAATCGGGTTCCGGTAGTGTGCAGGAGCAGGTATAATCTGACCACGGTACTTCATTGGGTAGTGCAAAAATACCTAGAATCGAAACATGCGATGAAAACAATCCAACTATCACACTAGTACATCACATAATACAAAATCCAATACATAAAGTGAAATTCACATACATAGTTCAACACATAGTTGAATTGGAGGAGAGGAACTTAGGGCAATCCCAAAGGAATGGGAGGTAATGATAATAGTTTTGAACAACGTGAAATCACAAGCATCTCAGTAGTCTAGGAAACTAGGTCATGTGCTCCTCTTGTTTAGGTTGATAGCAAGTAGAATATAGTTGAGACATTTACCTTGTCAGAATTTTATAATTTTTTTTGTGTGTGATCATGATCTCAAATTTTTATGAGAGATTACTAATTTCATCAGTATAATTATATAAAATTTTAAAAATTTTGTAACATAGTTTGGATAATTTTTCATTTCATTCAAATTTGCCGATAAGCCTTTTAACAAGACAGTAGTACTGTTTGAATTTTCAAAACTTAATGACATTTTATCATCATCTGAAAATTTTATTAAAATATTATATATATGTCAGGACCATCTACAAAAAATTTCAAAATTTTATAACCTCGTTTGTTCTAATTTTCATTCGGTTCAAACTTGCTGGTCAGCGTTTTATCAGGATAGTAGCAATGTTTGAATTTTAAAAAATTTCTCAGATTTGATAATCACCTAAAAATTTAACGAGAACATATTTGATGTGTCAGGAACCTTCAAAACAAATTTCAAAATTTTTTGACATCGTTTGATCTATTTTTTTATCAATGCAATTTCGTCAAAATTTGGGAATTAGTAGTACCCGCTAGGTATCCGAATTGTGAAAATTATCCGCACCAGTACCCGACCTGCACCTGCCGGGTATTACCGATCCGTACTCCACCCGAACCCGAACCTAACCTAAATTACTACTACACCGTGCATTACGCATTCCGCATTAGTGGTAAAATAGTTTTCCATTAGAGTAATTTTGCATCAAGATGCAGGTAATGGTGAGTATTACCGACCCATTTACACCCCTAATCTCATGTGAAAATTCTTCTAAGTGGTTGACAACTATGAATGTAGAAATTTTGAGCCTTCATAAAAATAATACATGGGATTTGGTTAAACTTCCAAAAGGTAAGAAATCTTTAAAAGCACAAATGGATTTATAAGAAGAAGAATAGCATTTCTCGAGTTGAACTCCGCAAAATGGAAAGCCCATTTAGTGGTAAAAGGTTTTGACCAAAAAAAGGTATTGACTTCAATAAAGTTTTTTCTCTTGTTGCGCGCCACTCTTCCATTCAGGTTATGCTTGTATTTGTTGCTTTATTTGACTTGGAATTAGAGCAACTTGATGTTAAAACTTCCTTCTTACATGGAGATTTAGAAGAAGAGATTTTTTATGACACAACACAGGGCCTTTGCTAAATACAGGGGAAAGGAGTTGGTTTGTCATTTGAAAAATCTCTATGACCTTAAACAAGCTCCTAAGGCATGGTACAAAAGGTTTGATTCCTTTATGAAAATTCTCTCTATGGCCTTAAACAATTCCAGTGCCGGATATGTGTCTAGTGCATTAGATGGTTGAAAACAATTTGAGATACCCGGATATACCCGTCGACGCTTGTCCGAGCGGCGGCGCTCAAGCTCCTTGCCTCTACCACCCGTCCGACTTCCTCCCCACTCCTTGCTCATCCCTTGTCCTCGCTCATCGCCTCCGGCACTGGTGATGAGCGACCAACGTTCGAGCTCCTTGCCTTCGGCGCTGTTCGACATTCGAGCCTCTCGCTGTGTTTCGCTGTCCGAACTACTGGCGTTCAAGCTCCTCGCCTCGACACCGATCCGACGTTCGAGCTCCTCGCCTTGGACGCCCGTCTGAACGACCGGCGTTTGAGCTCCTCGCCTCCGACGCCCGTTCGACGTTCGAGCTCCTCACCTTTGACGCCCATCCAACATTTGAGCTCCTCGCCGCCGCCACACCGACAGCATAGCGGTCGTTCGAGCTTCTGCTGCTGCAGACCGGCGCGCTGTCTGTCATTCGAGCTCCTTGCCTCCGACGCCCATTCGACTTCCTCCCCACTCCTCGCTCATCGCTCGTCCCTCTCCCCGCTCCTAAAGCGCTTCGTCCGATGCTCGCCCGAGCAGCGCCGCCGAAGGCCCGTTCGGCCTTCGCTCGAGCTCCTCGCCGCCGCCACGCCAGCCTTGGGGTCGAGCTTCCTCCGCGGAAGGGTCAGAGCGACGCACACCACGAAGGTGTTTGACGAAATGGCGAAAGAGCAAATGCGGATACATTCAACCATCCCATCCACTCTTAATGCAACCAACTAAACATCTTCTCATCACAGCCAAACTCAGCATAAACAAGCAACCAAACAACTCAACTTATATCCACTCAATCAGACCAAGACTAGTCTGGATAGCTAATACAGAATAGGTTAGGGTGACCAAACACACCTTAAATGTCCATGTGATGATTAATGAATAAAGCCTACCTACGGTAGGGGTGAAAGCGGATCGGATACTGGACGGATAATAGCTCTACCATATTTGTTTTCATATTTTTCTGACATGGGATCACGGATCACTGATAGTCGAATCTGAACATCGGATCTGGATATATCGAATCGGATCTGGATCGAATCTGAATCGAATCGGATACGGTTTGAATATTTATCGGAACATAATAACCCCTTAAATTGTACATAAAAATCAGCGAAACACATAACTAATTGATTTGATCAAAATACTATTGAAAATTGAACAAATATAAGCATTTTCATTCACTTAGACAATAGTTAGATACCATATCGCATAAACAAAATTATATAAGGTTTAGTTAATCACACACATATGATTAGTTCATCATGCACATAGATTAAAACACAAAATAAAGGTAATCTTTGCTCAGAGATACAAATAGAAGCAAACACATAACATACTAAATGTTTGATAATACTTAGATATCATATCTCTAGGAAAAGTATATAACAATTACATGTAATGACTCAAGATTTATAATCTTAGTTGAATTATGTTTAAAATAACAAATTATGTATTTGTGAGTTTTTATGCATTTTAGCTACTTATTTAATATATTTTCCTATCAAGAATAGGAGTTTTTGAATTTTTGAGAAAAATTAAAATCTGATAAAATCTTGAAAATAAATTTTAAATTTTATATTGTTACTACAACTTTCTCAAAAAATCTCATAATTTTTAGAGTTGGTTTACTAATTTTAATAATTAAAACTTTCTTTAGAGATAAACTAAATTAGAAAACAATTCTGAAATTAAAAAACCTTTTTGGGCCAAAAGAGTAGTCTTGGCCCAGCCCATATGCTATCCGGATATCCGACCCACTATTATCCGGATTATCCGAATCAGTATCCATGATCCGACGGATAATGAGCTCTAGAACTCGTGATCCGTGATCCGATCCGATACTATTAGAAAAATATCCGATCCGGCTGAATCCAGATCCGGTAATATCCGGATCGGTCGGAAAATATCCGATCCGTTTTCAACCCTACCTACCAGGCTTCCACTCAAAAATATATGTCATATGGCGTAAGATAGGTACTGCAAATCAATAGGCACACAACAACACACAGCCCATTAAACAAGTGTCCGTGTGAAAGACGAAGACAATCTTAGTAGGATTATCCTAACATCCAATCCGATACCTAACACCCATCTAATCGAAAAGCAAAAAAAAGCTAGCTGACTAATGCTCGACGAGATGTTTAGGATGAGCAATGATTGAGCTTATCATGACAGGAGTACGTACATCATGGAAAGGCAATACTCCCGGCCGCCGCATGGGTCCCATATCGTGGAATCAATAAAGGATCCATCCAACTTTGCGAGAGGGAAAAGAAGGAAAGAAAGGGGAGTAGACATATTATTATGAGTCATTGGCGCGAATGGCTCCTTAGCTTATGTTTTTAGCATAATTAGTCCTCTCTATATCGTTATTGTATTTTTAGCATACATCTAAACCACGACATTGGTGACAAGATATATCTGTCTCCTACTGCAATTCAGTACCGAGCAGTACGAGACCGCGGCAGGAGCAATTGACAGCAGCATTGGAGCAGGAAATGTGCACTCAAGGGACCATCTGAGCCAAAATGTACAAGGGATCATTTGTGCCGAGGCTTCTATTAGTATATGAGTTTGTCTTTACCACCAGAGATGGGAGATAGATATGTTTCGACCCAGTGGCAGACAGCGGGGGCCCACCGACCGCTTGGAGGGGAGACATGCTGGGCCGCGAAAGTGTAGTTCCAGGTTAGTTGTGGGCCCGCCCGCCTTTTTGGACTCTTCTCACCTCTCGGGCAAAACAGACGCCGCCGACTGCCGACTGCCGACATGCAGCTCCAAAATAGCGATAGCAAAAAGGAGGTCTCGAGGTGGGCCCTGCACCGCCCAACAGATTACACCTGCTTACTCCTCCTAGAAAGGAGAATTATTATTTATTTAATATTTATTTTACTTTTTTTAAACTAATCAATGGAATTTTTTGCAAAAAGCACTGTCAATCGGATATGGGCGATCGCCCATATTTCGCGATAGGAACCTAAATGTAAAATTTTTTACCCATATTGAGGTTAGAGACCTAAATGTAAAATATCTTAAAAAAAGCAAAAAAATTCCGTTGATTAGTTTTGAAAAAAGATTTAAAATAAATATTAAATAAAAAATAATTCTAGAAAGGAAGGGTAAGATGGTAATGTTACATAGTCGCCCACGGTTCTTTTTTTTTCCTTCTTGTTTGGCTGTGACGGAGCTCACCTTAGACTCTGCATTACATTTTTTTACCTTTTGTGGAAAATACTACTCACAGTAAATCCTTGCTATATCAATACTTAGGATTCCCGTGTTCCCAAACAGGTTGTATATATCGGTTGTAATTTTGAGATGTTGAATCGCGCTATGTCTACTTGTGATTTGAAAAGCTGTTGTAGTACAACTTTGAGGGATCAGAGTGACACATGCATCAGAAGTGAGCCATTATACCTTCTTTATGTTTCTTTGGTATAACCGGACTCTTGGTTATGTTGAGATATAATCAGACTATTGGTTTTGGTGGGTGAATTCAGAAAAAAAAGACACCCAGAGAGGTTTTGGGTATGAATATAGCATCCCGTTGTACAAGAGAATCAATCTATGATCAATAAAAAGAAAAGTTTAAGTCATATATATCTTGTGTTTATCTATTGTGTGATTATTCTTTGAATATTCTCAACATTCTTGATTGCTCTTAGGATTGACACTACTACATATATGACTATCGGTACCGGTTAAGTAACAACTATTAGTACCAGATTTTTGAGCGGCACAGAGTATCCGGGATCGATGCCCATTTGGGCACCGGTTCCCACCAGCTGCTTCGATAGGACTAGAAATGTTTCAAAATATGTCGAGGGTGTATGGGAGAAGCGGAACTCAAACCCGCAACCTCGTGACTCGGCCTTTCACCCTTCTAACCAACCCACCCACCATTGCGTCTTGATATACATAGAATATGCATTAGTTTGAACTTTCCTCAAGCGAGGCATCAAGATCGAAATCGAAGCAGTTTGAGACAAGAACAGCTTAGAAAGCAACTTTTCGAAGCTGTTAAGTGTCTCAAACCGCTTTTGAAAGCCCTCTTCGGACTGTTGTTCTCTGAACCGCTTCTGCATGCGTAACATCTGCAGAGTTACGCACTCAAACCGCTTCTAATAGATTTGGTTGTGATGCCTGGGATTACGTAGTAGTGGCAATGTGGTGGGTTAGCATCACAAATAATTCACAGGTTTTCTTTAAAAATTGTTTAGTTCGTGTGACATTTGTACACAACTATATTCCAATAGGTAAACCTCACGAGAGAAGAGAGGAGAAATGGCGGTCATTTCTGATCTATGTAAAAAATGCAGCAACTGTTACCTGTAGTAGTAGTCTAATAGATAGTGCATGATTTTGGTGTAATCACCGTGCAATCTAACTAAAAAAGTTTAAAAATTCTGAAAAAATGATGGATCTACATCTCATCTTACCTATCTATATATAAAATTTCATGATCAAATTCGTCATATGTTAGAAGTTATAAAAAAGACAAATTTAGGGTGCATTTGAACTATTCAAGTTTGTCAGAAATTTGTCTTTTTATTACTCTTAACATAGGATGAATTTGATCATGAAATTATATATGTAGATGGGGTAAGATGAGATGTACATCAATGATTTTTTCAGAATTTTTGATACTATTTAGTTGGATTGCACTGTGATTACACCAAAATCATGATTGCAATCGATATGTCCCTGCATATATATGTCGTAAAGCTTATACGAATTCATGAATTAACATACTCCCAGTACAACTGGTGGATGGCTGCACACACGATCAGAGGATCGAAGCAATCCTTGGAATGGGAACACACAAATGTCACAACTCACAAGTAAATTAAAGTACATGATTTAACTGAATGCATCACACAAACAAAGCCAAATGCAGAACTTAGATGTAACAAGATACAGGGGAGCGCAGCGCACTTGTCAAAACCAAGCAGCAGCAGCAACAGACTTGGCAGCAACAATGGCTGTGTTCACGCACGACGATCGCCATCGACATGCTCCACCACAACAGTGTCATGGCTGCTTGTCCCGGTTGACGATGCCGGCGTGTAACAGCAGAGCCCATGGGTGGGTGATGAACTCGCCTCCTGCGCGAGCTGATCGACATGGTCCTTGGCTTTATCCGACGGCGCGACGTAGAGCATCATCTCGGCCCAGAAATCAGCCATCACCTTCCAACGGCGTGTAGCATTTCGTATCGCCTCGAGCTGCTTCCCCAGTTTCACACCACTCTTGAAGATGTTCTCTGTTGATTCATCCAGGTTTCTCATGGCTACATACTTTTTTTAGATAAAGGAATAAATCCGACCTCTGCAATTGCACAGCAGCCAAGTTCTTACAAATATCACTTCAGTAGCGTTATTGAAAAGCGACAAAGAGAACACAAAATTAGATGCAAAGTCTATAATTGCTTCTCCATCCATTCTTAGCAAAAAATCCAGCGCCACAACCTCCAATGCATGGCATAACCCTCGAATGGTCTCCCTCTTGTCGTCAACATTAGGTAGTGTGGGGTTACACCACCCTCCTTCGACGCCATCCTGTCGATGATTGACATCGGAAGAACTGGATGGGATGAAAAATAAGATGGCTCTGATACCACTTGTTGTAACACACTTCAGAAAATACTGAAGATTGTGCACTATTCAAGTTCAGAGAACGAACTCGTAAGCACGAAGCTTCAGAAGAACGACTGGGAGGAGACAAGTAGAATTGGTGCTGCGCTCCAACTGCAGCGTTTTCGATTTTTCTTCATTAGCTTAAATAGAAATACTAGATTACAAACTACCAACTAACTCCTCCATTCAAATATACCTGGTTATATCTGCAGCTAACTACTTGATCTAAACAAAGTGAAAACCAAATTACAGATAGACTGACCAAAGCAGAGTTCGGCAACAACCCAAACTAAATAAGTAAATACTGTTGCTTATCTCGGCAACCAGGTACACACAGCTTTTTTTAGATAAAAGAAGCTTTTTAATCTTAGTAAATTACATCAAGGTGATACAATTATACTAAGAAGACTCTGACCTCTACAGCTAGGTGTACACCAACAAACACACACACACACACAAAAGACAAAGGAACCATCGCGACAAACTACATCACGCAATATTGTCTTCAAGGCTATCCACCATCATATCAACACTTGGACCGCGATAAAACTCTCCAATGACAAGCGCCTCCAAGAAGGACTCGTCTCGCACACGCAACGCCATTGCTATGATCCAACCAAAGGAAGGCCGCACCAAAGGTTTTCACCTCGGAGAGTAAATCCTCGAACTACAAAACAATGCCTTCAACAAGACCATTGCGGTGCACAACCAACTAAGGTCGAGACCTAGGGTTTCTCCCTGTAATCACCAAAGGAGATCCCAAGTGTTGCCACCAACCGCATTCCGAGCTAGTGCCGCCATACCACTTAATCTTAGCCAATAGCAGCGGCCATCTTCTCAAGGCCGGACAAACAATTTTAGATGTTTGACTCTCGATGACAGTCGCATGAGCTAGCCAATAGGCACATGATCATCAAGTCCATAGAGTGCATCTAAAAATAGGTTGTGTCGTCTAAGAAAAGCGAATCCATGCGAATCGATGCTAAGATGACATAGGTCAAAAGAAATGTATAAACAACGCTAGAAAGAGATGAAGATGGGTTAAGAGTAGTCACCGGTGACAACCCAAACTTGCCGATTTAGTGACTTAAATGACCCACAAGGGCAGGACACCACGGGACAAAGCGGAAGCACCTAGGCAGCGCCTCCACAGAGGAAAGACGGCCTTCACGCCGCTGCCGTCGGTGGTGAGGTGGAGGTGTTGTCGGCAACGCTTCAAGGAAGACAAATGGCACCCGTGGTTGTCACCATCGTCGGCTCCAATGAAAATTGGCAAAGGCGTTAACCCAAACATCGCCAACCTCACCATTGTTCAAGAAGAATTCACCTTGAGCACCGCCCAATGAAGCGAGACATCATACATATACCAACAAAGAAGAGCCATGGATAGAGGGCCATGCGTCTCCGACGCCGCTCTGGAACCCTAGAAACACCTAAGTGGCAGCCCAAGCAGAAAGGACAGTCTGCGCTTGCCAAGCCATCAGATCATTGTGGGCCAACCGATTCCGCCGCCTGGCCAGACGCTCAAGAACTCATGCGGCCTTCATCCGCACGAGCAGAGCCCTCCCCAAACTCAAGACAATGGCCCACCTGCTACAACACAGATCAAGGAGAGGGAGCCAGATCCAACCACCGAGCCGCGGATCCAACCTTCCCAAGGCAGGGAGGCCCGCCGCAACAACGGCCGCAGAGGAAGGGACGAACCGCAGAAGGAGGGATGATGGCGACGCGAAGAGATGGAGGAAAAGCAACTCCTCGCCGCCACCTTCCTTGCGCCTTGAGCCTCTCGTGGACGCCCCGGCCAAGAAGTAGTGGCCCGAAGGGAGGGTTCCAAGGCGCGAGGCGGGGAAGGAGGGAAGTGCCTAGCGCGGCGGTTTTGCAGCTAGTGCTGTTTAGGTTCCCAACCATTCACCTGAGTCTACCTTTATTTAGGAAGAGCCAAGTCGATCAAATAGTATACAGGGCACTAACAAATATACATACAGACGTACGTCTAATTTTGATATCACGATTCCGAGCAAAGAACATGGAATTCTCCTTGAGGTACAGCAGCGTCTAAAATGATATCTTGCAGTGTCACCATGGGAGCTGAATTATGGCTAGAGGTTTTCATGTTGTGAGCTTCGTTCCTAACATAGCGGCCTGTTAGATTATCGAGAACTAGTATGACATGTTCAGATGTTCCTCTGTTTGGTGCGATGAGATATTTTGGCCCGGTCACTTGCCAAGGATCAGCTGGACATGCACCAAACAGATGCGGATTTTTCTTCCTGAATTTTACGAGTATTGCGAGAGCCAAGCTCCAAAGGCGAGGGTTGACATTTGATCTCAGTAATCCGCTGAACATGTTTACAAGCCAGAAACACCCATCCGCCTCCTGGCCATGTCCATAGCTATTGAAACCAACTTGGGTGCTCCAAAGGGTCCAGGCTTCCAAACGCACGCACCTTTGAAGAAGTACCATGCGCTTCTTGTTGGGATCCGCTGCGCTCCTGCCATCTTATGGCCCGCAGTGATCCGGCTCCCCCTGAGACCAACACCTGGTCTCGGCCCAGGTCTTCCACATCCATTGGCCTAACCAGAGCCACAACCAAAGTCCTGGCCCAACTCAACCCAAAAGACTAGCCTGATGGGTGAGAGAAGCCTCCACCTTTTAAATTGTGCTCCTCCATCACCAATATCCGATGTGGGACTAAACCCAACAATCTCCCCCATCACACATCGGGCCCAACAATCTCCCCGTGACATCAAGCCCATGTCACCTCGAGACTTGTTTTTCAAGGCTCCCCCACAACCGCGGCCACCTCGAGACGTTCGGGTTTGGAACCATAGCTCGATACCACTTGTTGGGATCGCTGCAAGCTCCGCCATCTTATGGCCCGCTGATGATCCGGCTCCCCGAGACCAACACTGGTCTCGGCGAGTCTTCCACATCCATTGGCCTAACCAGAGCCACAACCAAAGTCCTGGCCCAACTCAACCCAAAAGACTAGCCTGATGGGTGAGAGAAGCCTCCACCTTTTAAACTGTGCTCCTCCATCACCAATATCCGATGTGGGACTAAACCCAACAACGACTCAAGAACTGCAACCTGAGAGGCTGTGTAGTTCCGAAACTGGCAATCTCGTTGGATCGACTCGTGACAATGATTTTACTGTGACCTGTAATGCAACTTTTTGGAAGCTGAGTACAAGCTTCCCCATATACCCTGATCAATGTCCCCATCTAGTTCAACAACGATCAATCTCCTTTCTCCATCCACTGCACGGTTCTGATGCTTAACTATACCACCATCCTTGAGAGTCGTTATGTTCCTATCTGTAAGATCTTCTGCGGAAGAACACAATTTGTGAGAGCGACATGCACCCTTTCGTCAATGCAGGCGTGCTCGACAAGGGTGCTCTTTCCAACTTTTCCGGGGCCAATGATCGGTAGGACAGCCAGATGTTCAGCAGGTGGAGTCTCTGCTTGCAACAGAAAGCTCATGACACGCTCCATCTCCACTGACGGTCGAACATGCAATTGTCCAAAAACGAGTACATGTCGTATGGTTGACGGGAAGCTGAGGATATCTACTTGAGAACATGATTAACTCATTCACATCTCGGATGGTGGTTTCTAGGCCTCCAATAATTTGCTGCAGCTCTTTCGCAGTATGACTACTGCCACCAGAGAAACAGACACGCTTTGTACCGATTGAATCCTGACAGGGCGTTTCAAATCGTATTGCAGAGCCTAGCTGAGAGGAAAGCGGATGTTTTTTCGCGGTGCGCCCCTGCCCGGGGCTTGCTCCCCGCCTCTGATCAACGCTTCTTCATCTTCTCCAAGAAAGCTCCTTCGATCCGATCAAGTGGTTTCCTGATCCGGGAAGTCTTTTTCGCCTTGGGTCCTCCTCTCTCCGCTAGCTCATGCGGTTCACCATGCTTCTTCCTCCCGAGGATCTTTTCTTTCTTTTGTAGTCTTCAAGCGCTTTCATTTCGGCTCGATAATCGCTCGTTGCTCTCACCTTGCACTCCATTCTAGGTGGGGCCGGGGATTTCATGTTTCGCAGCCTCTCCTACTCATTTTACGCTGCTCGGTGGCTTCCAAAAAGTGGCTCTCCTTGTTCTCGGCCTTTTTCAGATCTCTCTTGAGGAGTTCGACCTATCATTCTTCCCCGTGGAGGGATGGTGGTGCGAATGGGAAAAGGAATTTTTTCTTGGCGTGGGAAGATCAGTTTCTTGGTCTTTCCCAAGCATCCTGGGAGGTTGTCTGGTTGTCGGGGACCTCCGCGCCTTCGAGGATAGTTGAGGATCTTCGCCTCCGGTGAGGGCTATTAAGTTGATTTCGCAATGGTATTTCTTTCCAGCAGCCTTGTCTCGGGAAGTTCAACTCGGTGGTTTTCATGACGCTAATTTCGCTAAAGGTTCCTTCTTCCTTCCGCTCTACTTTAGAAGGTATTCCTTCAATTGGATAGCGAGTCGGCCAGCCTCGCAATTAGCTCAATTCTTGGTGGTTATCCGCCGGTTTTCATTTGCTTCGAGCCGACTCGGCATTTTCGGATCTCAAGTATAACAATCGGGTTGGGAGACATCTTTGTTCTATTAAGCTGCTTACCACCCAAAGCATTTGGATGCTTACTTTTTCCTTGGAGAGACTTCGATCCTTCTGGCGTAAAGCCAAAGAGAGTTACATTCAATCTTCTCGTAGGATTGCTCTTTGCTCCGGTCCTCGCCGATTCGTCTCGTTACAAGGCCAACCTGGTTTCAAAAGAGTTTTTTTACGGCCGACTCTCATCCTCAGCAGCTCAACTCCTCATCGTGGTTCTGCGAGCTTCATCACGATGGGAGGGTTCTCTGCCGCTCTTCATGTCTCCTCCAAGTTCTTTCCAGCATTGGTTGTCCGATTGGGACAATTAAATCTCCCAGATCTTCTCTGCCGCTGCCTCTCCTTTGGTTCATGCAAGTTTGGCACTGGTTTTGAATTCAAATCAACCTAACCTGGGCGTTAGCCAGATCCTTTCGGCGTTGATGGTTCTAATGCGCGACCCGACCTTGCCTTAATGGCTCGTCAGAGGATGACGGGGTTTACTCTGAGTCGCTCTTAGTGCACCTGCCACTATCAAACCGAGGATTTCTTCCACCCTTTCCTCGCTGCCTCCCGCCATCTCAAGGCCAAAAGCGACGGCCCTTCGCCTGGGTCCGTTCAATTCTCTTTGCGCCCTATTCTCGCCGTTGGATCGGGATCCATTTTTTCCACCTTCTCCTTCTTGGGGAGCAGATAAGGCCGATTCAGTGTGGGGCTCCTTGCCCTTCCCATCTCTCTGCCTCTTGGGCCCGCCCCAAAACCTCTCCGTCTTCCCATTGTTCTCGTGATTCTCGCCTCCGCCGCTTCCTCATGGAACCCGAATCCTCTCTCCTTCTCGGCCGACCACTTTCGGCTTCAATGGCTAACTTCCACTTTGATCGTAATGTATTCATCCTCAAAGATATTCGGTGGAGGATGGCGGTCCTCTCAGATCGGAAGGGCGAATGTTCACATCAGCGCTTTCCTACACGTAACTCATGAAGATTGGGTGCCGATGATCGATCGCGATGGAGAGATTGCTCCGGAGGACTTCGATGACTTCCTCCTTCAGGTCAGAGACTACATTGAGGAAGAATTCCAGTTTCCAGTTATTCATTCTTGCCGCACAATCCTGGGTCTGGGACTTTTGCACCTGAACAGCTCCTTCAGTCGTGATCAACTTATTGCTGTGGGTGATCATTTCATTGGTGGTGTTCGCATTGGCTTCCTTCAGCATGACAGGGGGATTAATGCCCGGAATGCTCCTTATGCCAGGTTGGGTTGGTTGATGCTCTTGGAGTCCGCTTGATTTGAGGTCACAAGGGTACTTAGAGCAAGCTTGTGCTTCTTTTGGCCGTCTTGTGCGATGGAGGATTGATAACAGGTCCCTATCTCATGTTCTAGTCCAATGTCAGTTTGATAACCTAACGGACATTCCTCGTAGGGTCAAGTTATTAGCAATGGCACTAGCCCTAATGGGGACACTATCTCTTTCACAAACCCCGGTGGTCATCCTCTTTCATGTATTCACCGATGCCAACCTTCTTCCTGATGAGGATCCTCTCAAAGCTCGAGAATCCATGTACCAGAGCAACAATTTAACCCAGAGCCTATCATTCAAGAGCTCGCTCAAGGAGACCTTGCCTGGGACTGTTGTGCTTTGAATCAATGAGAATCAAGTTCCGTGAATGAGGATTGAATCACCATTTCAGATTGCGGACGCTCATGCTCTGGCCATTCTGCATATATTGACGCCATTGACTTTCCTCGATGAAGAATCGCGTCGGTGGAGGCCTCATCCCTCGACGGACCAGGAGAGCCGCTCTCACAACCATTGGTCATGTCGTTATGCTCGATTGGAGGGCAATGGCCACACCGCACCCCGTGAACTCTTAGCCTTCAGACTCTCCGCTCTTTTCTCGAGTAATCGCTAGATGCCCCGGAAGGTTGGGGACAAACTTCAAAATGGTGCTTCCTAACTTTTTCTCCCTCACCAGCTCCCCGAAAGTGCTTTTGAGTTACCCAGATCCGTCAAGGATGGTAAGGTCCTTTGGCTCGCCCACCGCCTCTCGCTTCGTATATGAGTCCCTGCATATGATTTCTAGTTTGGATAGCGCGATCACCCACGAGGAGGTTAACCTCCTACCACCACAAAGAAAATTTCACGGGTTTATGAGAGGAAAGGAAAACCCTCTCGTTTCAGATGACTCGCTTATGTTGATCTAGCTTCCTCTAATCGGATGGATGTCCCGATCCAACGTTGTTTAGCTTCGAAGTAGGAAAAGCGCAAGACTACAAGCAAAATACAAAGGACTAAAAACAGCCTAAGGCCGCTTCATTGTTCAAGAAGTCCAAGTCAAGATTAGCACCGACCATACTACAGGTCAAACCCTTCCGTAATTTACAAGCCACAATGACCCTTTTCATTTCCTACCATCACGGAGGTGGCCGAATTGAGAGGCAATACCCCTATAATTTCGCTCGTGTCATCCGTAAGGTGGCGTTGAAAATGTGGCCTTTCCCCATGGAGGTGGACGAGGATGCTCTGTTCATGGAGGTCATCCCGACTGCGACGTGCGATACTGTGCTCTTGGGTCGTGTTTTGTTATGTTGATCGATCTCGCGATCGCTTTTTCTCTGGGGCCTTTCCCGTGAGCTCTGCTGGTTTAGTTAATGGGTGGGTGGTTGGCCTAGCATGGATTCGCTTTTGAACAAGGCCCTTTGTTGCACTTTTCTTTTATCTTCGGTTTGATTTGTTTGCTTCGCCTCGACTGGCCTCGACCGCGCTTTTGGCATATTGTTTGGTCGGATGTGGTCGCCGGTCCCGGTGCTTGTCTCGGGAGAGCTTTCCACGCCATGCTCTTTCGCCCATCGGGTTGCTTTGGGGTTGTCCTTCGCACCTCCCTCGATGCCTTTCCTCCGGTTTTGTTATTATGAATTTCATTATAAGCGCTTCCGGTCCATTTAAATTGGAATGTCGAGGCCTAAATGATCCTGGAAATGCATCTTGTTCGGCGGAAAATCCAGGATTCTCGGTGCTCTGGATTGCCATTCAGAAACTAAACGATCGGTGTTTAATCATTCGGTTATTAAAAGCTTTGCTCCTAAAAATTCAATCAATTCTCCTTCTTTCCACTGACGGGCTTCTGGAGGCGCTCAAGTTTTTGGGTTGGGTCCTTACTATCCGGATGCAGACCTTTCTCTGCCTTCCCCACGCCATTGGGGTCAAATTTACCTCCATTCATGATCACAAGAGTTGACTCGACATACCACGGTCCTGCAATCGTCCCCAAGTCTCAATTCTTAACTCGGCTATCCAACCTTTCTTATCAAGACGATGAGGACTTGATTATCATGGGATTTCAATCTTTATAGATCTTCTTTGGACGTAAATAGGCCAGGGGTAGATATAATGAGTCCCAAATGTTTGATAACATCATAACCTCTCTCGGCCTCATCGAGATTCCTCTAAAGGGCTTAGGTTCACTTGGAGTAACATGCAAAACAACCCTCTCGGAACAATTTGATTGGTGCTTCACTTCGCCCCATTGGTCCACTTCCTTCCTCGTGACGCTTTGGTTGCCATTGTCCGACAACGCCCGATCATGTCCTTGTGTATGAAATTACAACATCAATTCCCAAACCCGCCAGGTTCAGATTTGAAAATCGCCGTTGGACCGCATGATTTTTGCAAACCATTCACAAGACAATCGAACTTAATGGGCAATGTCATGTCATCTTCGGTCAAGATTATCAAGTCACTTGATCGCCTTCACTTAAGCTCCAAGAGTGGAGGAAGAGTCTCTGTCACGATCGATTTCACTAACTTCCAACTCGCTAAGCTTTTATTGGGGTCCTTGATGCAATTGAGCAAAACAGACTCTTCATATCCAAGAAAGAAATTTCAGAACATTCTCAAAAATAAGTTGACCTCTCTTTTGAATTCTCAAAACATCTTCGAGGAATAGATACAAGTCCCAATGGATTCAATTAGGTGATGAGAATACGAATATTTTCATAGTAAGGCTTCTAAAGATATCGCCATAACCTCATTACTTCTCAAAACCGATAATGGGGATATCCTTTACGATCACCATTTCAAAGCCAATCTGCTTGGGATTTTTTCTCCGACTGCATGGGCCGCTCTGATAACCCCATTATGCGTGCTCAACCTCGAGTCTCACGGTCCTCGAGAGATGACCTGCAGTGGATTGTTTCCTTCTCCACTCAAGAGATTGATGATGTGGTCCTTCAATTCCATTCCGATAGTGCTCTGCCCGATGGCTTCAACGGAAATTTTACAAAAATGTTGGCACATTATCAAGCAAGATTTCTACAACCTTGTCAGAACTTTTATGAGGGGTGGGCCTCTCCGATTTGATTAATCATTCTTACATCGTCATGATTCCTAAGTCATCCAACCCGAATCTCCTAATGACTTCTGATCTCGATCTCTTTACTTAACCTCTCTATCAAATTGATCACAAAGTTACCGCCCTAGACTTAACTCCATCATGTCTAATCTGGTTCATGTCAACCAATACGGCTTTATCAAAGGAAGATCTATTCAAGACCGCCTGCTTGGACTTATTTAATATATTCACTTATGTCATTGCTCTAAAGAGAAAATTGTGCTTCAAATTGATTTTGCTAAAGCTTTTGACACCATTGAACACAATGCTATTATTTCCATGCTGTCTGCTTTAGGCTTCCCTGATGCCTGGCTCATGTGGATGAGGGAGATCCCGGCTCAGTACGCCACTGCAGGTTCTCAATGGGGTTCCTGGCATTCCGTTTCGCTGCAAAAGAGGTGTCAGACAAGGTGACCCAATCTCCCCTTTGCTGTTTGCTATTGCCGCTGATCTCATACAGTATATTCTCAATGCGGCAAATCAGTCTGGCCTCATTTCTTTCCCCGTATCCGCTGGTGAGCATGCGGACTTTCCGATTATTCAATATGCGGATGACACTATCATCTTCATCAAAGGTTGTCAAAAGGAGGTTTTCACGGTTAAATGTCTTTTGCAATCCTATTCGTCCGCCACTGGTCTCAAAATTAACTTTGCTAAATCGGCCATGATTCCCATCAACTTGCCGGACCTGGAGGTCGATATCCCGGCCGGGTTTTTGGTCAGAAGTGGGCAAGTTCCTTTCAATTACCTAGGTCTCCCAATGGGTCTTATAAGGCCCTCATGACAGGATTTTGATCCTATGGTTGGCGTAATCCGCAAAAGGGTCTCCCTCGTTCTCCCTCTTCTTTCTTATTGCAGGCTTCTACCGGTGAACTCGGTGATTTCTCACGGCCACCTATGCGATGTGTTGTCTCAACCTTCCCGCCGCAAATCATTAATAGGATTGATCAAAGCTAGATGGGTCCGCTTATGGGGAAAAGCGAAATCAACGGTTCAAGTAAATCCTTGTCAAATGGGACAAGGTTTGCGAGCCAAAGAAGAAAGGTGGTCTGGTGTCATCAACCTAAGGACTCATAATAATGCTCTCAAAGTTAAAGTTTTACACAAGTTTTTCAACAAAAAGATATCCTTGGGTTCAGCTTATCTGGTCGGCTTACTATCACCCATCCTACCTCGTGGCTACCGCATTGGTTCTTTTGGTGGAAAGATGTGCTTGCTCTCATCGACTGGGCTCAGAGGGATTGCTCATTGTCATGTTGGGAGAGGTGACACTGCCCTTTTTGGGGAGATGTTTGGAACAATATGCATCTAAGCTCTAAATCGCTTTCACTTTTTCTCCTTCACCAAAAAATGTTACGGCTCGGGCGGCGATTTCATTACCAATCCTCTTTGCTTTGGTGAATTTTCATCTGCCTCTCCCACAAAGGCGTTTCATGAGCTTCAGATTCTTCATGCTCTTATCAATAATCTCAATGTCCTTACTAATTCGCGGGACGAATGGAGTTACATCTGGAAGTCCAAGGATTACATCCCAAGCCGGTTCTACAAAAGGATTTTCTCCCACATGGTGGCTCCTATTCCCATATCTTGGATTTGGAAAGGGAAATGCTCATATAAGCTGAAAACCTTCACTGCTCCTTTGTTGCGCACTGCCTCAATACTAGGAACATTCTTAGAAGGAAGAATTGCCATCTCACGGACATGGATTATAATTGTGTTCTCTGCCAAAGACCTCACGAGGAATCTCACGATCACCTTTTTTTTCCAATGCCCTTCAGACATAAGATGTCGGAATGCGCCGCAAATTCATTGAATCTCATGGATGATATCTATCAAAGGATTCTTCAAGTCGGCTCCAATGAGGACTCTCTTCTTCATGGATATTTTCATGATCGCTTCCTCGCATCCGAAGCAACGGAATGATCAGATTTTTAGGGTCGTCACCCCTCGTCTTTCCTGGAAGAGATGGTTTCGTGATGAACTCCATCTTCAATCGCTTCGTCAATGTCAACCTCGTGAATTCTCTCGACCGCTTGGAGTCTTAGGTTGCTTAAGCCCTTCGTGGGTGCTCTCTTCCTTCCTCTCTCTCTCTTCCTCTTTCTTCCTCCGCTTCCTTCCTCCTTTGTGTTTCACGGTCTCTCGCCGGGCTCAACCTTGTTGTCGGGTTGCTGGCTTTTAATTGATCATCGTGGGCTTCCTGCTGCTTTTCACATCAAAAAAATCCCGAGCAGGGCAAAAGAGTGACTCACCGGCCGCTTGACCTTTGGCTTTGTCTTCTTCATCGGCTCGGCATCCGAGGGTGTCAAGGGTGTAATAACTCTGTACATCTCCTTTTTCAGTGTGTTCAGTTGCTGTATCATCGCTTGGTTGGCGATGCCGCCTTCGCCTCCTCGACGATGACACGAGCCCGTAGCAGCAGCCGCATAAGCTGTGTAGCTTCTCCTCCATGGTGGGGCGCCGTCAGGTTCTGGTATTTTCGATGAGAAAAGACATGGATCTACCAGCAAGTTCACCTATAATAGCAGAAATAACTACCTCCATGTTGAGAACTTGCGGTCAAATATGGATCCACCGTCACTAAAATGGATCACCAAGACCTAGCTGAGGGAAATTATGTTTTCTGAAACTTTTTACAGTGCCAACTGTTAGCCTTCTCTTTCACTATGCCTCGTGTTCCAACAAGCTTATTGGGTTTGCAGATATAAATATGCAGGCCACGTTGCTTTCGCTGCATTTCCATTCTGCACATCGCTAGCAGAGTAAATATCTGGAACAATGTGGACATATTAATTGATGATAGGAAATGTATATTAATGATGTTTGACTAAAAACAGTGTAATGTCAGATTTTTTTTTAAAATATTCATAGTTCACCTCGACCTGAAATTTTTAATATATCATCCTCAGATCATTTTTAACCTCTAGTAAATATATCAAAATTAATATTCACATTTAGTGCCTTTTAAAATTCAAAAACTGAAAACTGTAAAATCTGAAAATTGCAGTTTCAAAATTATTAGAAAATAAATACTCAAGATCACTTAGACTATTTTAAATATTTTTAAAAAATTCAAAAATTTCTGACCTTAATTAGAGCTCTAATTAAATGAAAAACCTAAAGATTTATTTCTGCAGCAGTGCTTGTCAGATTTATTAAAATTTTTCTAGCGAATTTTTTAACCCAAAAATTTTACAGAAGGTAGATAGCACTCTGGAGACTTCATAAAAAAATCTACAAGAAGGTTTCGACAAGATTAGATAGCCTAATCAAATGCCTTGACTCGTTCTGTCCGAAGTGAAGGAATGGAATTCTTCTCCTTGTGACTTACCCGCGGCCTATTTTCTCGGCTGGCCCCACACGTCAGACTGTGTCACCTTGCTTCCTTTCCTTTTTCCTTAGCCACTGCCAAATGGGCCCTGGTCCCATGCGTCAGCCCTCATCCTCTCTTCTTCATTTCCTCCTCTCTCTCTCTTTCTCTCTCTCTCTCACGGCCGGAGCTGCCTCCATCGCCTCTGCACCTACCTTGTCGCATCTCCGGTCAAGCGCTGCAATTAAACACCCAAGACCGAGCCATGCACGTCGCTGGACTTGACACACCGCTGCACAACCACAGCACCTCATATCCAGTCTTCTTCTCCTTCTTTCTCTGTATTCAGCACCGACCCCTTTCGTAACGGACCATCCTTTTTAAGGGTGCGTATAAATACTTTTATAGTACTCAGGATTTTAGTTGTAGGTAACCAAGTGTACATTGCCAGATAAAAAAACGAAAGTGAATAATTTATAGATAAGTTAAGGGTCTAACGGCCAGAGTTTTACAAAAAGGTGCGACTAGCACCAGAGACCTTCAAAACTAAATATCATCGCCATCTACGATCTCGTGAAAATCGCCAGCTTCATTGAAATCTAGAGGGGAATGTCGATTAAACCCGATGCAAGAATCGCTTTTTGTTCCTTCGTGTGTTTTGGTCCGGGATCATGTTCAGGTTAGTTTCAGTTAGGGCTGGAAACGAGAGCCAGGCTCGGCTCGGCTCGGTGCGTTTCTGGTGAGATGGCGAGCCGAGCTGCCTCGGCTCTCGCCCTGAGGCGAGCCAGAAAACCCGGCTTGGCTCGGCTCGAGGTAGGCTCATGAGCCGGCCTCGCTGGCTCGCCGAGCCAGCGCATTCAAAGTATGGATTCACTTATAAGTATTCATCAGTACTGCTATTAACCTTATTCCAAGTCTATAAATGGTATGTTCTCTATTCTTATTGCCTTCTAAATAATCATCCCATGAAGCTTGCATGATACACGAGTACAAGTATATGAAGGAAAAGCAAGTTCCACTGGCACTTATGGCACTAAAGTAGGTGTTAATCTGTTATCTTAGCACTTATGTCTTCCCTGGGCAGCCCATCAGATGAGGTAGCAGCCAGCAGATGTAGTCATGTAGAAGATGCAGTATGACAGTATCCAAAGACCAAAGCTCTGACTATTCTCTTCCGAGCAGCAGCAGGCCAGCAGCACGCCAGCACCCTGTTAATTGAACCAAATTGATGTTAATGAATTTTATAAGTGTAATGAAGAACAAGAGTGCAGTGACTTTATAAGTGTAATGAAATATCCACTTCATCCAACACCATACTGCCAATAGAGAACAAATTATCTACTTAGGTCTTATGCTGAAATGGTGTTAATGACAAAGTAAATGGGCAGTATGTAAGTCAGGATACCAACCAGTCAATCACAATACATTATACATATTCTAGGATACCAACCAGACACCAAGTCACCAATGACAGTTTGTATTGTCATATTTACAGCTCAGCTATTCAGGCTTGCAATAACAAATGGCTTCATTACTAACCATGGCTGCCTGTCTGTATGGCACGAGTACTTATTTCCAGATTTCCAGATTTTAGAAACCAAAGATTCTAACAAGCTTCAGGATCATCTCCAAGGCAATGTTCAGACGCCTGCAGTAGATGCCAATGCACACTTATTAAGCACCATCTTACCATCATATTGCTTTTGCTTTTCTTGACATAACAGCAACCATCTTACCATCATATTGCTTTGCTTGTTTATAAGTGTAATGAAAACATACAAAGCAAGTGCACCTTTAGCTTTAAATTGGAGATCCCGAAGTCTTCTACAGGCAGCAGAGACTATCCAAAGAATACCCTCACTAAGAACCTTTGGAGATTGCCGGTGGCCTGCTTTGCTGCTGGGCGCCTGGGCGGTCGGTGAGTCGGAGTGCCCTGGCCGAGACGCTGAGTGGAGATTGCCGGATTGGGGTCTGGGGAAAGCCGGAAGGTTGGCTGATTGAGGAAGAAATGGCCGAATGGGGAAGAACAAGGATTGGGGAAGAAGACTCACGGAGTCACGGGATGACGGGAAGGGTCGAAGCCTCGAAGGGAATCGCCGACGCCGCGGCCAGACAGACGCTGCACGCCGCCACGCCGCCGCCACGCCCACGCCAAATGGCCAGGAGGGGACAGGGTCTCACGGGAGGGGAATCAGGATTCAGGGGACAGGGATTAGGGCATAGCCGCATGGGGAAAGGAGCCGAAGAGGCTTTTTGCTGCGCCAATGGTCATTGCGCTGCTGGTATGATCGCAGACTCGGCAGATCGCGACCGGCGCTAGCGGCCGCCGAACCGGTTTGGCTTATGCGAGCTCGCCGGTAACGAGCCGAAGTAGCTCGTTATTTTTATGAACTCAAACAAAGTTTCGCTTGGGCCGGCCACGAGCCACGAGCCTGAGTTGCCAAAGCTCGCCTGAGCCAGAGCCGAGCCATGAGCCATGAGCCAATTTTTTTTCAAAGCGAGAGGTGAGCTGTGGTGGGCGTGCAGGCCTCGGCAGTTCATCAAAAGGCGTGTGTGTGTGTATATATATATATATATATATATATATATATATATATATATATATATATATATATATATAGGAAGCCTTTTCTGACTCTCTGAGTATGCGTGCTCTACCTCTAATATACCACTTAAATAAACGCTTTATACTCCTTTATCACTTTTGTATACTCCAATAATAATTCTAAGATACTCTAATGCAACATGATTAGAAAAAAATTCATTAGACCCTTTATTTTTTGCTACATATCCTTTTCCATATGTATAAGGAATATGTAAACAAATTATGCTATAAAGGGTGGATTTAAAGAAATTTTTCATGGAACTCATTTTGGAGTATCTTATAATCGAGATAGAGTATACTCAAAAGGATCAAGAGAGTATAACATCATTTAAACGGTATATTAGAGGTGAGACTACATACACCTGAGTATGGAACCATTTCCTATATATATATATATATATATATATATATATATGAAAATATCTTTTACTTTTAGAAGTAGTTCTTCACCTCTAAAATCTCATTTCAAATACCACCTAAACAAACTTAAAATACTCATTTATCACTTTGGGTACATTCATACACTAATTATAAGATACTCCAATATAAGCCATTTGAAATAATTGCAAGAGAGTCCATGATTTTAGCGATTTTATAAATACCTTCATATACACACATAAAAAGGAGTATGTCCAAAAAATGTGTATATCACCTCTGAAAAATATACATACCACCTAAATGATATTATATACTCAGATAATAAGTATATGTACCCTCCATCTCACTAGATACCCTATACATGTGAGATACTAGATAGGGAGTAATTATTCCTAGAGTAGAAAAAGGTTTATATATATATATATATATATATATATATATATATATATATATATATATATATATATATATATATATATATATATGTGTGTGTGTGTGTGTGTGTGTGTGTGTGTGTGTGTGTGTGTAACTTTGAAATTTCTGGCATGTTATAAGTTTTACATATACTTACTATATTAAATTTTGAATATCAATCACTAGTACAAATTCACTTGATTCTTAGGCCCCTCCTTTAGAAATTTCGTTCATTCGCCTGCTTTTTGTTTTTTCAAGCAGCCCTAGTTTTTAGTTACGCACATGGTCAGCATAATGTATGCACTATGCAATGATGCTTGGGTATGGCGGGGTTGTGTGAGTGGCGCTGACTGGCAAAGCTTGAAGCCTACAAATATGGTGTTTGCTAAATAAAAGGAAGGCTAATAGAAATGAAAAGCTGATCGCTTTTGGCGTAATCCAATTATCTAAAGTTAGGGCCTGCTTTTCAGAGGATTCACAACTTCTCTAGAGTTGAAAATTTTAACTTCACCAGATTCATGAAGCTGAAGTTGAGTACATTAAAAGTGTTTAGATGGATCATATTGTTTACATTTTAGACTAGAAATATAAACTTAATTCACTTTATTTTAGCCTATAAGTTTTAGATTTCAAGTGAAGCTAGAATCAAGCTCTATCAAACAAGCCCTTAGTTGAGTTCTTGATTGCTCCTGAGTGAGCCGTGTTCTCGTTTCCTTCTTGTGGGCATGGAGAAGGCGGTTTAATGGTAAGCGCCACCGAGGGAAGGCGGATGTTCAAAAAGGAAAGCGGAAAACGGGAAATTTCCTAAAATGGAAAATTTCAAAATAAAGCCAAATAAAATTCGAATAAAATCCAGAAAATTCAAATAAAATCCTAAAAGAAGATTTTGAAATTTTGGGGTATTTCACCCTAACCTCATCTCTGCCATAGCAATAAACTCAGCCTGAATCACTACCATGGCAAATCGTCACCACAAAGACCCCATGTCTAGTCTGCTTCTTCCCCATGCCACTATGGCAACGTCTCACCCTTGCCCAACCTTTGCCACGGCAACTAGTGAAGGCTCCATCTCCACCACGGCAAGCTTGGGTAGCGTGAAATCGCTGCACGGCAGCTTCGATCGCCCGACTTCTCAGGCGTTAGTTGCCCACGGACGGACTTCGCCTTACCAAGCACACTCCACGCACGTCGCCCGCGCCAGAACCCGCCTCCTTCCCCAATTCGGTGAGCACCAAAGGAAAGGGTAAACCCGAATAGCCACTTGATGCAAATCATTTCTTGATTCCTTCGGTTTACACCATCCTCTTGCTTTTCTAAACTCAATCCTTCACTTTTTACTGACTTTCTTTAGCCAAAAACTTGCACGCCACAGAACTTCCTTCTCACGGGCTCCGCCTGACGCCTGCTTAAACCGAGTTTCTACTAATATAAATTTGCGTTAGTGGCGGTCCGTTCTTCCTAGCCCTCCTCCCGCCATATCTCCAATAATAAGGTCATTATAGCTAATTATTCTTTCTTGATTTACTGACCACCAAATCTCTCTAAATATGGTTGATTATTATAGCAAAATCTCGAATATTGCTGGTAATTAATAGCTGGCCAATCATTCCTTTTGTACTCTATATATGTTGTACAGTCTTCACAGAATCAATCAAGATAATTCATTCAAGATCTCCTATGTTGTGTCGCCGCGGTGAATGAACCTCATTTAATCGATCAATAGTCATTGAGGCGCAGAGGCCGAGCCATGTCAAGAGTAATTGCAGCCAAAAGGACGGCCAGAGCGCGATGCCCACCTGTGTCGTGACCCAGATCGCAAGCGATTGATGTGAACAAAGCATACGACGCTGACGTGTGTCTGCAGCGATATCGGTGGGACATCGCCGGCGGTGAGAGTCATTGGCAAACCCTTAGAGATAACGGGTTGATCCAACTGAACATCACGAAAGAGAGAAACGACGTGACGACGCACGGCGTGGGCGGGCGCCGCTCGATACGATGTTTTTTCGTTTACCTTCATGGGCTCCCGTCGCCATGGCTGGTGAAGCTAGCGATGGCTAGGTACACCGAGGCATGGAGACGAGTAGACCGCAAAGGTGAGAGGATCATCTGGGAAGAAGCGGCGAGGGCGGTGGCGATCTAGAAGATGCGGAGGTGCAAAGGTCGGGTGGCGGCGGCCCTTTCTCCGAGGCGCATCGACCACGGCCATGGCATGCGGGACGGCGGCCAGCCGAGGAAGGCGGACTCCACAAAGGCGCCATGGCGTGCTCGACAGAGGAAGAACGCGAAGCGCGAGGAGACGGCGGACGCCAAGCAAAGACGGTGGACGCCCGAGCGCGATGCGCTAGCCGCCGCTGGTCCTGAATGGCGGGCTAACCCGCAAGAGAGCCGCATGCTCGGGAAGCCCCGTGTCACCCTCGCGAAAGCGTGGATGACGAGATGAGCGAGGTGACAAGGAAGACGAGGTCGACGGGCGCCGAGGAGCGTCTTGCCAAGAAAGCATGGCAAGAGGAAGAGAAACGCAGTGGTAATATAAATTGCAAAAAGAGATACAAATGATTGATTGATTTTTGAGATTGGTAATATATATTGCTACGCATAATATATTTGGTTTTAATTCATACCTGAGGAGAAACCATAAAAACTTTTGTACTTGGGAGAAATAGATGTTTGATCTTGTAGTACAATTTTCTTTTATTGCTTGACCATAATGTTCTGTTACCAATTTTATTTTTCAGAGCAATGCACGGCATTGATCTAGTTTATACTAAAATACCAAGAACTATTAATGTCATATCCAGCCCTTTTAAATTCTCAAGAAAATGTTTAATCGATTATCTAAATTGTCACTACTAAAGTATGGCTAAACATGATTAATATGTAATCGATATACCCATATTGACATTATGTATTATCTAATCTTATTCTAGGGAACCAAAGTTCCATGAGAAAACAGTATTTTACCAATACCACAATGTAGCAAATTTACGAGAAAATACACGCATGCATAAATTGATTTGACAAAACAAAATAAAAATTAAAACACTAGGATCAATATAGTCAAAGGGTGCTTGCCTTCTTTGATTGTTGTCTATAGACGGTTGAGGTAGTAGTTGGTGTTGTTGACTTACGTAATCAAGAACATCGAAGTTCTACACATCGCTCAAATCGAAAATATAGCAAATAATAAACTTTAATAAGAGCAAAAAGAAATCGATAGAGAATCAAATAGAAACGTATACTTAAAATAGGTGTGGTTTAGGTTAGGGTTTCTTGATTTCATGTGTAAATGTCTTATTCATTCTTCATTCAAAAACTGATTTTCAAAGTGGCTTGAAAGCATGAACTAAGCTTTTGTTTCATCTTACAACATGAAACCTTGGTTTCTATAGATTAGTTATTCTTATTCTACTGAATTCAAGAGGTTATATATATATGTGTGTGTGTGTGTGTGTGCGGCGGATGTGCGAGAGGGGCTGAGGTCCTGGTGACCCGATGTTCTGAATTAGCCCTTTATACTCCTCGCTAAACATCTTGATGACCCCTGTAGCGATTAGTCTGGATCCGATCCGAGGCTCATCCGATCTAACCATCTCATCTGAAAGCAGCGGCAGTGGCGCATGTGGCAGCGATGACCCCAACGACCAATTTTCTGGATCCGCCTCGTGTGTGTGTGTTTAATCACAAATTCATTAAGACATTAGTCATTATATAACATGTTAAGTTTTATTCTAGTTTCCAACCGGCTAGCTTTACTTTTGATGAGAATAAGATTCAAGTTTAATTATTAGCATAGAGGTGTGGTTTCAACGTAATAATAGATTTAGACATTGATCTTTACGACATTTTCTTTCAAGGGCTATGCATGATTAAGGGGGTGTTTGGGACAGCTCCAGCTCAACTAAAATCTGTGGAGTTGGTGGAGTAGGGTATTTCTAGCTCCAGAAATTTGTGGAGCTGAGTTGTGGGTACATTAAGAGTGTTTAGGTAGACCATCTTGTTTACATTTTAGATTAAAATATAAACTTAATTCACTTTATTTTAACCTATAAGTTTCAGATCCTGAGTTGAGCCGAATCTGAGCTCTCCCAAAGCAGGGGCCTAAGTTTAAATGGGTCACAAGGCATTATTGTTTATCGATAATGTATATAAGATCTACATGAAGACTACTAGTTATTGGACATGGTTTTTTATTTTAAGAAGGTTCGGTGATATAAATGTTTTAATTACTGATTTCTTATTACTTAAGTTCATTTACCGTTTCTACAATTTTAGGGTTTATATTACTGAGTTAGGCTTTTAATAGGATTTAGATGCAAAGCATGCTTAACTAGAATGATTTCTATAGAACAGGATGGTCTTACCTTAGGGAGTATTTCTAAGTTGGTTCCATTAGTATTAATGTTTATCCAAGATGTTCTATTCATTTCTTAATCTTGAGTATTTCTAAAGTTTACATTATAAAGGATTAAGACTTTGTTTTAGATTTGCGATTGCACTTTACATGATCATGCATGCAATCATTATTATAGCATTAGCAGGTTATGACCCTGAAGTGTCTTGAAACAGGTTTTGCATCTTTTAGCCTTTATTTGTGAAAGTTATTAATATTTTAGTTGTATGAATATAGGAAATGAAGCCTTTTATGAACTTGATTCAAATTAGATCTTTTTGCTGACTAATATGATCTTGACCATAGAAATATTTTGAGATTAGTCCTACTTATTCTGTCTTTTATTTATGACATTCTATTCATATTTATTTGTTCATATTTTGACTCTTTAAGTACATATTACATGAAAGCATATCTTGGTTAACATATTTTTTGCATAGTTAGGAGTATTGGGTCTTATCAGAGCCTAGAAATTAGTTTTACCAATATTTGAATTTACATGCACCATGTATGACTATTTGAGTTTCGTGCACTATATAATGATTTATTTACAAATTTGATTTAAAATAGGTTCATATCTAAATATTTTTACATATTTGGAATACTCATGAACTCATGAATATTTTAAAATTTGCTTCATGATTTAAGGAGTTATGGTTTATATCTTTTAATAGTAACCATATTTGGGTTCACTTATATATTAATTTAAATAATTCAAACTGAATTTAAAAAATTAATATTTTTACACAAATGAGTTTCCTATGGTCTCAGAAGCATTTATAAATTTATTTCATATTTTTAAGAATTATGGTTTTTATATTTGCAATAGTGGCCATAATAAGGTTTCATACAAATTTTATTTCAAATGATTCAAACTATGGTGCAAAATTAAATATTTTGTATATTTTTAAACTACATGATTTTATATGAATTTATAAATTTATTTCACTAAAATTGGATTTAATATGCAAAATATATAAATAATTGAATAGATTTTGTTGAAAATTTACCCTAAAACCATGTCTCCTCCACCCAGCCCCGGGTTGTCGCCGAGGCAGAGCATCTGAAGAGTGACGAGCTTGCCCAAAGCTGTCGGTATCTCGCCGACGAGCTGGCTGAGTAAAGCATCAGAACCGCTAGCCTCCCCAGCCCCCCGAGCTCCGCCGGACGGGGCCCGTGAGCCTGTTCAAGGACAGCCAGTTGCGGATGGTCCGGGACGCAGCGCCTCCTCTCCACGCCACCTTGCCGAGGACGCCGACTGGCCCCGCGCCGACGGCCACTCTCCTTCCGCGACTGCCGGCCCGCATGTAACTCCCCGCTCTCCTATCTCCATCTTCTTCCATGTAGTGGCTACCTCCGTAGAATGCTCCCATTCATGCTTAAGGATCTTGATTCAGCGCTTGTTCTACCCTTGTCTGGTGACTCTGGACTGCACTCGAGGTGTTCGACGTTATGCGTGAGGAGTGAGGGCATGCCTGATTCTTGATATTGACTGTCTCTTTGGCCTTTCTTGTGCCCACTTGAGCTATTTATCTGTTCCAAGTTATAGTTCCTTAGTCGTCATGTTCTGAATTCTGATGCTTTCCTGAGGTGCTTGACAGATGCGTGTTCATTTGAATTGGAGCTGTGAGCTACTGCCTTTTCTGTCCACTCTGTGTGAGTATTAAGAACTTAAGATGCTAAATTTTGTGCTCCGTTTGGTTTGGCTGATGGAAGTCCTGGATTTCATGCATTGGTGGTGATTCTCTAGCATACAGTCAAGGTGTTCCATGCTATGTTTGCACTTAGCTCGTGTCAAAGGTGTTTATTTGGGCATCTGTACTCTGCTCCGCGCTTTTGCACGTGATGCTAGTATTCCCTTTACTCTTTGGAATTGGGGGTTACACTGAAGGTGATGGATAGTATGTTCTATAATAGAATTGTCTAGTGCATTATAGATGTGTTTTCCTGTTACGCTTGTCTAGTTTGTTCTTGAGTTAAATTCATGCTTTACGTCTCTAGCTTAAGTGCAGAAGAAACACAAATTACAATAGCTATGGATTCTAAACTCTAAAGCCACCTTAGATCACAATAACCTGCAAATGCTTCTATTTTCAGTATTCATCTGCCGGTGATCTTGTCAACATGGGCTAGATCCGCTACAGAGAAGCTTCCAAAATTTTAAGTAAGCAGTAAACATACACATTTTTAGCACTAGAAGGTGAACTACTTGGCAAACCGAGATGGGTCATCTGACTAGTTTGTAAATATGCACACTTGCTTTAATTATGTACTGCTTAGTAGAGTATTACTGATCGCTGACAAGGAATTAAGCAAATGGCCCAGTGTCCAAATACTTACATGAACGCATGTAAATAATGCAAGACATGTGCATATAAATATCTGATATGTGAAAATGCTGGTTCGAGTTAGGAAAACAAATTGTAATGAGTCTCAATTGATATGAACAAATGATTTATTGAACTCTACAATCGTAACTCTTAATGCTTTACATCTTTGCACTTCCTGTTATTTATTTACATCTTTGCACTTTCCCAGTTGTTCTACTTTTGCTCCTACTTTAAAGGTTAGTTCCAAAATACATATGAATCAATGGATAGGTTGACAAAAATATCCAAAGTTCGAAGATGTCATATCCTGCAACCTAAAATAGATGACAAGTCGCTGCATCTATCATCTGTGATTAATTCCAAAAGAACTGCACAATAGATTATCTCCAAAAAAGCCCGTGCGGATTAGCTTGCATAGTTCTTATCATGATACATCCAATGTTTTCGTAGATAGGCATACATATCAATTGCCTTGTTTACTGTTCTGACCTCAAAGATAATGGAACCATTTGTTCTAATGGGCAATTCCTTCACTCTATTCCAGGCATCTGCCGGTGGATACATGGTAGCTTTTGCTGGGAGGAAATATGCAGCAAGGTCATTTTCAGTTTTTGTTAGCAACAGCTCATACACCTTGACAAGCTTTACCCTGGTGCGCCCATAAACCGTAACCTGGACACCCAGTTGTATGTTCACAGAGTTCACCGCTGATCAATTGTTCAACTGAATTCTCTGTTTCAGGTCTTTGAGTTCCAGAAAGACATGCTCTAGAACTTATATTGGAAAATCAATGGTTGCTCCTCGTGCTTTGGGTAGTCGCTTTGGCCTGCGCGATCAGAGCTGCGCGATCAAAATGTCCAGCTGCAAAGGCAAGGGCGGCCAGCTTGTCAGGTCAAATCCCTAATTCCCTGACCAATATCACTACTCTCCAAGTACTGTAAGTTGCATGTTGTACTCAATCGTGGTTCTCCTTGGAGGTTTCGTTATATGTTGGGATGAATATATAACACTTTCAATGATGAATCTTATTTATTTATCATAGTTTTGCCAACAATCCATTTCTTTGTGGTCTTGGTACCACAAAGCCCTGCCCTGGGGCTGGGGAACCTCCTTTTGCTCCACCTCCTCCATTCATTCCTCCAACACACTGGCGGATCCAGAGGGCGGGTGGGCCCCGGCCCACCCAAAATTTAAGATCAATTTCTGTCATTACTCTAAGATCAATTCCCGTCATTACTGAGACAGTCATATTGCGAAGGTAATATCTTTAGATCTGTTGGTCCGATCGGATTAATTCTTGTTGTATTAATTTCAAAATTGAATTTAGTTTCTACAGTTAAAATTTCACAACAATCCAACGGTAGGATCTTTGGAAATTATTATTTTGGTGAACGTGAGTCAATCTGTTTTTATTTGGTCTGGCGTTTGATTCAGTAAAATTGCAAAGAAAATAACTTTAGATCCGTATATCCGATCGAGCTGATTTTTGTTGTGTTAGCTTGAAAATTGAGTCCAGTTTCAGTAGTTAAAATTTCACATCGATCTAACGGTGGGATCATCAGAAATTACTGTTTTAGTGAACGGAGGTTAATCTGTTTTGTCTAATCCGAATCAGTTAATTGGGGTGTTTCAAAAATAATCAAAAATTTGATTTTAGCTTCCGCGCAATCATTCATTGAGAAATAGGGTGGGTGATAGTCTTTGGACGATTGTCTAGTCACATTCATTGAGCGAGATATTTTCTTTAAAGTGAATGAAGAAGATATAATGGACACTTTCATGGCAATTAGAAAGCGTAGCCTAACAAAAAGTAGTACTGTAATCTTCTTCAAATTATTGTAGTCGTGTAAGTTTCTTTAAGTCAAATTTCATACTTAGTTGTTGATTTTAAGATGTTCGTAAGACACCTTATTAATATATCATGATGCACTTTTGGTAAATCCTATACTTGTATTGTATATAGGCATGTTAGATTTACGGTATTTAAAAAATTTATGCCAAGTTGGACCACCCATACCCAAAATCCTGGATACGCCACTGCTCCAACACCACCAACTCATTCAGCAGTGATTTTCTCGAATCTACTCTATGTGTTTGATTATATATTAATTAGATTCTATGTTGGAGCACGTGTATTTATTTAACTCTATGTGTTGTCTTATATCTTAGTTTGACTTTATGTGTTGAATTATGTGTAATAATTGGACCATGTTTGTTAATTAAATTATTTTTATCACATACTTTGATTCTAGGTAGTTTGTGTACTATTACGACTAAGTACTCGTTATCCATATTGTAACCGCCCGTATAATATCCGGTATCCATTTTCTACCTGCTCATAAATACCCCAGATCCGTATCCATATGCAATTGCATTCGTGATCCTAAAAAATAATTAGGGTAGGATACATAATAACCTACTACCCAACCGTATCCGATCCGCTCATCACCCTATTACGGACTGGTGGCTCTCTTGATATGGTCTCGAGCTGGAAGTGACCTGAAGACAGTTTTAACCGTACTGTAAAAATTTTAGCTGAAAATATTTTATGTGCTATTCATTAAAATTATGACAATATTGTTGTACCAAAATTCTATTTTCTGTTTTTTATTTTTCTTAGATAACAAATAAGCTATATTTTATACTTAAACCTTTTCTGTGCAATCCTATTAGTTATTAGGAGTTACCATAAAAATTTCAGGTGATTATCAGTTATATTTATTTTATAAAATTCTTCATTGATAATATTGTTTTTAAATTAATTCTGTTTTTGAGTTCACAAAATGGTCAAATCAAATTTATTATTTTTGAAAAATTTTCTTCAAGTTACCATAGTGCTGTAGAAGAATATAATATATTATAAAATTTAAATAATTCTGACATGAGTGCTGTTCGTTGACACAATATATTGTTTTGGATTTCTTTTAGTAGTAAATGAGTTCACATTACTTTGAAGATTTTGGAGATACCCTGGAGACATTTTGGGATTTGTAAACATTTTTTTCGAAATTTTATTTTTTTATGTGATTTTGGGTTTGTATTGTAGAGAAGAAGAAAACAATTTATATAAAATATTTTCTTAATAACCAAAATTCAAGAAAAGTAGGAAAGATGGAAATTCAAAATAAGTTTATATTTCAAACTCGTTTTCATTGTTTGTTCATTTTAATAGAAAAGGTTTTACATTGTAACTTATACTTTCCTAAGACTAAAATTAAAGATAGTGAGGAAAAAGGATGTTATTTAAATTAAAATCTTAATTCCAATTAAAATTTTTATTCAATTTTATTTTAAAATTTTAACATTTTTTCATTTTGAAAATTTTGGGATATTACATAAGATTAATCATCATCACACACACATATACACACACACACACATATCACAAATAGACTTAACAAAAACAACTGCATCACAATATGAGTGTTTTGCATTACATGTATAGAAAAAAAATACTTGAGCAAACTAACACAAATCCTTCCTCTTCTGACAATGCTTGTTCCCAGTGACCATACACTTTGACTGGTGAATCGCACAGCTATAAATGTAGCTGTAATAAGGCGGTAAGTGAGATTTCCACACAAGGACCTCAAATTTCCCATGAAGTGTAACACTTCCAGACGCTATCTGTTCGAATGTAATTTTGGGAGCCTTTTCATGAGCAAGCACTACTCGACCTTGGCCGCAGATTTCAAAATATATACTACTTCCAGATATTGTCGGAAGTAAACCAAGTTTACTTTTCACCCCAAAATCACTTGAACATCTACAAAGAAGTAGCTGATCCTTCTCCCTGAGCCATTCAAGAACCCTGCGCCAATGCCGCGCATCACCACTGGCTCTAAGAAAGTAAGCCATGCCATTTGCATGCATGAAAGGCCCAGTGAACTCCTGATATTTGTTGTCTTGGTCAAAATACTCGTCAAATATCTCCACTGCCATGGATGCTAGCTTTGGTTGGTCTTCGGGATTCGAACTTCCAAACGCAAGTACCCTGAAGAAGTACCAGTGTGCTTCTCGAGACAAAAACCTTAGACGAAGAGGTTGTGTGGTTCCAAACTTTACGACCTTTTCAGATCGACTCGTGATTACGATTTTACTGCCCGATGAAAAGCAGCCTTGAGAAGCAGAGTACAACTTTCTCCATGCATCCTCATTGACATCCCCAGCTAGCTCAATAACAACCAGGAGCCTTTCTTCATTTGAGGAGGAGGTACGTTGATGTTTGATTACTCCTCCATCTCTTAGGGTGCATGGCTTTTCTCTTCTAAGATCATTCTCACTAAAAAGATAATACAAGAAAAGTGGCTGCACACCCTTTTCGTCAAGCGGACATGCTCAACAAGTGTACTCTTTCCAACTTTCGCTGCACCGATAATTGGTAGGACACCCAAATTGTTAGTCCTCGGAGGTTCTCTATCCAACAAGAAATTGACGAATTGCTCCATCTCCATCTGGCGGCCAAACATGCACTTCTCCATAAACATATACATGCTATATGGTTGGCGACACATAGGAGGGTAGTTCTTCAGAAATGTAACAAATTCATTCATACCAGTAACAGTCATCTCTACACTTTGGAGCATCTGCTCCAACTCATCTTTTCTGTGTCTACTGCCATTATAAAACGAACAAGCTTGCTAGGATTGAATTTTGACAGGGAAGAATAGCTCACTTCATCGCCTTTGTGGTCTTGGCATGTGAACTTGTCTAGCACGTAGTAGCCCCTGTACATCTCTTCTCTCACCACGTTGAGCTGTTGAAGCATGGCTTGGTTTGTGATGTGCCTCCCCTCGGCCTCCTCAACGGTGACGCGAACCCGGAGCAGCATCAGCTGTAGTCTCTGTAGGCTCTCCTCCTTGAACGACGCCGGCGGCTTGCAATATTTGTCGATCAAGAAGGAGAGGGATCCGCTAGCGAGTTCGCCTATGACTGCAGAGAAGAATGTCTCCATTGGGCAACCTCTCTCACCAAATGATCGAAGAAGTGATAATAAATATATGTGATGCGAAATACTCTTGGTTTCGTGTCAATGTTGTTGCTTTCATTTCTTTGACTGGAAGTGGACAGGAAACAGTCTAGACTCTTGACGGTAGTAAAAGCTCCAAGTTTTAGTCTACGCAACTGTTATCTCCTTTCTGCCCATCGCTAGCTACTTTTCTTAACTACTTTTCACCCCAAAATCACTTGAACATCTACAATGTAGCAGCTGATGCTTCTCCCTGAGCCATTCAAGAACCCTACGCCAATGCCGCGCGTCACCACTGGCTCTAAGAAAGTAAGCCATGCCATTTGCATGCATGAAAGGCCCAGTGAACTCCTGATATTTATTGTCTGTTAGGGTCCGCTGCGCTCCTGCCATCTCATGGCCCGCAATGATCCGGCTCCCCCCGAGATCAACATCTGGTCTCGACCCAGGTCTTCCACATCCATTGGCCCAACCAGAGCCACAACCAAGGTCCTGGCCCAATTCAACCCAAAAGACTAGCCTGATGGGTGAGGGATGCCCCACCTTATATGTTGTGCTCCCCCACAATCAATTACCGATGTGGGACTAAACCCAACAATCTCCCCCATCACACATCGGGCCCAACAATCTCCCCCGTGACATCAAGCCCATGTCACCCTGAGACTTGTTTTCAAGGCTCCCCACAACCGTCGACTTCAGAGACGTTAGGGTTTCAAACCTTAGGCTCGATACCACTTGTTGGGATCCGTCAAGGCCTCGCCATCTCATGGCCCGCAGTGATCCGGCTCCTGAGAGACCAACACTGGTCTCGCCAGTCTCCCACATCCATTGGTCCAACCAGAGCTACAACCAACTGTCCTGGCCCAATTCAACCCAAAGATTAGCCGATGGGTGAGAGATGCCTCCACCTTTTAAGCTGTGCTCCTCTATCACCAATATCCGATGTGGGACTAAACCCAACATTGTCTTGGACAAAATACTCATCAAATATCTCCACTGCCATGGATGCTAGCTTTGGTTGGTCTTCGGGATTGGAGCTTCCGAACGTGGAGAGCCTGCCGGCCCTTAGGCCGCTATGCCGTGCCAATCTCATTCACCTTCGGTGAGTCCGTACACTCTTAGCGAGACGTGCAGGCTTAGTTTCGAGCAATTTACCGTATTTGTAGTATTTATCGATCAAGAAGGAGAGGGATCTGCTGGCAACATGTGATCGAAGAAGTGATAATAATTATACATGTGATGCGAAATACTCTTGGTTTCGTGTCAAAGTTGTTGCTTTCATTTCTTTGACTGGATGACCAACGAAAATGGAGAGGAAACATTCGACACGTTAGTCTACGCAGTTGCCATCTCCTTTCTGCACGTCGCTAGCAGCTACTTTTCTTAGCTAGTAGCATTATGGCAACCACAATCTGTTTGGGATTAACTCACAATTCTGAAATAAATTCTTACTTAGAATATTCTACAAAGCCTAGGAAATTAAAATGTTAAATTTGATTTGTTCCCAACTGTTAGGATTGGAAGCACGGCAAAATAACTGGAGACAAAGATTTAACGTAGAAAAGCTTTTAGAAAAAAAAATCACGGAAACAATCCATTATGATGCTTCAAAATTAAAGGTACAGAGGGGTTGGTTTATATAAATAAAAGAGTCCAAGTTGTAGATTTAGTTGGACTAACAACCTATTTGAATAGAACCAAAAGATATGGTAGTTAAAGATATTAAGTTATCTCTAACAAACCTCCCTTAATTCAAATCTATAACAAAGTTGTTTCCTAAAACCCAAGAGTAGTTAAACACATGAATACAAGTATGTTAAAAGTCCACACGACTCAATGTAACAAAGAAGACTGGAACAATCAAGCCAAACACTTTTAGTGAGAAAATCCTCTAATGGGTATAAAAGATTGGAACAGTTTTATCCAAATGCTTCTCATGTAGCAAGATTGAAGGTCGAGAGAAAGACTGGAACAGTCTATCCAAATACATAGCTATAACAAAGCAGATAAAAAAATCTGGATCTTCAATGATTCATAATCTCGTAAAAGTCCGAAGTCGTCTGTAATCGACTCTCAAACAAAGGCTCAATCATCAAATAGCATAAGCCAAGACATTACTTGGTGCCGGGTAGACAAGGAAGAACTCATAATATGGATTTTGGCATGCTTCATATGGAACATAAAATTTAGCAAGCGACTCATCGAAAATCCATAATATGGTTGAAACTGTTCCTCCAAAATACCAAGATGAAGAAAAAGCGTGGTGCTATCAATGGAGTATAAATTGCATTAGACCCTCATATCTAGTAAAGATAACAAAAAGAAATGTTGTAGTATCCACGAGAAACAAACTCCTTCTTGCACTTTAACCTTCATCTCAAACTCGACATTAGAGTAAAACCTTCACTAAAAAACTCCAAAGAGTATAATGCTACCAAAGCAGTGGTGTCGCAAATTTCAAATGAACGTTGCCAAAACCTCCATCATAGTCAACATATCTAAACGGTGAATAAAACACCAAATAAACGGTGATGGAACACCAAGTTCCAATTAATAGTGATGAAATACCAAATTCAATTGTCTCCTCAATTGATATATATTTTTTTATTCTCCAAATAGACGATGAACGTCAAAGGAACCCATTTATGAAACGTCGAATAAATTGCCTATGATCAATCCCACATGAATACCGCCAATAATGAGCACAAAATAATATAATAACCTGGATTGTGCATGAAATATCCCACCAAATAATCATAATTGCAATAAAATCTCACTTTTGTTGGCATTGGAACAATCGTCAGGGTAAAATGTAATTCTTTCCTCACACCCACATGTTGAAAAATAGGTCTCATTTGAATCTACCATATTAGAGAAATTGATCTTATCATCAAAATTCTCAATGTTAAATTTAGTGGATGATATGGTGAAGAATAAAAAATTACAGATCTAAAAATATATCGTATATTCTCAGATGTGAATAGCACTTTTGACCTGAAGAGCCGGCTCTGCCAAGAAACCGAGAAGACACTAGAGTTGGAGCCGAGCAAAAAAAAAAAAAAAATCTGGAGCTGCTCTGAAGCCGAAGCCAATGAAACTCAAGAAATAGATTCAATCCTGTTTTGATTGAGTTCAAGTCCAATCTATTACTTCCGATCAGGAGGGAATCCAGCTAACCAAAACATTTGGTTGAGTGTACATGGGCGTCTCTTTGGTTCAAGCCTTCAAGGAAACTTCGTCCAAACGGCAGAGGACTTAAATGTATTTGTTCTTGTTTTTATTAATTCTAGGAATTAATAAAATAATGATCAAGCCGAAAGAATCAATTTAGTATAAAGGGATATAAGCAAACTAGAAAGCATTTGTACGAAAACATGAAGGACAAAAACTAATAGATCGGAAACCATACTCACTGATTTTATTTCTCAAATTAGAGATACATAACATGCACAAAGGTCCATTTACATAGAAGCAAACCCTAGTATAAGCTCTCGAATTTTCCTTATTTCTTTTCTATCGGTTTTTCTCTCTTTCATCTACTTTTTCCAATCTTGCTTTCTCTGGAACTGCCTTTGCTATATCTTGGCTCCCTACTGTAGAGCGCCAAGACGCCCCTTGCCACGGAAAGGAATATCTCCATTTATGGACTCTGTCCTCAGGAAGATTGTGCAAGAGAATGAGCAGTGAGTCGAGAGATGTGACGCCTCTGAACCCAATTTATGCTCTGCTTCTGGTCATTGCTGGTTAGGAAGGTCAAGCCTCGTGGTCAAAACTCAAGGGAGCAAATGACGAACAACAACACCCACACACACACACACACACACACAGAGAGGAATTACCATAGAAAATGACTCAGTCTCTTTGCTCTGAGCGCCGAAAATTTGGTCTTTGAATTATATTTTCTGATTTTTATTTTTCTTAGATAACAAATAAGCTATGTTTTATATGAAACTTTTTCTGTGCAATCCTATTAGTTATTAGGAGTTACCATAAAAATTTTAGGTGATTACCAGCTATATTTATTTTATAAAATTCTGACATTGATAATATTGTTTTTATATTAATTCTGTTTTTGAGTTTATAAAATGGTCAAATCAAATTTATTATTTTTCAAACATTTTCCGCAATTTACCATAGTGCTGTAGAAGAATATAAGATATTAGAAAATTAAATAATTCTGGACATGAGTGATGTTCATTGACACAATATACTGTTTTGGATTTCTTTTTAGCAGTAAATGAGTTCACATTACTCTGAAGATTTTTGGAGACACCCTGGAGGCCTGGAGACATTTTGGGATTTATATAAATTTTTCCAAATTTTATTTTGTTATGTGACTTTGGGTTTTGTATTGTAGAGAAGAAGAAAACAATTTATATAAAAAATTTTCTTAATAACCAAAATTCAAGAAAACTACAAAAGGTAGAAATTCAAAATAAGTTTATACTTCAAACTCATTTTCGTAGTTTGTTCATTTTCAAAGAAAAGGTTTTACATTGCAACTTATACTTTCCCCAAGACTAAAATTCAAGATAACAAGGAAAAAGGCTGATATTTAAATTAAAAACTTAATTCTAATTAAATTTTTTATTCAATTTAATTTTTATTTTTCTCATTTTTAAAATTTTTGGTATATTACATCAAATTAATCATCATATACATACATAAATCACAAATAGAATTAACAAAAATAACTGCATCACAATATGAATGTTTTGCATTACATGTACAAAAAAATTACTTGAGCAAACTAACTCAAATCCTTCCTCTTCCGACAATGCTTGTTCCCAGTAACCATACACGTTGATTGGTGAATCACACAGCTAGAAATGTAGCTGTAATAAGGCGGTAAGTGAGAATTCCACAGAAGGACCTCAAATTTCCCATGAAGTGTAACACTTCCAGACGCTATCTCTTTCAAGGTAATTTTGGGAGCCTCTTCATAAGCAAGCACTTCTCGACCTTGGCCGTAGATTTCACAATATATACTACTTCCAGATATTGTCGGAAGTAAACCAAGTTTACATTTCACCCCAAAATCACATGAACATCTACAAAGTAGCAGCTGATCCTTCCCCCTGAGCCATTCAAGAACCCTGCGCCAATGCCGCGCGTCACCACTAGCTCTAAGAAAGTAATTAGCCATGCCATTTGCAAACATGAAAGGCCCATAGGATTCCTGACATTTCTCTCGGTCAAAATACTCGTCAAATATCTCCACTGCCATGGATGCTAGCTTTGGTTGGTCTTCGGGATTTGAGCTTCCGAACGCAAGCACCCTGAAGAAGTACCAGTGTGCTTCTCGAGACAAAAACCTTAGATAGAGAGGTTGCGTCGTTCCAAACTTTGCAACCTCTTCAGATCGACTCGTGATTATGATTTTACTGCCTAGTGGAAAGCAACCTCGAGAGGTAGAGTACAACTTTCTCCATGCATTCTCATCGACATCCCCAGCTAGCTCAATAACAACCAGGAGCCTTTCTTCATTTGGGGAGGAGGTACGTTGATTTTGATTACACCTCCATCTCTTAGGGTGCATGGTTTTTCTTTTCTAAAATCATTCTCACTAAAAAAGATAATATGAGAAAAGTGGCCACACACCGTTTTGTCCAAACAAACATGCTCAACAAGTGTACTCTTTCCAATTTTTGCTACACCTATAATTGGTAGGACACCCAAATTGTCAGTCCCCGGAGGTTCTCTACCCAACAAGAAATTGACGACCCGTTCCATCTCCATCTGGCGGCCAAACATGCATTTCTCCATAAACATATACATGCTATACGGTTGGCGATACATAGGAGGGTAGTTCTTCAGAAATAGAACAAATTCATTCATACCAGTAACAATCATCTCTACACTTTTGAGCACCTGTTCCAACTCATCTTTTCCATGTCTACTGCTAGTATAGAAACGAACATGCTTACTAGGATTGAATTTTGACAGGAAAGAATAGCTCACTTCATTGTCTTTATGGGCTTGGCATCTGAACTTCTCGAGCACGTAGTAGCCCCTGTACATCGCTTCTCTCAGCATGTTGAGCTGTTGAAGCATGGCTTGGTTTGTGACGTGCCTCCCCTCTGCCTCCTCGACGGCGATGCGAACTCGGAGTAGCATCAGCTGTAGTCTCCGCAGGCTCTCCTCCTTGGACGACGTCGGCAGCTTGCAGTATTTGTCGATCAAGAAGGAGAGGGATCTACTGGCGAGTTCGCCTATGACTGCAGAGATGAACGTCTCCATTGGGAAACCTCTCTGGCTCTCTCACCAAGAGATCAAAGAAGTGATAATATATATTTGTGATGGGAAATACTCTTGGTTTCGTGTCAAAGTTGTTTCTTTGATTTCTCTGACTGGAAGTGGAGAGTAAAAACCATGAATGGAGAGGAAGCAGTCTACACGTTAATGAAAAGCCTACGCGGCTATCCATCGCTTGGAGCTACTTTTCTTAACTAGTAGCATTATGGAAACCAATTTAACAGCTAGTCATTTTTCTATAATCTTTTTGGGATTAACTCAAAATTCTGAAATAAATTCTTGCTCAGAATATTCTACAAACCCTAGGAAATTAAATGTTAAATTTGATTTGTTTCCAACTAAATTCCGTCATCAAGTTGTAAATTTCATTTTAGAATGTTAAATTTTGCTGAACATTATGTGCCCTAAAAATTCAAAAAATAACCTGAAAACAGTCAAAATTTTGGAATTTTCATTTGCAAACCACGATATGAAATTGAGTAAAACCAAGAAAATGGAAGCTAGGATCCTTGGACTACTCACTCGAATAATTTGGATCAACGTAACAAAAAATAGCATCATAGATTAAAACCAAAACAAATGCTCCAAATGAATTGAAATTTGAAATTGTAACATCCAAAAATTTCAAAAATAAGAAAAAATGAAAATTTAAAATTTAAAAATAGAATTGAATAAAAATTTAAATGAATCAAGAGTTTGATTTAAAATATTATCTTTTATCTTTTTTCTTGAAAACCAACCTTAATAAAAAAGGATGATCTGCAATATAAAACTGCTCCTTCCAAATTAAACAAAATATTAAAATGAGTTGGAAATAAAAACTTATTTTGAAATCCTATCCATTCTGTAATTTCTCTTGAATTTTTGTTTCCTTAAAAAAGGAGCCTTTACCTAATCATTTCTTTTCTCTACAATACACAACTCAAATTCCATAAGAAATAAATTATAAAAAAATCTACATAAATCCAAAATAATCTCAAAGTCATCTCCAAAAATTTTCAAGGTCATGTGAACTCAATTAAATTCAAAAATAAATTAAAGACAGAATTAAAATAATACAATCTTATCAATATTAGAATTTTTACAAATTAAATATAAAAGATATTGATTTGAAAATTTTACAGTGAAATGCGATAGCTAAAAGGAACCTCTATAAAAAGTTTCAAAGGTAAATAATCAAATTTATTGCAATTATAAAATAAAAAATAGGATAAATTTAAAAAGCAATTTTGGCAATATCAGAATTTTATAAAATATATATAATTGACAATCACCGAAAATTTTATGGTAGATCTAAATAACCATTATGATTGTACAGAAGAAGTTTGAAATAAAGAAAAGCTTATTTGTCATCCAAGAGAAATAAAAATCAGAAAAAGGAAATTTTGAGCAGCAGTGCTTGTTAGATTTTTATTAATCTTCAGCTAGATTTCCTGCAGTGGAATGAAGATCTTATCTTCACATCTTGGTACCTGAAAACATCGCCTTGCCTTCTCCATCTCTGAACGCAGCTAGCTCTGCTTCTCTCCCTACTGACGCATTGCCACAGCCGCACTGCCCAATTCCTGCCACAGCAGAGTTTCGCTCAATGAATTTCTGCCACGGCAAACGATTGGCGGCACCAATTTTCTGACCACTGCTCTCCTACCCGAGCTACTCCACGGCAGAGAAATGCAAAGACGCAGCCGCGGTAGAAATCGTCAGCACGTCTTTCTCCAGCCAAGCGCTGCCCGCAGGCCGCAGCCTGCCCGAGCCTCGAACCTTGCACGGCAGCATGATTCCGCGCCTCACTCCGCCTGCCACGGCAATTGACTGAACGCTAAACCTTGCACCGACCGAGCCCTCCAGTCTCTGTCCAGGCCTTGCTTTGATGGCCTCACTCCCACGCATTGGCACCGGAGAAACGCCGCCTGCTCGCCTGAAATATCCCAAAAACTTCAAAAATGGGTTTATTTATTTTATTTGGATTTTCCATGATTTTTCCCGGATTTTATTTTGACTTATTTCGGCCTTTATTCGCAACCTTCCGATTTTGGAAATTTCCCCAAAAACCCGCCATCCCATTTCAGAATTCCGCCTCCTCTGTTTTCGGCCCGACCGGCTTCGGCCCACTCTTCCCGGCCCGTCTCCCTCCCCTTTTCCCGTGCCGCAGTCCATTTTTCCGTGAGGCCCATCCCGCCGCTGCCGCACCGCCCGGCCTCGCCTTCATTGCGCCCGCCCGCACTCGCTTTGCCCGTGCCGGCGGCCGAGAAACAACGGTGTCGCCTTTCACCATTACTCCGTTGACTTTTGCCGCCGTGTCATCACTAAGCCGCGAAGATCGAGCGCTCGCGCCATCCCATCGCCATTGCACCCCATCAAGTCGCCGCTTTGGCACCGCACGCGCCCGCCATTGCACGTCGCCTCTCCCGCCTCGCCGCGCGACTCTCCCCTCACCGCTCGGGTCGTAAACGCAATGATCTTTGAGCTTTAAATCGTTTTCCTCGGTTCGGCTATAAAGCCCCCGGCGACTACTTTGCTCTCGCTAGAACTCACCGAGTCACGCTCTACCTTCTCCGCCACCTCTTCCACCTTCCCGAGCCTCTGTCGCCTCGCAAAGTCTTTTCTTCCGTCTCGATCGCCGCCGCCACCGCTGCGTTATTTTCTTCTTCGCCGATCCGGTCCCACCGAACAACATCCTTCCCCTCTTCTTGCCCAGACACCGCCTGGCGGCCTATCCTCCTCCAACCTGCTAGCGTCCCTCGGCCCATTCATCAGCACCTCCTCCCGCGTGATGGGCTGGCCTCGCCAGTGGGCCACAATCACCTGGGCCGTCCTCGCCCGCTTGGGTCGCGCCATGAGCGTGGGCGGCCGCGCTGCCACTTAGGGCATCACAACCCTGCGATGTGAAGCCAATCGCTGTGTTTGTCCGATTCCAAATTTCAGGTTTTAATTTTATTTTCGGATTTAAAATTTATTTAAAAATCCAAAAATGATTAAAAATTCAAGGAAATTCCTAAAAATACCTCAAAATACATATTCTTGACCAGTTCGAGCCGCTGAGTCCAAAAATGATCTCCGTTCCACCAAACCAAGTCCAAAAAAATTTTGAAACGCCCCTGGACCCTATTTCGGCCATTTTCTCCTTTATTTCTTTTTCAAGTTTTTCTTTCTTTACTTGTTTTCATTCGTTTATTTACTTGTTGCATTTTCTCGCGGTAGATCTGACGTTGGAGCCACCCTTGGAGCTGTACTTGGAGTAGGAGCAGTTTTTGGAGCTGGAGTAGGAGGCGTACGGGACCGGACACGACATCGACCCCTACTCTTTAGGTGAGCCTTTGACTCCGAAAGGCAAGCCACACTCCTTGAACATGTTGGACCCATTTCCATTACAGTAATGTGTATATTTTCTGTACCGTATTATTTTCTAATATTTTGGGGAAATCTACAAAGGTGATAAATTAGAATGACATGATTAACTACACCCGAATGTTAAACCTGTTATTATGCCTTCATTCCCTTGTAACCTTAGGCTATAAAATATTAACTACCGTAGATTAGCAATAAATAAAAATTTTACCGTTAGTTAAATTGCTTAAAATCTCCGAGAGTTGGCTCAGGCGATTTTCGAAAGTGCTACGGTTTGGGGGACAGTGTTGGGTGGACCACGGAAGGTGGATTCTGGCCCAACCCCCAACCGATGACAAGCTAGGATGTGGTGTGGTGGTTGGTACAGTGGGTAACAATGGTTTGTGGTATGTCATTTGGCTGTTTCTTTGGCATTTAAGGACCGATGTCTTGGACAAAGTAAATAACTTTAGTTTCCGCTCAACCACAAGTTGGGCCGGTCAGCCCTATTGACCTGATCCAACATAGCTCAGTACATTGTACTCCCCTTTAGAATACCTATAGGATGTAGCTACTATTCTGGGAGGAGAATGATCCGCAAAGCAAAGTTGGGGTGGAACGGGAATGGGGTGGCCATTCGCTGGTTCTCACAACAGTAGGTATCCACAGTATGACCAGATCGCATCTCTCGTTTTGGCCAGTGAGTCTTGGAGACTGTGGATCCTCATAACCTACTGGATAGGAGCTAAAGAAGGGAAGTTCAACAAAAGGCTATGATTCATCTCAGTCCGGTCGTATGCATTTAAATTGCATGTTGTTTGGCGTATTCCGCCTGACAGGACCCGCAATCAGGAACAGTTGACTACTCCTGTGATGGAAGGTATGGTTCGAGTGAGGCGTCTTCGTCGGTGGAAACCCTAATAGTTCTCTCACGACGGATCCCTGAGATCAACGAATCAATGAACACGGCGATGTACCCAGGTTCAGGCCCCCAACGTGGGTAATGGCCCTACGTCCTGCTAAGTCTTTATTGAAGAAGTGTGGAGGCCATTACAAGGGTTCTCCTCTATGTATCTTATCCGCTCTGTGTGTATTCTCGACCCACCAACCCCTTTCTCCATGCAAGAGGCGCCTTATATAGACAAACCGCACAGGCGGTGAGAAGGTGACGCTATAATTGATCTCGACTCATTAATTACACCCATCATTCGAGCCTTATCTTACGCACCCATGACTCATTTATTACGCCGTCCGTCAGAGCCCTATCCTTCAAGCCCCATTTAATGCAATGCTGAGCTTCGCCGGCCTCTGTCCGGGATATGACACTCTGCGACGGGTTTGGTGAGAGGCGTCGAGAGGATGGGCCATCGCCGTGTCGATAGCGAATTCTCCACAATTAATGGCCTTAACTTCGGCATGTTAGGGAAGGAAACTTCAAGAAACGGTTTTCTCCTTATTCCTTTGGTTGCTTTCGAGTTCGACAAAGGAGGGCCCAGACGCCACCGCTGCTCGGCCGCTTAAGCCGACACACGCGGGCAAGGCGTGATGGCCACTCGCCTCCTGTGGCACCACGGGGCAACTCGCCCGTGCGCAAGGCAAGGCGAAGGTGGGTGAGCAGTGCGCCAGTGAAAGTGGCGAATCGCCACCTCGCCGCCAAGGCTATGGGCTCCTCGCCTACGGCAGGCGTGATCGCCCACTTGCCTTGAGCCACCACGTGTCGCTCGTCCGGTGAGCCAGTATGTAGCGCCACCGCTTCGCCAAGGCCACGCGCTCCTCGCCGGCGGGCGGCGTGATCGCCCACCGCTTGAGGCACCTGCACCACTTCGCCCGCCAGCGGTAACAGGCGTGAATCGCCCACCGCCGCCAGAGGGGCCACATGGGCTTCGCTTGGCGGCGATGTGATCACCGCCGCCAGGCACCACGCTGGCTTTCGCCGCGGCGAAAGGTATCGCAATCGCGACCGCTGTTGGGGCTCCTCGGCTTCGCGGGCAGGCGTGATCGCCACCGCCGCCAGGCACCACGTGGCCTTCGCCGATGAGCGGTATGCGAATCGCTTTCTTCGCCGCCAGAGGGCACGCTGCTTTCGTGGCAGGCGTGATCGCTTCACCACTTGCCGCGAGGCACCACGCAGCCGCCGCCCGCGGAAAGCGTGGCGAATCGCTCACCTCGCCGCGAGGCACCACGCTTGCCGCCGCTCGACTAGCGGTATGTGAACCGCCACCTGCCGATGGGCCACGCTCCTCGCCTCGCCAGGCCGAGGCATGATCGCCCACACGCCGCCAAGCCGCCATGTTTGGGCAGTAGCCGCTTGGGCCCATCGTTCCGCCAAGCAGAGAGGGTACCCTGGTGCAAAGTACACCGATAATGTTGATCTCAAGTGTGATAACGACCGTAGATATCTTGTGGATAAAGCTAAGCTTCTCTGTAGAGTGATATCAATAGTATTTGAATACGTCGTGTTTCCGGTTAATGAAGCTGGGTTAATCTAGGGTGACTCCTGTAATTGCGCCCCTGTAGCTTTTATAAATAGAATTTGTTGTAAATTTGAACTTTGCAAATAAACCCCCCAAGGTATTATCTTATTTATGGTTTGTATTTCAAATGTAAAATAAAACTGGAATTAACAACTTGTGTTCACCATACTGAAAACCTGTGCCAACCCTTGTTTATCCCTGCATGTACTATTCAGAATTTCCGTGTGGTTTATTGAGTACAGTTGAGTACTCACCCTTGCCTCCTACCCCCTCTAGATTTTAATGAAGCTGGCGACTACCAGAAGATCATAGGCGACGATGAAGTTTGGTTTTGAAGGCCTTGATATATGTGCTCAAGTCTTTGCTGTGGGCTTTTGTAATGTATTTAGTGTGAATCACACTCTTTTGTAAAACCTTGGCCTTTAGGCTCTTAACTTATCTATAAAAATATTCGTATTTGCGTTTATATCTGGCAATGTACACTTGGTTACCTATAGCTAAAATCCTAGGTAGCTGTTGTCGGCGTACTTTACGCCAGGGTACCCTCTCCGCCGCAGACAAATAAGACCACGTGGCGGCCAAGCGAGCAGGCGGGCGACTAGGTCCCACTCACCGAGCGTCGGCTGACGTGGCGGCTCGACGAGCAAAGTGGGCGATTAGGCCTCACTCACCAGCGATCGCTCCACGGGCGGCTGGCGAGCTGGCGGCGATCAAGCCCCACTCGTCGGGCGCCAGGCCCACGCGTGCCCTGGTGAGCATGCGGGCAATCAGCCCCTCACGCCGAGCGACCGCCCACATGGCGGCTCGGGCGAAAGCAGCAGTGACTGTGCCCAACTTGCGGGCAATCGCCCCGTGGCGGCTAGGCTAGCAGGCGAACGATCAAGCCCCACTCACCCATGACGACCCACGTATGCGGCCAAGCCGTGGCGGGCGATCAGGCCCCACTCGTAACTTTTGTTTACATTCTGCGTGTCCCGTGTAACTTTTGTTTGCGTTTGTAGCGGCTGCTTGCAATCACCCAAGAAGCGCCGAAGCATTGACCTAACCTAAGTGTTCAGGTTTGCATCGTGGCAAGGTTGGGGGCTGGCCGCTCGGTGGTTGAGTTGAGCAAACTCCACCAAACGCAGACAAACAAACATGCAAGTAAAGTCAAAAGATGCCAATTTCATTGTGATTACTAAGATAGTTTTTGTATACAGAAAGGCAAAACGAGAAAAAGAAGAAATGAAGGAAACAAAGACGGCGGCTTGGGCAGCTACTCGTCATTAACGACTTGGATATGCCCGCATGTATTCTCCTCTTCCTCCTCGGGTAAGCGCGTCGGTGTGTCCGGGTCTATCACGCATCATCATACCGCCATGTGCTTCGCACGCACGCGACGCGAAGCTCGCGCTGGCCGCCTAGTCTCTCTCGCCGCCCACAACGGCCATCGATCGGCGAGGCGCCGCGGTTGGCGCAAAGACTCCAAAGATTTAACATCGCGGTGGCAACCGCGGACTTCCCACCCTTCTCGCGAGCGGAAGCGGCAAGGCGGCGAGGCAAGCCGCCGAGGGCCTCGGCGACCGACAAACACCATGGGCGATCGCAGAGCCAAGGCTCTAGCGGCTCGAAGGTCCACCCCAACGGCTCAGCACCATGCCATGCGCCAGAGCTGGCGGGAGCATGACAGCAGGTTGTGCAGCGTGGCGACGCAGCTCCTCCACCGCCGCTGCGCCGCCGCCTCCTACACCGGCCGAAAGCAGGCCACCCTGGGCCGCCTCTCTCAGGCCAGCGCCTCCCCTCTTCCCTAGCTTGCGCTGCCTTGTGCAGCGCCACCATCTCGCCGCGACATTTGCGCTTCATACCGATGGTCGCCGTGAGGAGGGCACCGAGATGCGTGCACTCGCCATGTTCGCGAGTAGCGCAGCCAAGCCAGAGTGGGAGCGGCGAGACGCACAAGCGGGTGGGCGTGAGTGCCGCACCGGCGACGCCCACTTGAGCCGCTTCGAGGCACCGGTAGCCTTTGGGCAGAAGTCTCCGCGGCGCCCGGCGATGCCGCGGGCGCGGCTTGGCCGGCACATTTGGGGGCCGCCTTGAGTTGACCGAAAAATGAACGGTTGCTAGAAGTGCGAAACGTTTCTAGCGGTGGTGGCAACAATCGAGTCGGCACCGACGGAGTTGGCGCCGATGAGGTCAGTGTTGAAGGAGTTGGCGTGGGTGGAGCCGACGCCGGAGTAGGGGCAGTGGACGTCGTCACCCCAGATGAAGATCCCGCCACTCCGGGTGGGCTCGGAGGAGCAACGGAGTCGGTGGTCGGGAGTTCTGGTCTCGGCGAGACCTCTTGGGGTCTTCGCACTGTGGCGCCCGGAGGGTACAGCCAGCTCGCTTGCCTGCTCGATCATCGCTAGGGCCGAGCCTCGATCATCGGGGATCAAGGGCCAAGAGCGCGAAGGGCGGTGGAGTCCATTGCCTAAACAGCTTGACGATCTCGGAGACGCCCGGACCCCGATCGCGGAGCGCTGTGTTCTGCTGGGAAATCTAGGTTTGCTCGGCATTGGCGGAGCAAACGAGCCATGCCATTTGAGATGGCGGGGCCGTCCAAGTTCCTTGCGCCTGGCGAAAAAAGGAAGACAAGATTGTTGGTTGATGGCGACCACAAAAGGAGATATGTATTCATAAGAAGAATAAAGAACTTACGGCAAGATGCACAGATGGGTCATGTCGTTGCCACCCGTGTCTTCATGCATCTGGCGAACGCGTCGGCGAGGGGCCGATCCTCCAAGACTCTGAAGTCCCGGACTACTAGCGCCCCGACCAGGTCGGCGTCTCATAGCCGGTTGATGCGGGCCACCATCGCGAGAAGTTCTGCCGTCTCCTCGACGGGCGAGCTCCAACTCTCGTGGGCTTCCGCCGGCGCGCAAGGCATCCGAGATCGCCGACCCCGCTATCGTCGCCGGTGTAGAGCAGCCAATCCTCGCCACGCCTTCGGTTGGACTTCGTTGGAGGAATGTGGCGGGGCCAACCCGTCGTAGAGACGAAAATGGCAGCTCCCCGCGATCCCGCCGTCGGAGGAGCCGCGAAGGATGTAGAAGTAGTGGAAGAGAGGAAGGTTGGGCATTACCCCTATGAACATTTCGCAGAGGTACGTGAAGGTGAAGAGGAATTCGGAAAAGGGCGGCACCAGGCTCGCCAATAATCCCTAGGCGAAGACGACAATCTCCCCGGGTTGGCATCGCGGCGCGAGGGTTCCATGGCGAAGGTGGAGGGAACCCTCGACAACGATTTTGGAGAGCGTCGCCGCGCTCTCCGTGTCAACGGAAGAAGATGGAAAGGATTGCGCCATTGGAGCAAGAGCAAGGTCTTTAGACGGGGGAGTTGAAAGGGTAAAGAGCAAAGTGCACAGGAATCAGAAAGAGCGTGAACCGCTGGTCATGGATACGCGTATATATAGACCCCTCACACAGATGGTTCACGAAAAGGGCAAAAGTACACAACGCTTTGGTCGAGAAAAATCGGCGGAAGTGGGGAGGACCGAGGCGGTTGCGTGCTCAGAAGTGGTGGGTCCATCCAGGAATGCACCGACATTAAATGAGGCCTAAAAGAAAGTAGTGCGTGTTCCAGGACAGACCTAGGGCTACTGTCGGTGTACTTTACGCCAAAGTACCCTCTCCGTCGCAGACAAGTAAGACCACGTGGCGGCTTTGGCGAGTAGGCGGGTGACCAAGCCCCACTCGAGGGCCGACCCACGTGGCGGCTTTGCGCAGCAGGCGGGCGATCGAGCCCGACTCACGGGCGACGCCCACGTGGCGGCTTTGGTGAGTGGCAAGGCGATCAGCCCCACTCGCCGGGCGACCGCCCACGTGGCACTGGCAAGTGGTGGGCGATCAGGCCCACTCGCAAGGCACCATTGTGGTGGCCGGCGAGCAAGCGAGCGATCAGCCCCACTCATGGGCGCCGGCCAGTGGCGCCGGGCGAGGAGGTGGGCGATCGAGACCACTCGCCGGACGACGGCCCCCATGGCGGCTGACTGGCGAGCTAGCAGGCGATCGAGGCCCCACTCGCCAGTGCCGACCGTGGCGGCCAAGGCGAAAGCAAGCAGCGATCAGGCCCATCGCGAAAGCACGCGGTGACCAAAAGAATGAGAAGGAGGCCGCCTCGTTCTTCTTCCTTCGACACTGTGGTCGAGCCATTGATTGCGAAGAGTTCGCTATCGACACGATGACGCCCATCCTCTCGACGCCTCACACCTAACCCGTCAGAAGAAATTCATTTCTCAAGGACCGAGCGAGTTTATCTGAATGCAGGAGAATGAGGCTTGGGGGACAGGATCAGTAATGATGGGTGTAATAAATGAATCAGAGATCAAGAGGATGTCACCTTTTCTCACTGCCTCAGAGCCGTCTATATAAGGGAGCTCGGTGCATGGAAGAAGGGGACTAGACGAAGGACCAAGAGGAGAAACCAAGGCTTAGAGAAAAAGAGAAGGAGAACGAATCAAAAAAACATTGTAACCAAATTCAATATACATCAACAAAGATCTAGTAGGGCGTGGGTCAGCATTACGACCGGGGGGCGAACACAGGTACATTGATGTATTCTTTGATCTGTTGACCCCGGATCCCTCATGCGAGAGCCATTAGGGTGACTGACCGCGAAAACGCCTTCCACCGAACCTTATTTTCCGTCCCTGAGAGAAATCCCGTCCGACGACGAGTCCTGCCGCGAAATACGCCGACAACTGTGAAGTTATTTATACGCACCTTTGAAAAAGGCGGTCCGTTACATGGCCCATTATTTTGCCCCGAAAGAGAAACCGCCAACCGTGTCCGCCACGGCTCGCCATCACCGTTAATCTGGCCGCCATTTGCACGGTACAGCAACCATTCTGCGCTGTGCTTCGCCACGGCGCCCTTCACTTCTCAATTTACGTTGCTGGCGGACCATCCCTGCGTAAGCAAAACCGCCCAAAATGAGCCACTGTTGCACAATTCGTTGCCTCATTCTTCTCCACATCTATAAGAGCCCAGAGCCTTTCCAAACCACCCTCACAACCGCATCACCTCCATTTCACCACGAGCAAAGCCTCACCCTACCGAGCTATCTCTATCTTCTCCATTGCCGCCGAGTCACGAGAAAGGGCTAAAACTCGAATCCATCATTCGGTGATAAAATCTTCCAATCTCTCGAGTGTAGAGCACTCTATTGCCTCAGAACCTTGCGCGAACCACTTTTTCAGCTCACCTTGGTCGTGATCGCCACCGCACCATTCGTCATCTTCTTCAAGACCGCCACCGGTGGCAGACTCTCCGCCATCCTCTAGCCGAGGTAAGCATCGAAATGGGACATTTGAATCACGTGGATGCTTACCTGCTAAAAATAAAGCCTAATCTCTACTAGTTTCTACTCTCACCGATCCGCCATTTTTCTTAGCGGCGCACACCCATGAGCTCTGCTTTAGCTATCACCTACGAGACAAGGTCTCCCTAAGCTTCTTGTTGTCGGGTGGTGCTCCTACGTCTTACGCCGGCCTAGACTTCTACTGAAAAAGGTAGCGAGGTTGCACTGTGAAACGCAGTGCGAGGCATTCGGTGGCGAGATTTGGTGGCGCCACAACCCCACTAAGCGACAAGGAGGAAGTCGGCACCGTCCTTCTCGGTCCTTCCATGCCACAGCAGAGAGCACTGGAGGGAGTAGGCAGCGCGGGCTGAGAAGGAAGAAGAAGAGGAGAGGAGAGGAGAGGAGAGGCTGGGCCTCACGTGTGGGGTCAAAAGATGAAGGGCCCATGTGTAAGTGAAGCAAGAGAGGGCAATTAAATTTTCTCCCTTGGGACAGCACATGTTCCTTGCATTAATTAACCTATCAAATCGTGTCCTACATTTTTTTTAAAAAGATAGTATGAATGTTAGATAATTTTTGTTATCAAGAAAAAATTTCCAGTTGAAATCTCGTGTGTAAAAATTCTAGTAATTCGGACAAGCCAAACTGTTCATTTCTTCTTTTATGTTTTTAATTTATTTGAGGACTCAAATGATATCAAAACTTTTTTATAATTTTTTTATGGTTCCTTAACGTTAGATTATTCTGCTAGAAAATTTAATATTTATATATTTTATATTTATTTTATACTAATTCTGACATTGATATTTTTAAATTTCTGGTTTTTAGTTTTGGAATTTTTATAGGCATAAAATTTCACTATTTTTTTCATATTTTTAATAAAGATGAACCTATACATTAGTAATATATGGTAAAATTTTAATCGCCATATAAGGTGGGTGGATTTTTAATTTAATCTGACAAGCTTACTATTCTTAGTCAAATTTCATAATTTCACATTTATAGTCTCGAGTAAATGTGTTCATATAGCTTTTAGGGTGTATAAATGAAGTTCTAGAGATCTCCTCTATTTAAATATAATTTTTAAAATTTTTTGTTACAGATATTTATCTCTATTTATTTATTTATCTTTTACTAATTCAACATTAAAAAGGTTTTTCTTTAGGGAAAAAAATCCAAGAAGACCAGATAAATCAAGAAAATTCGGAATTAATACTCATTCAAAATTTTGTATTTTTATTCTCATTTTCTTTGAATTTTGAGGATGTTACAATGAAATACAATTATATTTGTTATATAACTCTTATATCTATATAAGATTAATCTGTACCGTTATAATGTGCCCCCACCAAAATAATTGTTGGAGATCCTCTCTTTTTCTTTCTATTGATGTGAGAATTTTTAGATATTTTTTCTTAGGATTATTGTGGGATTTTCTTGCTCTTAGTGAAGGAGATGTCTTTAATATGACCGATTGTTTTTATTTATATATATGTAAAGAAAACTACATAAGCAAGTGATTATATTATACGTGAGCAAAGACTATAGAGAATATAAGAAAGAGAGTAGAAAAGAAAATGCACATGTGCTGTACAATAACAGTACATTTCGGAGAAAACAACATGCATCACAATATGAGTGTTTCACATTACATGTACAGACAAATTTACTTGAGCAAACTAACTCAAAGCCTTCCTCTTCTGACAACGCTTGTTCCCAGTAACCACACACTTTGACTCGTGAATCTCATAGCTATAAATGTAGCTGTAATAAGGCGGTACGCGAGATTCCCACACTATGACCTCAATTTTCCCATGAGGTGTAACCCTTCCAGACAATATCTCTTTCATGGTAAGTTTGGGAGCCTCTTCATGAGCAAGCACTGCTCGACCTTGGCCGTAGATTTCACAATATATACTACTTCCAGACATTCTCGGAACTAAACCAAGTTTTCTTTTCACCCCAAAATCACTTGAACATCTAAGTAGTAGCTGATTCTTCGGATCCTTATTCTCCCTGAGGCATGCAAGAACCCTGCGCCAATACCGCGCATCACCACTAGCTCTAAGAAAGTAAGCCATGCTGTTTGCACACATGAAAGACCCAGCGAGCTGCTTACATTTCTCTTGGTCAAAATACTCCTCAAATATCTCCACTGCCATGGATGCTAGCTTTGGTTGGTCTTGGGGATTCGAGCTTCCGAAGGCAAGCACCTTAAAGAAGTACCAAAATGCTTCTCGAGACAAAAACCTTAGATGGAGAGGTTGCGTCGTTCCAAACTTTGCGACCTCCTCAGATCGACTGGTGATTACAATTTTACTGTCTGGTGGAAAGCAGCTTCGAGAAGCAGAGTACAACTTTCTCCATGCATCCTCATCGACCTCCCCATCTAGCTCAATAACAACCAGGAGCCTTTCTTCATTTGAGGATGATGTACGTTGATGTTTGATTACTCCTCCATCTCTTAGGGTGCATGGTTTTTCTTCTCTAAAATCATTCTCACTAAAAAAGATAATACGAGAAAAGTGGCTGCACACCCTTTCGTCGAAGCAAACATGCTCAACAAGTGTACTCTTTCCAACTTTTTGTGCACCGATAATTGGTAGGACACATAAATTGTTAGTCCCCGGAGGTTCTCTATCCAGCAAGAAATTGACGACCCATTCCATCTCCATTTGGCGGCCAAACATGCACTTCTCCATAAACATATACATGCTATATGGTTGACGACACATAATAGGGTAGTTCTTCAGAAATGTAACAAATTCATTCATACCAGTAGCAGTCATCTCTACACTTTGGAGCATCTGTTCCAACTCATCTTTTCCGTGTCTATTGCCAGTATAGAAATGAACACACATGCCAAAATTGAATTTTGACAGGGAAGAATAGCTCACTTCATCGCCTGTATTGGTTTGGCATCTGAACTTGTCGAGCATGTAGTAGCCCCTGTACATCTCTTCTCTCAGCACGTTGAGCTGTTGAAGCATGGCATGGCATGTGAGGTGCCTCCCCTCGGCCTCCTCGACGGCAACGTGAACCCGAAGCAGCATCAGCTGTAGTCTCCGTAGGCTCTCCTTCTCGGACGCCGGCGGCGGCTTGCAGTATTTGTCAATCAAGAAGAAGAGGGCTCTGCTGGCGAGTTCGCCTATGATTGAAGATAAGAATGTCTCCATTGGGAAACCTCTTCACCAAGAGAAGAAGTGATAATAATTCTATATGTGACGCGAAATACTCTTGGTTTCGTGTAAAAGTTGTTGCTTTGATTTCTTTGACTTGAAGACTAGGGAAAAAACCATGAAATGGAGAGGAAGCAGTCTACACGGTAGTGAAAGCCTACGCAGTTGCCCATCGCTAGGAGCTACTTTTCTTAACAGTCTACGCAGCTGCTATCTCCTTTCTTCACGTCGCTAGCAGCTACTTTTCTTAACTTGCAGTAGCATTATGGCAACCAATTTAACAGCTAGTCATTTTTTATAATCTTTTTGGGATTAACTCACAATTCTGAAATAAATTCTTACTCAGAATATTCTACAAAGCCTAGGAAATTAAATGTTAAATTTGATTTGTTTCCAACTAAATTCAGTCATCAAGTTATAAATTTCATTTTATAAAGCGTGTTTTGATCAGCACGAAGGTTAAAAAGGTTATATGTTCAATGAAAATCAAAGAGTGAAAAATGATGCAATACCCTTCAATTAAGTGCTTCGAGAAGTTGAATGATGATTATTTATGTAGCACTGAATTTTAGGAAATGAGGCGATACCTTTCAGTTAAGTCTGAGGAAAATCTAAGATGATTATTTTAGGAAAGATAATGAAATGAACAAGGACAAGATAGGTAAACTGGCACTAAATTAATCTACTTACATATGGCTTATAAAACGGAAAATGTCTGAAAAAATAACATGCTTTGTAAAATGGATGAGGCATAGTGCATTCATAGAGGGCATGGATGATTTAATCATATTACTGCAGTACAACACATTCATCTGGTAGAAAAAGAACCATGGGTGCTGCAGTAGATGAAGGATCGAGCACACCGAGAGACGATGAATTGCCACCTTTGCTACAGCTGGCCATCAGGAGCAATTGCCTTGCTTTTTCTTGGCTCCCTACTGGAGAGCGCTACATGTCCCTTGCCAAGGAAAGGAATATCTCCATTTGCGGGACTGTCTGAAACATGTCGTCTTTCTTGTGGACAGGGAGGAGGTGTAGTTTTTGTGGGATTACAATTTAAACCGTCTTTATAGTCACAGACCATTTGATCGAGGTATCGAATGGTATGGATCGACAAAAAATTGGACGAATAACAATTGCTACAATACTATAAACAGTGTTTTTGCATAGTAAATCCATTTGTAAGTTTTTTCAATTGATCTGAGCCATTGATTTTTAATCTGACGGTTTCATGAGGACTGCTTACCTTACAGTCCTCACGAGATTACATGGTGTCTCTTGCTCCTTTCCGGTCATTGCTGGTTAGGAAGGTCAAGCCTCGTGGTCAAAACAAGAACAGAGAGAAAGAGAGAGAGACAAATTAATTCAGAGGGAGAGAGAAATGACCATATATAGAAAATGACTCTATTTGCTCTGAGCGCCGAAAAATCAGTCCATACTTTTTTTAAGCTGCACAAATTAATTTATTCCATGCACTGATGCACATGATCTTTGACAAATGGGCTTCATCTCTCTGTACCTGCAGACTACTTTTTTTCTTTGTTTCGAATTTTAGCAAAAAATTATAACATTCAGTCAAGAAGAGAACAGTGAGCACACGTTGAGCTGTGCTGGAACGCGGGTGGAGCAACGCCTCGCTCGGTTTCTACGTGCAGACCAACCACTGTTACTGCTTGAGTTTTTCTTTCCTTCTTTATTACATGTGTACTCTACCGATTAGCAACAGGAACAACTCTTGACTCTTGGTTCTACGCTTACTGAGCCATCGCCATCTGTTTATCTGCAGAATTTGCCGTACAGCCTACGCTGCTATTACTTCCTTTGATTCTCCTACAGTGCTAGTTTTCAAGGATCAAGGCACACTAAGAGGGAATAAATTCCTGCAAACTACTCTCTCCAGTTATGAATAGTTGTTTTGAATATTGACACGTCTCTAAGATATAGCTTTAACTACTAATTTCAATTATAACTTATTTATAAAACCCAATAAAATTATATGTAACATCCCAAAATTTATAAAAGTTAAATGCAATCATATGAGTTAAATTTGGTCTTAATTTGAATTTTGGAATTTATTTGGGATTTCTAGATTTTTTTGCAATAAAGAAAAATGCCTTTAATAAACCTAGTAAGTTTTTTGAAATTTCAAAGTTCAATTTTAAATTATCAACAAAGCCTGGAAATTTTTTTATAAATCCTAGATAGTCTCCAGAACATCTCCAAAAAAGTTTTAGAAGTTTTTGAATTCATTTAATGCTTTAGAAAAAAATCTAATACAACAATTCATTTAAAAGGATAGAGGCACTGTCAGATTTTTATAAAAAACCCACAAGCTTGAATTTTTATAGGAACACTGGTGATAGCTCAAGATCTTTCACAAATATTTTCAAAACATTTAAAGTCCATTTGACTGTTCAATTAAATACAAGAATCCTTAGTTGCAAAATGAAATAGAAAATGGAAAACAGAAAATCCGATTTTGGAAAGTGCCTTGGGGAAACCCGCCTTCTCAGCGAGAGAAGCATAAACTCGGGAAAGCCAGGGCACGCAGGTCGCTGGTATCCCCTTGCACGTTGTGCCCCAAGCTCTGTTGCCACGCCACCGAGCTGCCTGACGCCTATTGTGGCAGCCCGTCACCCACACTTAGCCCTATTCAAAATTCAAGTAATTGTAACTATATCAAATCAACTCCAAATTTAGTAAAATCAGTTTCTGAATCTTGTAAACTCATGAACTCTCTGTTCTGTAACCAAACTTAAATTAGAGCTCAATATAAAATAAATTTCTATAACTAGTAACACCTTTACAAATTTAAAAATCCATAACTTACGCAAAAGAACTCGACGTGGGGTTTGAAACAGTGGAGTTTTATTATGTATAACATAAGTAGTAAATAGCAGTAGTAGAAATCATATCTAACTGTATATTTTTCAAAAATATTATAGACTTTAGCCTCATCCACCCCGGCGGCATGATCCTCAACGGTGAAGGGGCGACTGGCGAAATCAGCTCTGTTGGGATCGGCTCAAGGATTCCAATCAGACATGCATGCATGAGCAGCACAACTTAATATGCTTCACAAGTTGTATGCCTTCACATGCACTTTGGCTGTCCCTCCCGTCGTGGCTAGCGCTCGGTGATTCAGCTACACGGTGACTGGTAAGTGCTCCAACACGCGGAAGAGACGAGCACAAGGTCTAGTCGCCTTAGTTGGTTGGGTGTGACGGCTCTCTCCTCGTACATCATGAATAGCACCTGGTTGAGCCTCTCGACGTACCAGCTCCAGTAGCCCAGCACGTGCTCCCAGCACATCCAGACCAGTGACACACCATCGCAAAAGAGCATGCAGGAAGGTCTCACCGATGCCCCACAACTCCAACCGGGTTGCATAACTCGTGTTACTACTAAAGTACCACAGTGACACTAGGCAATCCTTGGGGTCACGGCACGTGTACACAACCTTGCAACCACAGGTTCAGCTGACTCTGGCAGCTATAGAGATGGGAGACGAGATGTGCTTCGCGAGAAGTACACAACACTGGGAACGAGCTAAGGTCAGGGTCCTGTAACGGTCATACACCTAGATCTCGATTCTCGAGGAACAGGGCGAACTAGTGCGGGTTTTGCATCTTGAGCTGTGCGAGTGTGGCTTCGACACCGGTGGCACCGTGGTCCCAATAGAACTGGAGTGGAGCACCTTGAGCCAGGACGTGCCGTACTTGGGGAAGGGTGAGGATGACGGCGTTGTCACAGGCCAAGAACTGGCGCTGCGTGACCATCATGCCGAGCCGACCATCCCCGTAGCACTGCTTTTCTTCTCCTTCTATTTTCTCCTCTTTTTTCAAATTAATTACGTGGGAATATATAACACTGCATGTCACACCAAATAAAAAATGGATAATTAAACTACTACCCCTTATAGATTTCTACTACCAATACTACCATAGGAAGTATAACTAAATCCTAACTAATATGATCCGTTAGAACAAATAGAATGAACAGCTAATATTCAATATTGTGTACCATAAAAGATCTCTTGAAATATTGATGGAAATAATTTTTGACCGTATCGGTGCAGTTTAATAAACAAAATCAGTCAATAAACCTGTCTAATTTAGTTTTAAATTTAAAGGATTCGAGAAATTTATAAAAAAATCCAAAAGTTCCCTAAAATTAGTATTAATATCCTTTTGACATCTAACATGAAATTTTTTTGAGAAACCGAATTTGTGAGACATTACAAAGCAAAACCAAATATAGATAATAGAAAAGAGAAAAAAATAAAAACCTTTCATGTATATATGAATACTCATACATTCTAATTGTACATTTTAGATGGAATAATATAATTTTTGATTCATGGTATTGATTCGTGATGTTTTTCGGAATCAGAATTATATCTTGGTTTCTAAGAAATGAACGGGGATTAAATAGTTGTGCTATGTTTTAATATAAATGTGGTACTAGATATGATGGAAGAATCGATTGTTATTAATACTATAAAGTGGTCATTAATACTCAACAATATCAAGTAAAGCAGTGATCAAAAAGTGGTTATTAATACTAGAAAAGTGGTTGTTATTTCTTCATAATTAATGATAGCGTACTATCCTATTGTTAAAAAAATTGTACGTAATCGTTAGTACTATTAACTGTGGAACCTTTAACGACTGCTAACAACCATAATTCTATGGTTGTTAGTGACTTTTAATGACTACATCTCGCATCTTTAATAACTGTTTTCCTAGTAGTGCTAAACTGCTAATGATTTATCGAATATCCTTGATTGTCCTAAAAATGCCCCAACATTTTATCACGTCACCGCAAAACAGAGCTTTAGTGTAAGAAGCCATTGTTTTGAGTTCTTACATTACTTTTACTTGAATATCCAACATTTTCTGCAATTTTTTTGAAATTTCCTCAAATTTTTTCCAATTTATGCTGAGTGTGCTGATTTTTGATACAAACCGGTGGAAAATCGGTAAAACTGGTTGGTTTTGACTTTTGACCGTTGTTTTGACTTTTGAGTTCAAAAAGTTTGATTTTTCAATTCGTTCCGTTTCTTTCAATTTTCGACGAAAATCGTTACCGCCAAGAGCCGATTTCTGAGCACAGTTTGGTATTGTAAACTCTGCGTGGGACTGACTCCCATGCCACGAGCTGTTGTAGGCAGGGTTCACAACCGGTTTTCGCGGTACGGTTTTCGCAAAAACTGCTCAAAAACCGTTAAAAACCGAAAGAGTTGAAAATTTAAAAAATTTGAAAAAAATTGAAAACCGCGGCGTAAAACCGCTCGGTTTGCTCGAAAAACCAACCCGACCAATTGAATGTTCTTCGAAAACAGTTTTTGAGCGGTTTTTCGGAAAAACCGCTGACATAAATTTTTTCAAAAATTTTAATTTTTTTTAAAAAATAGAACGGTTTACCGAGCGGTTTTAGATCTCAAACCGGAGCGGTAAAGTCGAAAACCGTGGTTTTCGAACGATTTTTCAGGGTTTTGTGAGCATGGTTGTAGGTCTCACTGAGCGCCACGAGCACGTCGCTCAGGACGTTGCTGCCGAACGGCGGCACGAGAACGGAACAACGCCTGTAGCAATCCCAACCGAAATCTCGCGTGGCTCCACCGTCCACGCTGCTTGTTAGCGGTTACACTATGTCGTTCACTGTGAATCTGTTCACGTTCTGTCTCATTGCATTTGTGTGCTGCTCCCAGGTTATACGCCCCCTGCGTACCTTCTCCTCGACTTGCAATTTCGCGTATATCACGTATAGGGTTCACAATCTCGATTTCGCCGGAGAACGAAATTTTGCCGATATCTCGGAAATTCAAACAAATTCTAGCCAAAATGCAAAAACAGGAATTCAAATCCGATTCTGGAACTCCAGACCGGATCGAAATCTCGTCGGTTTTGCCAAGATCTCGGCCGGTTTTGCCGAGATCTTGGCAAAATGGCATAGCGTGGGATCCAGCTGAGACCGAGTCAAAAAATTTTAAATTTTTTTCTGGAGATCACTGACATATTGATGATGTTGTCATAAAAATTTCAGATAATTATGAATCCTGTGGAATTTTTAAAAAATTCAAATATGACTATTGTCCTAATAAAACACTGACTGGCAATTTTGAACTGAATGAAAAATAGGACAAACCACGTTAGAAATATTTGTAATTTTTTGTGCATGATTCTATCATATCAGTTGAAAAGCATGCTAGAAAATTTTGAAATTTTAATTGGATGATTGTGATGTATTTTAACCTTGGAATAAAATTTTTAGATCATCATCAGTCCGTGAAGTTAGAAATTTTGGCAGCATTTCAAACAAGTAAAAGATAGCAAAAGGATTATTTTCTTAAATACAAAATAATTTAAATTAAATCCAAAAATTTATAAAAATATAAAAGACATATTAAATTCAAGAAATGATAATTTTGGGATGTTAGAGCTAGATTGACTAGTTAACATGAAAGACCTTCCTCGAAGTGTCTAATTTGCATTTTTTTTAAGTGGTTGGAATTCACATAAAAATCTAATTTCTATTTGCATTTAATTATTATTCAGAATTTTACTTTGAAATTCGTATGGAAATCAAATTTCTAATACATTAAGGACAAAACAGTATGCATCACAAATTCACGAAAGGATGAAAGAAAATGCACATGCAGTTATGTACAATAAGTCAATAACACAATACATTAAGGACAAAACAGTATGCATCACAAATTCACAAAATGAGTGATGTAGTTTGCATGCATACATGATACTAATTGTATCAAACTAACTCAAAACCTTTCTCTTCGGACAGAGGTTGTTCGTCGTAACCACACACTTTAACTCACGAATCTCACAGCTATAAATGTGTCTATAATAGGGCGGTAAGTGAGATTTCCATACTACAACCTCAAATCTCCCATGAGGTGTAACATTTCCGGACATGATCTCCTACACAGTGGAGAATTTAGGATGAAAGTAGAGGTGGGGCTTCTATGTTGAAGTTCTAACTCAACATAAGCATACTAATGTTACATCTACCAATTTATTGTCAACCAATTTCAAATTCATACATATTAAATCAGAGAGACAAAAATATCAATCAGTCAATAGAATATAGACTTAGCGTAATAGAATAAAAAAATCAGACATCAATTATCACAACAAAAGGCATTCAGCCATGAGGCATTGCATTGGGGTTTGGGGCAATTTTTTATACCGAGCAAAGCAATCAATGGTGCTAGCGAATTAATCTGGCTTTGGTGTCATCGTCCTAGCGATCAATATGAAGCTGAGAGGCTCCTCGCCCTCAGTCGCTCCTCCTTGCCGATCGTCTCGATTCCTATCTGGGCTATGGCGATGCGCGTTCGGCCTCCAGCTGGATGGAGCAAGCCTCGGTTCCTCTCTGGGCTCTGGAGATGCGTGTTCGGCAGCCGCCTAGACGGCGCACCGAGCGGCCGATTCCTCTCCTCTAGTGCGCGTTCCACCCAGCTCTTGACAATGCATGTTTCGCCCGCCACTTCGACTGGTGATGCGCATTCTGCTCTGCGCTCCTCTAACGATGCACATTCTGCCCCGCACTCTGAGTAGCTGATAACTCTTCTCGAGCCTCTGCCGCCTATTGGCTGCCCACTTGCCCTGGCCCAGGTGCACGCTTGGCGCTCTCGACTCCAGGTCTCCCAGGCCCGTCGGTGCCGGCGTGTCGCGACAAGTTCTTGCAAATCGGCCACCCTCCACGTGGCCACACCCGCCCATGCTCTGCCGCCCGCAATTGCCTGTGCGTTGGTCTGCCGTTTGCAAGAGACACTGACATTCTTCGTCTCTCGGACTTCTGGTGTTGCGCTACAGTAAAGGATGCTGAGTACTGTACCAGGTGAAAGCCCATAGGAGTAAGGGAGCCCATGACTAATTTTGATGGCCCATTTGCTTGGCAGTATTGTTTTTTACTTTTCTTCTTACATCTTACTCCCAATTGTCAGTTTCTAAACTTGCCAATTTGCCGTCATGGCGCCATGCCTCTGCTTCGTTCTGGCGTGGAGATAATGGGAGAAGAGGGGTTCGGCTGACCGGAGATGGGGCTGGCACTCCAACCAGCCCCAATGGTGGATTCACCCCTCCTCCTGCATGGTTATTTTGGGAGCCTCTTCATGAGCAAGCTCTACTCGATCTTGGTCGTAGATTGCACAGTACGTACTACTTCCCATCTATACGTTGAAGTAAAAATATGTTTTCTTTTCAGCCCAAAATCACTTGGACCTCTACTAAGGAGGAGCTGATTCTTCTGATCCTTCTCCTTGAAGCACTCAAGAACCCTGCGCCAATGCATTGGGTCATCACTAGCTCTAAGAAATTAATCCATGCTGCTAGTATCTATGAAAGGCCCAATGAATTTTTGAGATTTTTCTTGGTCAAAATACTCATCGAACATCTCCATTGCTATGGAGGCTAGCCTCGGTTGGTCTTGAGATCCGAGCTTCTAAGCGCAACGCCCTGAAGAAGTACCAATAAGCTTTTCGAGACAAAAAATTTAGACAAAGAGGCTGCGTCGTTCCAAACTTTGCGATTATGTCAGATCGACTTGTGATAATGTTTTTACTGCCTGATGAAAAGCTGCTTCGAGAAGCAGAGTACGACTTTCTCCATGCACCCTTGTCAAAGACCCCAACTAGCTCAGTGACAAGGAGAACCTTTTCGTCATTTGAGGAGCTATGTTGATGTTTGATTATGTCTCCATCTCTCAGGGTGCATGATTTGTCTTCTCTCACTACAGTAATCCCGCAAATTAACATCGGCCAAAAGCCGACGTTAATTAGCAATTTGCCGACGTTAATTGTAATTAACGTCGGCAAAACGCTAATTAACGCGTCGGCTCTTAACCACGATAATTAATTGGCGTTAATTAGCTTAATTAACGCCGGCGCACCGACGTTAATTACTAATTAACGCCGGCTCGGCATGCCGACGTTAATTAATGCCGTGATCGCGCCAATTAACGTCGCTCTTTGTTTAGCCGACGTTAATTAGTAATTAACGTCGGCTTAGGCTCGCCGACGTTAATTATCGGTGTTTTGTCGGAGATTTGTCGGACGAAAACAGGTGTTGGGGTTACTAATTAACGCCGGTGACCCCTTGGCCGACGTTAATTAGTTTTAATTAACGTCGGTGACCCCTTGGCCGGCGTTAATTAGTAATTCGAGGCAACTTTACCCTATTTTCATGTTTCGCCACACAATTCAATACATAATATAATCAACATTGACAGCAATTCACACATCAACACATATAATTCACGAATATAAACAATCCAGCACAGAACATGCATATAATCAAGTTATCGATCCATCATAATGTCCAAATTGTCATAACATCCAAAAAAGACCAAAGTGACACAACTACAAATACATCCAAAGTTCAACTCGATTATACACATCCATCCAAAGTGACACAACTATGAAACAATCTACAACTGCTGGCCGCCATCTGGTTGATTGGAGTTCTGGCCGCTTGATCCGGAAGCAAAAAGCGCGTTGACAAAGGCGATTGCAAATCGGTTCCCTACACAAGAAAATGCAAGATTAGACAATAATATAAGAATGAATGTACCATAAGGAGACAAGTAAGAAACGAATCACGGATCTGCGGTCTTTGCAAGTGTTGCAAAAGTGAGTATCAGAAGACGAGGGCCCAGTAGCTTGATCCCTACATAAGGCAACAATTATAGCTAGATTGATCAAATTTTACTAGATTTACAAGTTTTGACAAAGTTTAGCTAGAAATTAGTAAGTGTAGCTATATTGAGTAAATTTAACTACATTTACAAAGTTTAACTACAACGGACCAAGTTTAGCAAAAATGAACTAAATATCGCTAAATTCATCAAACTTGACTCTAGAGATACTTAGTCTCGCTAGAAATGACTAAGTTTAGCTAGATTGACTAAATGTAGCTAGTTTGAACAAGATTAGGTACAACAAACTAATATTAGCTAGATTGACTAAGTTCAACTCGATTCACAATGTTTAGCAAGAATACCTGAGCTGCAGGAGGTGCCGGAGGATACACCCCCCATTGTGGCGGTGGCGGCGGTGGCTGGAATGGTGGAAAGACAATGTTTTGCCCCATCGCCTGGAACATTGCCTACAAATACAATGTATAAGTATTTTGAATTAATATATTCTCTAAATGCAATAGATTGAAGACTCGGACTTACTTGAATCGCCGCTTGCTGTTGTGCCTGGTATGAAGTGTAGTACTCTTGTCGCGCCTTGCATAATCATCACGTTGGCGCAGCCTCCTCACGCAGCCTAGTAACCTCCAAGTCCTGCTCTGAGGAGCGACGGCTACCAACCCCCGAGGTCTGGGACGAAGAAGATCCCCTCTCAGCTCGCACCACCGCCGAGTCGATCACTCCAGTGAACATGGAGTACCTTCAAAATGCGTGACCACAAAGGCTTGAGCACTTGAAATTATGACTTCATGAAATTTTAGAAGGTATGACATCTCACCGTCTATGAGCCTTGCCGCCTCCACTAGCATGCACAGCTACGCCGTCAAGCGGTTCCTTCCTCCAATCATAGTCTTCACCATGGCGCTTGACCATTTCCTCGCCATATTTGTCCTACATAACCAAATCGGACACTTTAAATGGGAACTGCAAATCAAACAACTTAATTTGAATTGGATCAAAATAATAAACACACAAAATTACTTGTCAAAATTCATCAATGTCGCGATGATGTAGTCTCCTTCTTTCTAAGGGACGACTTGTTACTTTTTCTTGATTGGTTGTCTTTTTCGCTTTCTCGAGAATCGTTATATCTCCACGGTCTCCGACTAAAGAATCGAGACCGGACCATCTCTATATCAAAAGTGCTTGGCAATTCTTCATCTTGAAAACCTCAACAACCTCCATGGCCTCCATGGCTATCAAGATAACCAAGATCACCAGAGTATGTAACCGTTCTCGGGATTCACTTTGTACACAACCCACCAAGCACTCGGTCTTGTGCATGGATATGGCATATAATACACCGCTCAACTTGGTGAGCAAGGATAAAATTGTCATAGCCATGTAGTCGATTCGTTGTGTTTGACTTCTACCATCCCATACTGGTTTTGATGAGTCCCATGTTTGCTATCAAACCAAACACAATCAAAAAGACTACTTTGAGCTCCTTATTCCTCGCAAACTGAACTCGAGGATGTTTTGAATGATTCCATAGAAATTTGTTTCGATCCCTTGTGCATCGATTGCCCTAGTTACAACTACGAGATTTGTTGTGGCGCAAGGGCGACCCGACTTCAAATTTGGTCGAACGGAACCTAAACCCGTTCACGTCAGACGCCCATAGCTTTTAACGATTCTGCGGGCATAGGATAGTGAAGCAAGTCCTCATGGACGTTCCCATATTTCACGACCGCCAACAAAATATGATGAGAAGTTGTATAAGATTTATAATATATTGAAGCGTAACATTACGAATATTATAGGATGTGAAGGTGTTACATGATCTCGAAACCAAGTGATGAAATTAGGGCCCCATTTAATCCATCCCGACACATCGTATTAAGTTGCTTGGCGGTTGGTTGACGAATAGACGTCCGATTACGCTTATCGAATTCACTTGTAAATGAAAACGTAAATGGATACATAAATGAATGATGTCTTGGCAGCATAGCTTGATTGACATGTAATATTGGAGTACATGTACAAAGAAAGCGATTTCTTTTCTTACGTGAAATATTGTTCCATCTCTTCCATATTGGAGTACATGTACAACAATATTACATTTCTCGCATCCCTCGCGAAGTCCTCGTCAAAGCTATCTAGAGCCTTCCATGCCTCACTATCCGACGGGTGCACCATTACTCGTCGTTCTCACGCACACCTTCTTTGTGCCACCTCATGTGCACAGCACTTCGCTTTGAGATAAACAACCGCTTTCCCTAGGTGTGAGAGGCATGTACCGAAGTTGCTTGTGTGCAACATCGGTCGTTACCTTTTCACCTTCTTCGTTCACCACCTCGACAAATCTTGGTTTTTACACACTAAGCAATGCTTCTCTTTCTCATGCTCCTTCCAAAAAGCATGCGATTATCCTTGCACACATCAATCTTCTCATACTTCATACCGAGACCGCACAACAACTTCTTAGATCGGTACATGTCTCTAGGCATCTTATGATTCGCCAAGCGGATATCGTAGATCAATTCCACGAGATCATTGTAACAATTATTGGAAAAGAAATACTTGGACTTAATGGCCATGAGCAGCGTCACAAAAAAGCAAGTGGGTCACTTTAGGTGTGTTAGGCAATGCACTCTTGAAGCTTTAAGTAGCTCAAAGAACTCCCGAACCTCACGTGTTGGCGGATCCTCCGAGTCTCGTTAATCTCGACGCAAAGCTTCTAGCATCTCATCCATCCTATCATCGCCCGCCCTATCATCTTCCTCTTCATCCACAACTTCAGTCCTTGAGCACGTGACTCACCACGATGTACCCACAACTCAAAGCTTGGCATGAAACCGAACCGACACAGGTGCAGAGACATCGATTTCTTGTCCTGGGGGTGGAAATTACGGCACTTGCTGCATGGGCACTTCACCTTAACAGTACTAGACATACAGAAGGCACGGTCGACAAAAGCGGTAGCCTTGACCGTCCACTCAGTCGAGTGAGCCCCACTTTTCTCCCAACCTTCATACATCCATCGGCGGTCGTCACCCATACTTGAGGCTATATAGGTTAAATCAACAGTTATAAGGTTCATTTTGTTTCTATATATCACGACCCTACATCTATAGGAAAGGATATGTCCTAAACCCACCCAAGAGTGGTCGACAAAGCGGTTTATGACGAGCACAGAGTCAGAATGAAATTTGACATAACCTCCTTGTTCTCCACCGCCCGGATATGGTGCAGGGAGAACAACAGGTTATGACGCCGAAATTTCATTCGCACTCCGTGGCTCGTCATAAATACCGCACTTTGTCATCCACTCCGAGGCTGTCCAAAAAAGGGACAATTCCGGACCAGCACATCTCACATGTGACACATGTGAGACATGCCGATCCGAAACGGGTGACGCATAGGTTTCGTGACACTATGTGATTTGAAATCAAAAATAAAAATCCGACAATAATCCATTACTCAAATATATATTTATAAGCACAGAATGGATATATAAATTATAGGATATCTTCTAAACCATTCTTTGACTATTCCACCCAACGCCATATAAAAAAAAACTAAGAAACAAGAAGTTATCATTGCCACTGCAACCATATATGTACATGACTAGTTTGATGACACAAAATTATGGCTATCCAGACTGCTATATATTTACCAAAACATTTGCGGGAGTTGACTATCTAGAGATAAATCACAAGCTCCATACCCACTAAGCTTTAGAACTCTACTACACCAATTGTGAATTTTTGTCCCACTAAGCTAGGAAAGAATGTGTTATAAATGTAAAATTTCTCAATAATACAACTTAGAGACTTAGAAGATTGATGAAATCCAAATTGTGGTAGACTTCTCAGTGACCATTTAAAAATCTCTGCGTTAACACTAAAAGAAACACATATCTAATTACATTCTCAAGAACACAAAAGTTGAATGCTACTTAATTAAATAGATCAATTCTTGTAGCACATTTCCTATGCAGCAAGCCATTAAAATACCCTTAATCAACTAAACACAAGCAGTACTACGAATTATTGAACTCATATCCTGATCTATCACTTGAAAACAGAGAAATGGCACTATATATGTTGTTGTATGATCCATGACATGAACAATTCAGATAGTAATTTAAATTAAACTACACAACATACTTGCTAATATAAAAAATAACATACTTGCTATTTTTTTCTCTCTCAATCGATTCCAATGTAGGAACTACACCATATATATAATGATCACAGCAAATTAGCTGGGAATAATTAACAATTGCCACTTAAACTAAGCATCAGTGGGAAACTCCTATATTTCCCTACCCCGCCATCGCTCTGCTCTCACTGTGACTCTCACCCTCGCTGACAAATCCCGCGCAAGAACCGAATCAAACCAGGACAGCAGACAGAACTCAGCTCGAGCATTGGAAAATTACAGGCAGGGTGGGGCGAGGCACGGCCGGGCGGTGGCGGAGTCCGACAAGGCGGCGTGGTCGGGCGGCGCTGGTCGGGACGGCGTGGTCAGGCGGTCTTGGCGTCGGCGGCGTCGGCGTGGCGTCGCTGGCGGGCGTGAGGGCGGGCGGCGCGGAGATCGCTAGAGCGTCGCAGCGGTGGGCGGCGGAGGCGCTGGCGGCGGGACAAAGGCGCGGCGTGCGGGCGCGGGGCGCGTGTTGTGAGGCGTATGGCGGCGGGCGGGTTTCGGCGGCGAGTAAGCGCGAACGAAATTTGTTGGCGGGGAATGGGCGCTGGGCGAGCGAAACGCTAGCCTTATCTCAACAATTATCGTCGGCCTGGGCATATGGCCGACGTTAATTAGTTAATTAACGTCGGCTTTGGCATATGGCGGCGTTAATTAATTAACGCCGCCGAGAATAAGCCGACGCATTAATTAGCTAACGTCGGCCCGTTGTCAGCCGACGTTAATTGATTAATTACCGTCGGCTTATTCCCTGGCCGACGTTAATTACCATGGCCGACGTTAATTTCCCTGATTCCTGTAGTGTCTGAAATCAAATCACTGAAAAAGATAATACGAGAGAAGTGATTGCGCACCCTTTCGTCATAACAAACATGCTCAACAAGTGTGCTTTTCCCAACTTTTGCTGGACCAATAATCGGTAGCATCCCCAAACTGTCAGCACCTGGAGGTTTCTTTATTCAACAAGAAGTTGATAATCCGTTCCATCTCCATTTGGTGGCCGAACATGCAGTTGTCTACGAACATGTACATGCTATATGGTTGGCAACATTGAGGATGGTTATTAAGAAATATAACAAACTCATTCATGCCAGCAATGGTGATCTACACTTTGGAGTGTCAGTTCCAACTTTTCCATGACTACGGCCAGGAGATAAATGAACACGCTTACCAGAAATAAATTTTGAGAGGGAAGAATAGCTCACTTCATCACCTTCGCGTGCTCGTCGTCTGAAATTGTCGAGCATGTAGTAGCCTCGTTACATATCTTGTCTCAACATGATGTATTGTTCAAGCATGGCTTGGCTTGTGATGCACCTCCCCTTGGTGACGCGAACCCGGAGCAGCATCCCCTGTAGTCTCCTCAGGCTCTCCTCCTTGGACGGCGCCGGTGGCTTCGAGGATTAAAACTACTACTCAGGGTCATGCGCTACGCTGCATCGTGTAAAATTTGGTTACACGACGCCGCGCCGTGCAAAATTTGGTTCGATGGTTATTTCTGAAAAAATGGATCCGAGGTCGTAAATGCAGCACAATTTTGGTTTTCTCGGGTTTTTTTTTAAATGGGTTACTAGGAGCTGTCGGCGATTTGTGGAATCGCGGCTTCTCGGCGCCGTTGACCTCGTTTTTCTCGTCACCTCGCTCATCCTCGTCATCCACCGCCTTTGCAGGGGCGACACGGGGGCTTCCCCCGAGCACGAGGTGCTGCTGTCGAAGCCACCGCCATTCCGGACCACTGGCCGCTACGTGGTCACGCTCGGGGCGTCCGCCGTCCTCCTCGCGCTCGCATTCTTCCTCCTACGGTCCTGCTGAGCACACTATGGCGCGCTGTAGAGTCCGCCTTCCTTGCCGTCCACTTCATCGCGCACGCCATGGTCGCGTGGTCAGTCGCCTTGGAGAAAGGGACCGCCGCCGCCATGCAGCCTTTGCACCTCCGCGTCTTCTGGATCGCCACCGCCATCGGCATCGCGCTCTTCTCTGCTTCAGCGGTGGTCCGCTGCACTGACGATTCGCTACTCTTCCCAGATGACCCTATCGCCTTTGTCAGCCTACTCGTCTCCATGCCTCTGGCGTAGCTAGCTATCACTGGCTTCACTGACCATAACGCCGGAGCCCATGAAGGTGAACCAGAAAACACCAGTGCTGAGACGCCCGCCACGCCGTGCGCCGCCGCGTCGTTCCTCTCTCTCACAACGTTCAGCTGGATCAACCCATTTATCTCCAAAGGGTATGCCAATGACTCTCTCATCACCGACGACGTCCCATCGGTGTCGACGGGCAACCACGCCGAAGCGTCGTACGCTTTGTTCACGTCCAACTGCCCCGCGCTGGGGTCACGGCATCCGGTGGGCGTCGCGCTCTGGCTGTCCTTCTAGCCGCAGTTACTACTGACCGCGGCGCTCGGCCTCCTGCGCCCCGCGGCCATGTACATCGGTCTGTCACTTATTGATCAGTTCGTCGAGTTCATTCGCCGTGACGGCACGCATGGGAGATCTTGAATGAATTCTCTTGATTGATTCTGTGAAAACTGTACATCATGCATCACAATACGTGAGCAAAGACTATAGAGAATATAAGAAAGAGAGTAGAAAAGAAAATGCACATGTGCTGTACAATAACACTACAATATCTACTACATTTCGGAGAAAACAACATGCATCACAATATGAGTGTTTCGCATTACATGTACAGACAAATTTACTTGAGCAAACTAACTCAAAGCCTTCCTCTTCTGACAACGCTTGTTCCCAGTAACCACACACTTTGACTCGTGAAACTCATAGCTATAAATGTAGCTGTAATAAGGCGGTACGTGAGATTCCCACACTAGGACCTCAATTTTCCCATGAGGTGTAACCCTTCCAGACAATATATCTTTCATGGTAAGTTTGGGAGCCTCTTCATGAGCAAGCACTACTCGACCTTGGCCGTAGATTTCACAATATATACTACTTCCAGACATTCTCGGAACTAAACGAAGTTTTCTTTTCACCCCAAAATCACTTGAACATCTAAGTAGCAGCTGATTCTTCTGATCCTTATTCTCCCTGAGGCATGCAAGAACCCTGCGCCAATACCGCGCATCACCACTAGCTCTAAGAAAATAAGCCATGCTGTTTGCATACATGAAAGGCCCAGCGAACTGCTTACATTTCTCTTGGTCAAAATGCTCCTCAAATATCTCCACTGCCATGGATGCTAGCTTTGGTTGGTCTCGGGGATCCGAGCTTCCGAATGCAAGCACCTTGAAGAAGTACCAAAGTGCTTCTCGAGACAAAAACCTTAGATGGAGAGGTTGCGTCGTTCCGAACTTTGCGACCTCCTCAGATCGACTAGTGATTACGATTTTACTGTCTGGTGGAAAGCAGTTTCGAGAAGCAGAGTACAACTTTCTCCATGCATCCACATCGACCTCCCCAGCTAGCTCAATAACAACCAGGAGCCTTTCTTCATTTGAGGAGGATGTACGTTGATGTTTGATTACTCCTCCATCTCTTAGGGTGCATGGTTTTTCTTCTCTAAAATTATTCTCACTAAAAAAGGTAATACGAGAAAAGTGGCTGCACACCCTTTCGTCGAAGCAAACATGCTCAACAAGTGTACTCTTTCCAACTTTTGCTGCACCGATAATTGGTAGGACACATAAATTGTCAGTCCCCGGAGGTTCTCTATCCAGCAAGAAATTGACGACCCGTTCCATCTCCATCTGGCGGCCAAACATGCACTTCTCCGTAAACATATACATACTATACAGTTGGCGATACATAGGAGGGTAGTTCTTCAGAAATGTAACAAATTCATTCATGCCAGTAACAGTCATCTCTACACTTTGGAGCATCTCTTCCAACTCATCTTTTCCGTGTCTATTGCCAGTATAGAAACGAATACGCTTATTGGGATTGAATTTTGACAGGGAAGAATAGCTCACTTCATCGCCTGTATGGGCTTGGCATCTGAACTTGTCGAGAAGGTAGTAGCCCCTGTACATCTCTTCTCTCAGCACGTTGAGCTGCTGAAGCATGGCTTGGTTTGTGACGTGCCTCCCCTCGGCCTCCTCGACGGCAACACGAACCCGGAGCAGCATCAGCTGTAGTCTTCGCAGGTTCTCCTCCTTGGACGGCACCGGCTGCTTGCAGAATTTGTCAATCAAGTAGGAGAGGGATCTGCCGATGAGTTCGCCTACGATTGCAGATAAGATCGTCTCCATTGGGAAACGTCTCTCACCAAGATGGGAAGTGATAACAATTATATATGTGATGCGAAATACTGGTTTCGTGTCAGAGCTGTTGCTTTGATTTCTTTGACTGGAAGAGTAGCGAAAAAACCATGAATGGAGAGGAAGCAGTACCTACACGGTAGTGAAAGCCTACGCAGTTGCCCAGAGCTACTTTTCTTGACTATATAGTAGTCAACACGGTAGTCTACGCAGTTGCTATCTCCTTTCTGCACGTCGCTAGCAGCTACTTTTCTTAACTAGTAAGCAACAGGTACAACTCTTAACTCTTGGGTCTACGCTTACTGAGCCATCGTCATCTGTTTATCTACAGAATTTGTTTCAGTTAGGGATTATAGAAAGTAGCTTTTAAAAGTTGGAAGGTTAACAAACAGACAGCTTTTAATTTGGATTGTAACAATCCGGAGTCCAGATTGTTAGAATCCCACAATCCACCTTGGAGGAGTTTTCCTCAGCTTTTTTTTTGTACAAAAGACCATAATACCTTTCCACCTTCCAGCAAAATAAGTCAACAAAACAGGCCGAGGGTACCACAGACTTTTGCCACGCAAAAACAACAATCCAAATATACTATAATCTAGGTTACCAAACAGTCATCAGCTTTTAACAATTCAGCTTTTAATAATCCAGCTTTTACGATCTAGCTTTTAAAATCTACTTTCTATAATCCCTAACTGAAACAAACATGCCCTAAGAGGAGATAAATTCGTGCAAACTACTTCCTCTAGTCATAAATAGTTATTTTAGGTATTGACATTGTCTCTAAAATATAGCTTTAACTACTAATTTCTATTATAACATATTTATAAAACCTAATAAAATTATGGTATATGGAGTTGCCACGCCGTACGCCAGAGTTGGGGGAGAAGCGACAGCGAGCGTCACACGCGGGGTTTTGGGGGGTTTGATTACCGATTGCTCAAGTGGTTGAGGACCTATTCAAATTGGGAAGTGAGCTAACGTGAATGCTTAATTTGGTTCTTCCCCCTGTTCGGGTGGATGCGGTAATTGTTGGAACATCACTAAAAAAATTTGGAACAATTTTCTCTTTATTACTTCTCGCTCTGTTCACTTTTACAACTAGAGCTTACCCCCCCCCCCCCCTATTTATATCCAAAACTTCAGCCCACACAAAGTATCTGGTGCCAGCCGCAACTTTTGTAAAACTCTGGTCGTTAGGCCCTTAATCTATCTATAAAATATTCGCAGTTGCTTTTACGTCGAGCAATGTACGCTTGGTTACCTACAGATAAAACCCTGGGTAGCTGTTAAGGTATTTATACGCACCCCCTGAAAAGGGCGGTCCGTTACAAACACGTACGCAAGAGAACAAAAAGTAAGATGAGTTGTGTTCCAACAGGGCTAGTCGTCTGAGTTGATCGGTTGTGTCCGTTCCCACCTCCTCATATGTCATAAACAGCATCTGGTCGAGCCTCTCGACATGCCACCTCCAGTAACCCAGCACGTGCTCCCAGCATGTCCTGACCAGCGACACACCGTCGCAAAAGAGCCAGAAGGCCTCACCGATGTCCCACAACTCCAACCGGGTTGTATAACTCGTGTTACTAAAGTACCACAGCGACACTAGGTAGTCCTTGGGGTCGCGGCACATGTACACAACCTTGCAACCAGAGGTTCAAACTGACTTCGGCAGCTACAGAGACGGGAGACGAGATATGCTTCTCAAGGAGCCTCGGCGCTAGGAATGACCGAACGAGCTAAGGTCAGGGGTCCTGTAACGGTCATACACCTAGATCTCGAGGAACAGGACGAGCTAGTGCAGGTTCAGCGTCTTGAGCTGTGCGAGCGTGGCTTCGACACCGGCGACGCCGCGGTCCCGACAGATAGTCGTGGAGTGGAGCATCTTGAGCCAGGACGTGCCGTACTTGGGGAAGGGTGAGGATGACGTCGTTGTCACGGGTCAAGAACTGGTGCTGCGTGACCATGGTATCGAGCCGGCCATCGCCGTAGCACTGCTTTTCTTCTCCATCTATTTTCTCCTCTTTTTTCAAATTAATTACGTGGGAATATATAACATTGCATGTCACACCAAATAAAAAATAGATAATTAAACTACTACCCCTTATATAATTTCTTGTACCAATACTACCATAGGAAATATAACTAAATCCTAACTAATATGATCCGTTAGAACAAATAGAATGAACAACTAATATTCAATATTGTGTACCGTAAAAGAGCTCTTGAAATATTGATGAAAATAATTTTTGACCGTATCGGTGCAGTTTAATAAACAAAATCGGTCAATAAACCTGTCTAATTTAGTTTTAAATTTAAAGAATTTGAGAAATTTAGAAAAAATTATCCAAAAGTTTTTGAGAAACCAAATTTGTGAGACGTTTTAAAGCAAAACCAAATATAGATAATAGAAAAAAGAAAAAAGAAAAAACTTTCATGTATATGAATACGTATACACTCTAATTGTATATTTCAGATGCAATAATATAAATTTTGGTTCATGGTATTGATTCATGATGTTTTTACGGAATCGAAATTATATCTTGGTTTGTAAGAAATAAGCGGGGATAAAATAGCTGTGCTGTTTTTTAATATAAATGTGGTACTAGATGTGATGGAAGGATCTGTTGTAATTAATACTATAAAGTTGTCGGTAATACTCAACAATATCAAGTAGAGCAGTGATCAAAAAGTGGTTATTAATACTAGAAAAGTGGTCCTTGTTTCTTCATAATTAATGATAGCGTACTATCTTGTTGTTAAAGAAAATTGTACGTGGTTGTTAGTACTATTAACCGTAGAGCCTTTAACGACGGCTAACGACCATAGTTCTATGGTTGTTAGTGATTTTTAATGACTACATCTTGCATCTTTAATAATTGTTTTTCTAGTAGTGCTAAACTGCTAATCATTTATCGAATATCCTTGATTGTCCTACAAATGCCCTAACTTTTTATCATGTCACCGCCAAACAGAGCTTTAGTGTAAGAAGTCATTGTTTGTAGTTCTTAGATTATTTTTATTTGAATATCCAACAATTTCTGTAATTTTTTTTTAAAATTTCCTTGATTTTTTTTCCAATTTCCGCTGAATGTGCTGATTTTTGATACAAACCAGTGGAAAATCAGTAAAACCGGTCGGTTTTCAATTATTTTCACCACTGCTTTGACTGTCGAGTTTAAAAAGTTTGACTTTTCAATTAGTTCGGTTTTATTCAATTTTCGACGAAAATTGTTACCGCGAAGAGCCGATTTCTGAGCACAATTTGGTAATGTAAACTCTGTGTGGGACTGACTCCCTTGCCGCGAGCTGTTGTAGGTCTCGCCGAGCGCCACGAGCACGTCGCTCAGGACGTTGCTGCCGCCCGGCGGCACGAGAACGGAACAACGCCTGTAGCAACCAACCGAACTTGCACATTCGCTGCTTGTTAGCGGTTACACTATGTCGTACATTGTGAATCTGTTCACGTTCTGTCTCATTGCATTTGTGTGCTGCTCCTAGGCTATAAGCTCCCTGCGTAGCTTCTCCTCGACATGCAGTTTCGCGTGTATCACGCATACCTACGTCACATCTCCTGTTACAAGAATCAACCCAAGACAGTACTTTGGCCTTTTACAAATAAAATATTTCATCATAAATAGTATTGTCAAATTAATCATTATATATATATATATATATATGTTGCAAAATATAATAAACAGTACACATACGTGTACAGAATGGAAGCTACCAGGTGAGTATAAATCAAACCATCAAATCTCTAAGCAATTTTCAAATCTAACCCTTAAAAATTTTGGGGTCAGGCCGGATGTTTTTCCCTTTCTTTTTTATGAGAATTCCTAGCTTATTTATCTTTCTTGAGCAGTGCTTCAATGCTTTTCCTCTCAATACAAGTTGTACAAATCTTGAAACAAATAAAAGGATAAGTAATTACCATCTACCCTTCATTTATACTTTAATATTTATGCTCTGTTAAAAAGGAAAGTATGGAAACATTTCCTATCTTTCTTTTTTTCTTAGCAGGATAGATTAGCAGTACAATAACACATGTGCTGTACAATAACACTACAACATCTACTACATTTTGGAGAAAACAAAATGCATCACAATATGAGTGTTTTGCATTACATGCATAGAAAAATTTACTTGAGCAAACTAACTCAAAGCCTTCCTCTTCTGACAATGCTTGTTCCCAGTAACCACACACTTTGAGTCGTGAATCTCACAGCTATAAATGTAGCTGTAATAAGGTGGTAAATGAGATTTCCAAAATAGCACCTCAAATTTCCCATGAGGTGTAACACTTCCAGACAATATCGTCTCTTGAAGGTTAATGTTGGGAGCCTCTTCATGAGTAAGCCCTACTTGACATTCGCTGTAGATTTCACAATATATACTACCTGCAGATATTTTGGGAATTAAAGAACATTTCTGATTATTCTGATCCTTGAGGCACTCAAGAACCCTGCGCCAATGCCACGCGTCACCACTAGCTCTAAGTAAGAAAGCCATGCCATTTGCATACATGAAAGGCCCAGTGAACTCCTGACGTTTGTCTCGGTCAAAATACTCATCAAATATCTCCACTGCCATGGATGCTAGCTTTGGTTGGTCTTGGGGGTTCGAACTTCCGAACGCAAGCACCCTGAAGAAGTACCAGTGTGCTTCTCGAGACAAAAACCTTAGACGGAGAGGTTGCGTCGTTCCAAACTTTGCGACCTCTTCAGATCGATTTGTGATTACGATTTTACTACCTGGTGAAAAGCAGCCTCGAGAAGCAGAGTACAACTTTCTCCATGCAATCTCATCGACATCCCTAGCTAGCTCAATAACAATCAGGAACCTTTCTTCATTTGAGGAGGTACGTTGATGTTTGATTACTCCTCCATCTCTTAGGGTGCATGGTTTTTCTTCTCTAAAATCATTCTCACTAAAAAAGATAATACGAGAAAAGTGGCTGCACACCCTTTCGTCGAAGCAAACATGCTCAACAAGTGTACTCTTCCCAACTTTTGCTGCACCGATAATTGGTAGGACTCCCAAATTGTCAGTCCCCGGAGGTTCTCTATCCAACAAGAAATTGATGACCTGTTCCATCTCCATCTGACGGCCAAACATGCACTTCTCCATAAAAATATACATGCTATATGGTTGGCGACACATAGGAGGGTAGTTCTTCAGAAATGTAACAAATTCATTCATACCAGTAACAGTCATCTCTACACTTTGGACCATATGTTCTAACTCATCTTTTCCGTGTCTACTGCCAGTATAGAAACGAACACGCTTGCCAGAATTGAATTTTGATAGGGAAGAATAGCTCACTTCATCCCCTTTATGGGCTTGACATTTGAACTTGTCGAGCACATAGTAGCCCCTGTACATCTCTTCTCTTAGCACGTTGAGCTGTAGAAGCATGGCTTGGTTTCTGATGTGCCTACCCTCGGCCTCCTCGACGGCGACGTGAACCCGGAGCAGCATCAGCTGTAGTCTCCGCAGGTTCTCCTCCTTGGAAGACGCCGGCGGCTTCCAGTATTTGTCGATCAAGAAGGAGAGGGATCTGCTGGCGAGTTCTCCTATGACTGCAGAGAAGAATGTCTCCATTGGGAAACCTCTCTCACCAAGAGAAGTGATAAGAATTATATATGTGGTGCGAAATACTCTTGGTTTAGTGTCAAAGTCATTGCATTGATTTCCTTTACTGGAAGTCTAGCGCAAATGACATGAGTGGAGAGAAACAGTCTACACGGTCTCCATCTCTTGATTTTTACAAAATGTTCATGTATTTTGAGATTCAGAGTTTATAAGCTTTGGCCAACAATTAGTTCAACAATATATATAGATTATGACACAAAAGTGATGCCGTTAAATTCGTATTTAAAAGCACTTTCCTATAGTTATGTTTTTGTAGGTATGATCAAACTATTATAAAAAAAAATATGGTCAAAGTTCAGCTTTAAATGCCACACCAAGGTTTAGTCTACGCAGTTGCTATCTCCTTTCTTCCCATCTACTTTTCTTAACTACTAGCATTATGGTAACCATTTTAAGAGGTAGTCATTTTTTATAATCTTTTTGGGATTAAATCACAATTCTGAAATAAATTCTTAATCAGAATATTCTACAAAGCCTAGGAAATTAAATGTTAAATTTGATTTGTTTCCAACTAAATTCAGTCATCAAGTTATAAATTTCATTTTATAATGTGTGTTTTGATCAGCACGAAGGTTAAAAAGGTGCTTTGTTCAGTGAAAATCACAGAGAGAAAATGATGCAATACCTTTCAATTAAGTGCTTCGAGAAGTTGAATGATGATTATTTGTGTAGCACCGAATTTTAGGAAATGAGGCGATACCCTTCGATTAAGTCTGAGGAAAATCTAAGATGATTATTTTAGGAAAGATAATGAAATGAGCAAGGACAAGATAGGTAAACTGGCACTAAATCTATATATAGACTATATAATGCCACCTGAGATTGCCGAAAAGTCCCTCCGCAAAATAAGAAATCGCGGTGATCTCTCGAGTCCGTCCCTCCGCAAAATAAGAAATCGCGGTGATCTCTCGAGTCCGTCGGATTGCGTCCCGGCCGGCTAGTGCGATGAATCTTTGCGCGTCCTACCCTCGATGCTTCGGGAGCCCTCCACTCCATCCCTCACATGCTCCACCCGCGGCCTCCGTCACTTCTCCCTGTGCGCTCGCCCTCGCCCGTCCCCTCCTCCTTTCCCCCATTCCTAGCCAGCCCGGATGCATCTGGTTCCTCCGTGCCCCACCTCTGCTTTGCCTAGGCACCGCAGCTGCTCCACCCACCTCCGTCTCTTTTCCTCTTTGCTCCTCCAGCCGCGCTCGCCCTTGGTGCTCCGCTTCACCATTCATCCCCTCCCCTCTGTAGCCACCGTGTAGTTAGTGCAGGTACAAAAAAACTCAATTCTCCCCTTGCCATTCTCCTCGCATTGCCCGCTGATCCCTCGATGAGATGCCGGTTGCACCCCACCGTAGTCCAGTACAAGTGATCTGGTCGCCACCTGCCTTGCCTAGTGGGCAGAGCTCCCCCTGTACAGCGTATGGCCAGGATGGCATCGTCCGATGCGGCATGTGTTCTAGCCGTGGAGCTCTCCTGTGAGTTCTTGTGAGACCCCATCCATATATATAGAATGGATTATCTCCATATGACCATTGCACTAGTCACATGATCAGTAGCTAGTACACGCATGTTTATAACATCTGTATCATATTCATACACAAATTATATTACAACCTGAAATAAAAGTTAATTATACAGAGTTCTTTACAGAATAAAATACAATATAGAGGAAGATAATATGAAGAACCAAAAAGCCATGTAGTACGCCTATCCAGACCCGCAGGCATCTGACAAGGCTAACCCTAGAAGAAGTCATTATCAAAATCCCCATGTCCTTACTGGAAATAGGAGTCGTTAGGCATATCGAACTCTTCTCCTTCTAAAGAAACGATTTAAGTAAGTTTGAGTACATTTGTACTCAACAAAACTTGTAGTGATTCACAAATACAGGTATATACTTACCTGCAGGCTTTAACAATAATAAAGCTCTAAGGTTATTTTGCATTGGCATAAAGAGTTGTAAGCATATGATTACGATAGATTGCAAACGAAATTTTGTAAAAGCTGATAAGATTTATATAACCAAAAATTAAGTGAATGAGTCCCACAACACAATTTACCCAATTGTGAAGTCTAACTATGTCGGTCCTTTGACATAAAATGACGGTTGCTAAACAAGTTTCAAACCAAAATCCTTTTTTAGAAAATACCAAAATCTAACATTGGAACAACTTCACTAAATGCCTATGACCGCGGGTACAGCTAATCGATTAGATTAACACTCTGCAAAGATGTACAGCTTTACCCACAAGGAATGATCAGCCTCTTTTGCCAGGCCAGTTGACACACTTTCTATGGTGTATCAGCAAGGAGATCATACATAACCGTTACATTACCTAGATATGACTTTGCACTAGTCCAGTGATGTTAGGCCCTCGCTGTGATGGTAGGAACAAAGGATATAAAGTTTGGTAACATAAAACAATCAAGTGTTGTTTCTACCACATCAAGGCGTACACCATTGTACCGGTATGCATTTACCCACACTGAGGTGTGGAAGCCCCTCGCAAGCAAACCGAAATAGAATGCTTCCACTATCTCCAGCCTTCCAGAGCGCAAAGCCATACCTAAGCAACTTAATTGGTTAAGACAGTCCCATACCAACCCTCGTGGTTGTAAGGGTTTTTTTGGATCAATGGCATCCCATTGTTCGGTCCTTAGGCTGACCCGAGCGACACTTCACCCTACACTATGCGTAGTTCCCCTGCACAATCGACTATTGCCAATAATCGCCCGCATCAAAATCATAGTTTTATTTTAGGTTTTTAGTAAAATATTAACAACCTTTAAAAGTCATATCCAACCTTTTCAAACATTTGAAACCCTAAAATCCGTTTCTAAGCATGCATGGCTAAACATAAGCACTATGCTAACAATTATACCCAGGATGACATTATGTATTGTCTAATTTACATTAAGGTTATCAATGTTCACTTATTCATTCTAATTAAGGAAATTCGCAAATTTTCATGGGGAATTACTTGCATGCATAATATTTTGACAAAAACAACAAATAGTAACACCACTACAGAACACCACATCACTGCCGGTTCCAAACTGGCATCACCGCCGTATTGGAACCGCAAGTATGTAATCGGCGATGATAATCGGACTATCATCTGGTTGTGGAACCGCGTGATAGTCAGATCCTTGCCGGTTCTAACTAGAACCGCAGTATGTAATCGGTAGTGATAATCAGACTATCACTGCTGGTTGTGGGCACCGCGGTGATAGTCAGATCACCGCTGTTCTAACTAGAATGGCGATGATAGTATAAATCCAAAAATCGCCGATAAAATCAAAAAATATATTTATTTGAACCTGAACCAACTCAGTATTCACTATTACATGACGATAGCGCGTCACAAATCCTGCGATTTTAGCGCGAAATACTGTAGCGTCGCGGTTGCTAGGATTGAACACAGGACCTACTGCTTCGCGTAAACACTCCTTACCATCTCACCTAACACACACTTCTCAACTAGTATAAGATATATGTTCCTTTTATCCCTTCACATCCGAAAGTTTCAACGATTATTTGGGCATTCAAATGACTTCAAATAAAAAAGTTGTCAACTACAAAGTTGTAGATCTCATCGAGAGCTACAATTTTCATATAAATTTTATCTTCATCCGACTCCATATGCAAAAGTTATGATTTTTTCAAAAAATAGTATCATTGCCAGTTCGATTCCGAACCGACAGTAATACTATTATCACTGCCGGTTCTTGTTGAGAACCGGTAGTGATAATAGTCTTACCGACAGTTCGTGTTTCGGACGGGCTAATATTTTCAAAAATCATAACTTTTACATACGGAGTCGGATGAAAACTTATGAAAATTGTAGCTCTCGATTACATCTTTATGATTGACAACTTTATTGAAGTCATTAGATATCAAATAATCGTTGGCAACTTTTATCTCTACATATTCAAACGTTTCAACGATTATCTGGACATCTAAATGACTTCAAATAAAACAGTTGTCAACAACAAAGTTGTAGATCTCATCGAGAGCTATAATTTTCATATAAATTTTGTCTCCATCTGACTTCGTATGTAAAAGTTATGATTTTTTCAACTGATAATCCGGGCCCGCTTGTCATTCAGCCGAAACAGGGCGCAAGCTGGGGCTCGTCGCCGGCGATGTTCCGGGCGGATTCTTGCTCAGTCAATGGCCCCTATAGCTTTAGGGAGACCTTGCGCACCACATGGTGGGTTCTATTGCTATTGGCAGCGATTGGAACTACCTCGCCAATGTGGCCAGGCAATGAGAGCCATGGTGGTCTAGCCGCGCCAGAGTTCTAGAGGTCCTTATGCCTAAAAGTTTCCAGAGTGAGCTTCCTGGGATCGAATGAATCCTGTTTTTTTACCTGCTAATGGCTGAAGGGATTAATTGAATTTGTTTGCCACCGAGCACCGTAGCTGGAGAAGGACTGCGGGACAACGAAGCTATGGTTGAAGTCTTGAAGAAACCTGAAACCAAATGAGCGGTTTTAATGATCATGAGCTACTGAGGCTATAGCTAGAAGGAATTAGATAGAGATTTCATGTACTGCCTCAATTTGAGCTTAATTAGGCCGATTCTAGGGTTCTTTGGCTTTGAGGAGAAATGGAGAAATTAGAGGTGTCTAGAGGAAGAAAGGAGATAATAGTGAAGGAGGAGTGACAAGCAGTTCTCTATGATCCTGGAGGCAGTATTTATAGGCGATGAGGAGGTGCGACTGTGCTCGGAGCTGGGTGTGAAATGAATACGGCGGGAATTTTTTGGCACCAACAAAGGAGATAGTATGGGCAATGCGCGGGAAATCCGGGCGTGGCGGCTACGTGGCAAGGAGAGGACGATGACGTGGTCTCGGGCGGCACAAAATGGAAGAAGATGACGGAAGGAACAACAGCAGTGAGCTCAGTCTGTGCTTTGAGGAGCCAGCGCACTGAGGAAGAAGACGATGGAGAACATGCACTGACGTGTGGGGTCGCATAGGAGTTCGGGTCCCAATGGCAGCAAGAGAAATCGGAATAGAAGGATAAGGCTGGTTCAGACAAGTTAGTACTCGCATTAACTTGGCTATCAAAGCACTATCAAATTTTCTAACACTTTTTAATCGAGATCTCCTGGTAATTTTTATCTTCCAGTAAAAATATTCACACAAAATATTCTATAGAGAAATTATAAAAATTCTGACATTAGACACTGCCCAGAAAATCGTTTTCTGAATTTATTTTAGTTGAGGGTGAGAATGATATGATTTATTTTTGAAATTTTTTTAGAGTTTTATTTGATCCGAGGATGATGCCATAAAATTTTCAGTTAATAACTTATATATTTATTTTCTAAAAATTCTGAAATTATAATTTTCAGATTTTTAGAGTTTCTGTTTTTGAATTTTAAAAGGCCCTAAATGACATTATTAATTTCCAAAAAATTTATCAGTCATAACCACTGCATTGTGAATATTATGGTAAATTTTATAGCTCTAGACAAGGTTCGAGAATTTTGTATTAATTCTAATCATGTACTGTTTGTAGTCAAAAGATGTCTTTTCAATTATCATTTCACTATTCTGTCATTAAGAAATTTTTTACCAACTGAAATGATTCACCTGTGTGCTTAAGATTTTTGACATTAATTTTTCAAGATTTTACTTTTACTTTTTTATCTTTTACCATTATCCATTCATTAAAGATATGTTTGATTTTTCTCACAACGCATATATCAAAGAAAAAGTCAAATAAAAACCTATAATGCCAAAAAAACTCAAAAATAATCATATTCAAATTCAAAAAATATATTTTTTATTTATTTTCATTTTCTGAGATGTTACATGGATAACTAGGGTGCAAATCTTGTTAGTTGCCTGTGACAAATTGAAGTGTTACTACAAATAAATGTTTTTCCGTTGCTATTTCATTTATTTTTCATTCTTAGCCCTCCATGGTATACTCATTTAAGGTAGACCATAAAGTCAACTAACAGTTATATTTAATTTGATAAAGTTTTTATTTAGGTATTCATTGTGTATGATTGTAATATTCATCTATGTTAAGACTTTGTACACTAACGCAATCTTGAACTAGTGCTGGATACATAGAGGGTCTGAATTTGCATATTCCGATTCCGACAACGGCTCGCTTGGTGCGCGCTACAGAAATGCTCGTCACCAACAATGTCGACCTACATTCACTTGTCAGCACGAGTCCCTTTCGAAATCGAAGAACTAATCCCACGCATAACTCCCTCCCTCCGCTAATTAACCTCTTCATGGGTGACCATCCTTGTCAATCAGGATTAAAATTTGCTCCAGCTAGCCGTACTAATTAAGAGATTTGGTTTTCTCAAACATCCTTCGTAAAGTTCACTATCCTGCGTATGACCGGTGTTAATCTCTCCCTCTAGATAGATATGTTTGTCCCTCTCGTGTAACTATCGCTCACCAGCCAACTGCACTGCACCTATATGGATCGAAGCCCAGTGAATACGACGACGTCGACGTAGGCTGATTGCAATTTCCTAAGGGACAAACAACATAAACGTGTCGTCAAGAGCAGAGGAGCACGTGTGCGGTGTGCCCAAGGGTTAAGCGTGTGTTTGTCGCGTCGTTCCATTATTATGGCAACTGCAACCATACTCTACAAATCAGGCTAGTATTGTTTGTATGACCTCCTTCCCGGTATAAATAATATAATAATATACTACCGTATATAAAGGTGGTAGGTTTTCTGGCTGCTCGCGCTGGCCACGTCTCCTGTGTAAACAGTAAATCGGTCTGCCGTGCATAGGCTTGCCAACCGCTGAGCCACATCGCCGCGTGGCTCGTCAGCTTGTTCGGCTTATATATTTTAGCGCCGTTACTCGTCAAGAACACTCGTGCAACGTGGCGGTGAGACGTCTTGCTCCCACGCCTTCGGTCACGGGTTCGATTCCCCGCTCACATGAGCTCGCGGTGTTTTTTCCACACGATGCGTGGCTCGGGCACACAGGGCGAGTGCGGGTGCAACGCGTGTGTCTATGGCGTCAGCCGCCTGTGTTTTTTTTGCAAAGAAGCCCTCGAAAGTTTCAAAAATCACATTTAGGTCCGTTTTTTTGTGGGAAAAAATTACGAACAGGTCCTTCTACGGTAAATTAGAAATCACGAACAGATCCTTCTACCAATTATTTTGCAAAAAAGACCCTATAGTTCCGCATATTCCGGTTCTTTCGGTTCGAAAGATTTAAAATTTTGGAATCGTGAATAGGTCCTTCCATGGTTATTTTACAAAAAGAACCCCGTAGTTCCCACACATTTTAAACGACAGACTGGTTCTTTCAACCGTAAAGATTTTAAAATTTAAAAATTGCGGCAGGTCTTTCCTTCGGTTATTTTGCAAAAAACACGTGGTTTTGCAAATCGGTTTCGCGAAAACTCAGACTAAATTTTTTCTCGCTAAGCATAGATCGCGCTGCTCTACCAAGTTATATAAATTTTAAAGCGAGCAAAAGGACAACCAATCACTATCTGCTTTTTATTTATTTATTTATTAATGTTTATGTAATATTACAAAAAATAATACATAGAACTACGTCTCATAACTGGCAGCGCCATGTTTTCTGATTCTATCTGGTCGATCATCTCTATAAATTGATGTGTCCCTACAAATAATACCTGCAATACACTGCAAATCCTCAGGCTTCCAGCAGGGAAGGTCGTAGCTCCTGTTTCTCGGTGGTTTTATGTAACTAGCAATGAGTTACCTGCTGAAGAATAAGAGTGATGCAACACAGCAAAAAGCGATGTCTTCAGAATAACAGCAGGAAAAAGGTGACTAGCAAGCTTCGCCGTTTCCCGCTGTTTCTCGGAGTTAACGTTAGAGATGATCACCGATTCCTCAATATACAATTTTTCCACGTACTAAAATCTTTCTATACTCGGACTCTTTATTTTAGCTATATAATGCAACCCCCTATGTCTATATACATTGAACCCGTTGTTTTTTCTCAAAAGGGTTTCTCCCCCTTAAAATTCATCTCATTTTCCATCTGCTTCTCAAACCCTAAAAAACCTTGGATTTTTCACCGTCGTCCACTGTTCCACTTGAATCTAGCTTCACCCAAGCTGGCGCGGTGCCATCTGCGCCTTGATCATTCCTCAGCCGGTCGCTTTGGATCTACCCCCACGTCAGAGGCAATCTACGTTGGCTGCCTCGATTTGCGCTGGCCGCCTGAAGGCTGTGTTGAATTGTGATTGAAGAGTTATGTCAATTGAAAACCCAAGAGGTAAAAGAGTAGAATTTCAAGCAACCACAGTTCGCAATAGTCAAATGATGGCTGACAGTGTTAAAGCTGTCAGTTTCAAGGAAGTACCAGTTGTTATTGAATATCCGGATGTTTTTTTTTCAAAGATTTACCTGGAATGTCACTAGACCAGGATATCGAGTTTGTGATTGAATTGGTGAATGGTACAGCCCCAATAGCTAAAAGACCGTATCAAATGCTTGCCCATAAGCTGATAAAAATGAAGAAACAAATTGAAGAGTTATTAGAAAAAGGTTTTGTTTTTTTTTTGAAAGAAACGGCAGGAGCTCTGCCATGCATTAAAAAAGGGGGAAATGTACCACCGAGAAAAAGGTTTTTGTAAGACCTAATTCGTCGCTATAGGAAACACCTGTTTTATTTGTCTGAAAGAAGGACAGAAGTTTAAGGATGTGTATTGATTATCATGCTCTTAATGAAATAACGATAAAAAACAAGTATCTGTTTGCCTAGGAATGATGATTTGTTTGATTAGTTGAGAGGAGTTGGAATTTTCTTCAAGATAGATCTTCGATCAGGACATCATCAGTTGAAGATTCGCATAAAGGATGTGCTTGAGACATCATTTTCAACAACATATGGATATTACGAGCTCACAGTCATATCTTTTGGATCGACTAATACCGCCATTTATTTCATGAATATAATGAATAAGATTTTTACAGAATACTTGATTAATTTGTTGTCCTATTTTCTTTCTACTCCACCTTCCTGAGGTTTCTTCTTCGCCCGAGATCGAGCACGGCACTTCCTCCGCCGGCCGTTGCTCCGTCTTCTGCGCGTCGATGTCTGCCTCCAGAGCCCGGCCCCGGTCGCTCCTTCCTCCGGCCGGCATCACCCGCCGGGCACGTCGCTCAGGACGTTGCTGCCCTTGCCACGAGCACGTCGCTCAGGACGTTGCTGCCGCACGTACGGGAACGGAACGACGCCTGCAGCGATCCCAATTGAACGTGCACGTTCGCTCGCTCATCTCGCGTGGCTCCACCCTCCGTACTTCCTGTTGTCCGTCCGTCAGTGCATATCGGTTGATGTTCCATCTCGTTGCACTAGTATTCTGCTTGCTCCAGGGCTACACACTCTCTGCGAGGCTTCTCCCTCACCTAACCTACAGATTCGCGCGTGTCACGTGTAAAAAAACCAATCTAATACAGTACTTTAGCCTTTCACAAATAAATTATTTCATCACCCATATATATTGCAAAAGAATAAACAGTACATGTGTACAGAATGGAACCCGAGGTGAGTATAAATCAAACCATCAAATCTCTATGCAATTTCCAAATCTAACCCTTAAAAATTTAGGGTCGGGCCAGATGTTTTTTCTTTTTTTTTTCCCTGAGAATTTCTACCTTATTTTTTTCTTAGCAGGATAGATAAGCCTAGACAGGTTGGCCATCCTTTTTGTCTCTGCATGCCACTCAGAAAAGCTGCACTGAAAGTGGCAGCAAAATCATATTCAAAGTCGGTCTGATTGATATTCCTACCTAAAGAAGCCTTCCGATTGATATTGATGAGTTACTATTTGGTCTGATGAACTACCTTCCACTAATCAAACACAAGAGTACAATATTAAACTTTATGCAGTGCAAAAGAAGGCAAAAAAAATAAAAAGAAGCAACAATGCAAGTTCAACAGACCGAGGAAAGCCTACAAGATGGCCACATGAACATATGACTAAATTAGCACCAACACACCAAAAAGTATGTACGCAAGCCATTATATTACACGAGTTGCCAACCCGTGCATTTGCACGGATAGCTTCTCAGATAAAGTATTTAATTTTCACATCAAAAGATAAAATAATTAAATAAAAAATAAATTATGAAAACATAGTTAATATAAAATTTGTTGAGAGTACATTAAATACAATCTAATTTTGATTTCAAATTTAATTATAAATGGCTGAGACCATAGATCTTTCATTTAATCTAAATTTTGAGTCATAACATATATTTATTTAAAATCAAAACCATAATCTTATTTTAATTTTTATTATGAATTTACATATTTGTGGAATTCAAAATATGGAAGAAAAATCATTTAGTTCAGCTTGGGAAATTAAAATATTTGTCATTAACATGCAGTTCTCTACCAACATTGTACATGTTAATGGTTGGCGACATACAGGAGGATGGTTTTTAATTTGAATTGTATTTGAAAATGACTCTTTTTTAATTTCATAATTTTCATTCAATTATTATATTGAATTTCTACTTTCCAAGTCGTGTGTAACTCAAATTGCTAATTTTTCTTTATTTAATATTCCAAATCTATCTATCTATATCTATATTAATTGGAGACTCATCCAAAAACCCTCATGTTAACTCTAGGAGATAAAAAATCTAGAAATTACCATATTAATCAAATAAAATAAAAAATATAGAAATTCTCAGATTAATCAAGAAAAAGAAAACATCTTAATCGAAGAAACTATGTACTCGTTATGGATTGTACAGTACATGCTGAAATCGATTAGGAAGGAAAAAATATATGGAGGTCTAATGGCATAAGTAACAGATGAAATAATTGCCAACCCAGATTAATTAATGTTTTAAAGTCCCGATTAATCCAATAAATGATTAACAGTTATACCTTCAAATCTAATTCACTTTCCTCCTTGCAAAGAAAATCACTTTCTCTGCTCATCTTTTCTGTAACTAACAAGTACATGTATATAGTAGATAATAAAATTAAAATTAAAATTGATGAAACATAATCTTCAGAAAATCACTATCTCTGCTCATCTTTATTCTGTCTTTTAATCCTAACTTATTCCTAGTAACATTTAAGCATGACCTAAGCCTTAGGTTTATCTTAGGACACGATATTTTGTTTTTTGTAGACTACTTATTCTTATTTTTCGAATTCAAGAGGCTAAAATTATTTGGATTAATAAAATTAGGACATAAAGTCACCATGCAATGTACTGTGTGCAATTTAGCATTTCAACCTAAATATTTTTGCATATCTAGGTAGATCATCACTCCTAGTAAGCATTAGAACTAGCTCCATTTAATCTGGAACTTATTTGTGCAAGTTGAACAATGAATGTATTGAAGCTAATTTATGCATGAAACTCAATTGAAACCTAAATATTTTTTTTGCATATTTGGGCTTAGGGATGGTAGTTTTATCCATGGATTCAGGTACTCGACCCGATAAAGGCAGGCATAGGTAGCACTTTGGACCCATGAGTTTTCGTGTTTGAATACCCGATAAGGTCATAGGATGGGTGTGGATACCAATTTGTACCCATAGGTACCCAATGGATATCTTATGACATGTGGACCTCACTATATATATATATATATATATATATATATATATATATATATATATATATATATAAAAAAACAAAACCCTCACCCACCCTATCACCCTTGCTGCCACAATCGGCATTCGCAATCCCGATCCATTGGCGTCCTCCTCCTCCGACCGCAGCCATCCGCACCTCTCCCTCGCCTCCCTCTGCCCCGGCCGCCCTCCGCCACTGCCTCCCTCGACGTTGGCTCGCCTCCCTCCGCCCGACCACTCTCGCCACCACCTCCCTTGGTGCCAGCCATGAGCCGGCTCGCCTCCTTTCACCTCGATCGCCCTCCGCCACTACCTCCTCAGTAAGCTTGGCCCCCTCGCCTCCCTTTGCCTCAACCACACAGAGCCCCTGCCGTAGCGCGACAAGCTCTACACCCTTTTTATCGTCAACCTCGTCGATGACGCCAAGCCCCACGAGGTCTACAACCTCTTCCGCGACTTCCCCAGCTACGTCTCCTCCCACCTCGGCACCTCTAGAAAATCCTCCCAGTTTTCCCCCCTCTCTCCTTACCTCCGACTCCGATTGCTCCACACTAGGGTTTGCAAACTTTGGTGTTCCTTTCTCAAATGCTTTACTCAACCCCCAACCTGATTGTTTCTGCGTTTCAAGCATATGCTTTTGCTGTGTTTGCAGGTCAGCCATCTGCATTAGCTGCAATGAGCGCCACAAATGTAAGAGCTTAATTCACCATCAAGCGCTATATTTAGTTATGCTAGTATCTTCTGCGTTATTATTGCTCTCACTCCCATACAATTGTTCCTAAATGATTTTTTTCTCGTCAGAGATTACAACTGGCAATAATAATCTCCACTATAAAGTTATCAACAATATTGCTATTTTTCTAAGTCATTTCTTCATACAGGGAATGATATTTGACCTTGAGAAGGACTGTTCTCTCCATGTAGATCTTGCAAAATCCAATTCAAGATCAAAGCGCTCTAGAACAGGTTGCTCTTCCTTATTCATCTGAGAAAAAAGCTAGAATTCCAAGGGGATTTCCTGATTCAGGTATTATTTGTGTAACTTGTTGGATTATTATCATGAAAAAAGATCAATTGCATGTTTTTACACTCCATTGAACTATCCACTCTGAAATGCCTCTTTAGGTCAAATTGCTGAGCATTCTTGCAAAACACTCACCTTGCACGTCTTTGGCACACTTTGCGCTCTATCAGGTTCTGGAAGCAATATTCACATGTCTGCAATGGGTAATTCTTCGCACAGCTTGAATGGTTATTCTTTTGCACAAAGGTTATGGCACATTACTTGAGCACAGTTTAATTATGTGATTTTGTTAGGAGAATCTGCTTAAGTTGTTCTGTAGCTGATACTAGAAAGGAATCAGCTTAAGTTGTTCTGAGCAAGAGCTAATAGATGTTTTCTCATGGTATTGCCAGTATTTAACACTTCATGATGTGAGATAAATAACATTTGTTCTTTTGACATTCTTATTTTTATGATTAGTTGTGCGGGATTCATAAAGTTGAAGATGCAAAACAAGCTTGGAGCTCCAGTTGCATTTGTTGATTATAAGGTATATCATGGTCATGGAGAAAGTTGCCATTATTCCTGGTTGCCATTTATGTTATCGTATAAATATAAATCAATGAACCAAACTACTCTAGTACTTATGATAGGAAGCTACTATGCTGCACTATGATAGGAATTTTATTAGGTTCCTTGTTAGATTTATGGTTATGGTATACTTGAACACTTTGGATTTTTCCAGCTTGTCTATTATTTTACGAGTGATCACTTAGTCCCCTAATATTTGTCACATGTGATTCTATCTATTTGTTTTTCTATTTTAATGTTCTTATTATCTATAAGTGTTATTGGCAAACTGCTGCGTATTTTACTATTTTATATCATTAGTAGGAAGCTATTATGAAGAGATGCCATGAAATAGTGACTAGTGACTTAGATAGCTCAAACATGGATTATGTTCTTGTAATGTGATTTTGTATGCCTATTTCAATTTGTTGCATTGCCTATTTCAGTTTGTTGTTTGCCTTCCCATGAGTATCCATCGGGTTCGAGCATAGGCACAGATATGTACCTGTTAAGCTCACTTTTTTCGGGTTTGGATCTAAGATAGTGGTACCCGAAAGTACCCACCCAATTGCTATCCCTATTTGGGTTGCTTATGATCTAAAGAACCTAACAAAACTTGCCTCACTCGATTTGGGGTTTGTTTGCAAAAATTTTGCGTAACGCATGTTTTAGACCCTTTCTTTAAATTTGAGATTCAAATTTGTACAATGGTAAAACTTAAAATATTTTTGTACATTTAGAATCTACATGATTTAACATGAATTTAGAAACTTGTTTCACCTCTATTTGGAACTACGATGCAAAAGATATACACGTTTTATGTTCTAGGTTTTAAAAGTTTCCAAAAGGAAAATACACTTTCAAACTTTGAAAGCATCCTTTCATTTTCGGCATGGTTTGAATTAGACCGCGCTGACAGGTGGGACCCTTGTCGGTAGGCCTGGGCATTCGGTTTTTTCGGTTTTTGAAAATTTTGGTTTTTGAATAATGGGAACCGAACCGAAACCGATTGCAGTAAAAAACCGAACCGAATTAACCGAACTAAATCGGTTCGGTTAATTCGGTTTTTCGGTTAACCGAATTAACAGAATGTGCTCCAGGACTCCAGATTCCAGAATGCAAACAATAGACGCAAAATACAAGCCTCCAGGACCTTTCCGATACGATTAACAGACGCAAAATACAAGACTCCAGAATGCAAAATCAACAGACGCAAATCACACCAGAGAAAATACGATTAGGATGAGCTTACATCAAAAGATAGCGTTAAATGAGCTAAACTAGCTATGTTCATGTCCTGATATAAGCAATAAGCATTACATGATTACATCAATCAAGTGCACGAGAAGAAGAAAACAAACTCTCACTGACTCCATGATCACAGGTTCACAGAATCACAGCAACACAGATCTAATAGAGTTCAGAACTGCAACACAGATCTAATACTTTCACTGACTTATGAGGTTGAGGACTGAGCACTGAGGATAAACTTGGAGTTTTACCTCACTCCAGTCACTCCAGTGGGCACTTGGGCGGTGGTCGGAGGAATGGCGGAGTCGCAGTCCTCGCGGAGGAGCTGGTCGCGGCGGAGTCGAGGAGGGCCTGGAGGAGTGGAGGGTACAGATCGGCGCGAACCGGCGAACCGCTGTGGAGGAGCTGGTCGCGGCGGAGTCGAGGAGGGCCGGGCGGAGCCGGAGGCCCGAAGCCGCGGGGTTGGACCGATGGACGGAGTCACCGAGTCGGAGAGATGCCTGACAGCCGGAGCAGGCGAGCAGCGGACTCCGGACCGAGCGCCGCCGAGCTGTGAGCCCATGAGGTGGTGACCAAAATGGGGAATTGACGAATTGGGGGCGGCTAGGGTTGGAGGGGCGGCGGGATTGCGAATTTGCGATTTGCGGGAGGAGGAGTGGAGGACAGGGAGTCACGGGCCGAAATGCCGAATAGGTATAGTCGTTGCTTGCTGCCTACCTATTCGGTTTGTTCGTTTTTTCGGTTCCGTGAGTACAAAAACCGAACCGAATACCATAAACCGAACAGTAGCAAAAAAAACCGAACCGAACACCGAATACCGAAAAAACCGAATTTTTCGGTTAATTCGGTTCGGTTCGGTTTTTCGGTTTCGGTTAAATTATGCCCACCCCTACTTGTCGGGGGTGTGTGTCTAAGCGGGCTGACTTGCGGGTCCCGCAAACTAGTGAGCCGGCTCGGCGCTAGGGACTGACATTTTGGCCCCGCGCGTCAGCGAGACCAAAAAAGAGGGGGTGGCGCCGTGCTCGTCGATGGTGGGAAACGTGGCGGCGCCGGCCAGCCATGGTCCCGACGGGCATCAGGGCGCCAAAAGGATCGTCGGGGCAGGCTTGGCAGCGGTCGGCGTCCACTGGAGTGGTCCACCAGCGGTGGAGGGCTGCGTCCATTGATAGCCGTATCGGCGAGTGAAGTAGGGCACAGCAAGGAGTTAGATTTAATACCCTGCGTAGTGGAAATTGCCTACGGAGTTCCCGTGCCGTACGCCAGAGTTGGGGGAGAAGCGAGTGTCACACGCGGGGTTTTGTGAGCCGAGTGGGGCGCAATTGACTGGGGGGGTTTTTGATCACCGATTGCTCAAGTGGTTGAGGATCTATTCAAATTGGGAAGTGAGCTAACGTGAATGCTTAATTTGGTTCTTCCAACTTTTCGGGTGGCTGCGGTAATGGGGAATTTAGGCGGTGCAGTGGGTTGGGTGGGGTGTTTTGAGGAGGCTGGGGAAATGTGGGAGCTTAGGAATGCATTTGCCGGCCTTATATTTGCAATTCGAGGCAGTGTCAACAGGGTCGTCTAGACTCGGCTGAAAAAGGTAGCGAGGTTGCATCGGTGGCGAGATTTGGCGGCGCCGCAACCCCACTAAGCGACAAGGAGGAAGTCGGCACCGTCCTTCTCGGTCCTTCCATGCCATAGCAGAGAGCACTGGAGGGAGTAGGCAGCGCGGGCTGAGAAGGAAGAAGAGGAGGAGAGGAGAGGCTGGGCCTCACGTGTGGGGTCAAAAGATGAAGGGGCCCATGTGTAAGTGAAGCAAGAGAGGGCAATTATTACATTTTCTCCCTTGGGACACCACTTGTTCCTTGCATTAATTAACCTATCAAATCGTGTCCTACATTTTTTTTAAAAAAAATTAGTATGAATGTTAGATAATTTTTGTTATCTAGCAAAAATTTCCAGTTGAAATCTCCTGTGTAAAAGTTCTAGTAATTCTGACAAGCCAAATTGTTCATTTCTTCTTTTATGTTTTTAATTTATTTGAGGACTGAAATGATATAAAACTTTTTTATAATTTTTAAGGTTCCTTAAAGTTAAATTATTCTACTGGAAAATTTTAATATTTATATACTTTATATTTATTTTATAATAATTCGACATTGAGATTTTTAAATTTACGGTTTTTAGTTTTGCAATTTTTATAGGCATAAAATTTAACTATTTATTTTTTATATTTTTACTAAGATGAACCTATACCTCAGTAACATATGGTAAAATTTTAATCACTATGTAAGGTCGGTGGATTTTTAATTTAATCTGATAGCTTACTATTCTTAGTCAAATTTCATAATTTCACTTTTGTTTTCTTGAGTAAATGTGTTCATATAGCTTTTAGGTGTATAAATGAAGTTCCAGAGATCTCCTCTATTTAAATATAATTTTTCAAATTTTTCTATAGATATTTTTTCTAATTATTTATCTTTTACTAATTCAACATTAAAAAATTATGCAAAAAATCCAAGAAGACAGATAAATCAAGAAAATTCGAATTAAAACTCATTCATAATTTTGGATTTTTATTCTCATTTTCTTTGAATTGTGAGGATGTTACAGTGAAATACAATTATATTTATTATATAACTCTTATATCTATATAAGATTAATATGTACCGTTATAATCTGCACCCACCAAAATAAATGCTGGAGATCCTCTCTTTTTCTTTCTATTGATGTGAGAATTTTTAGATATTTTTTCTTAGGATTATTGTGGGATTTTCTTGCCCTTAAAGCGAAGGAGATGTCTTTAATATGACCGGTTATTGTTATTTATATATACTAGCAATAATAGCGCACTACGTTGCGCCATTCTGTAAAGTCGATAGGACTCATCGGCGAACGTGTGTCAGGCTGTTTTTATTTTCTCCGTCATAAACTGACTTCTTTTGCTACAGTAGAAATTTGGTCCGTCATACACGTGCAACTCTCTGTCCGAAGAGAAGTTTGGTCCGGCAAACATGTGCAAATTTGGTCTGGTGCAATAGGGTTCTTGTTGAATACAAATCAAGCGATCTAAGTTTGTTTGGGGTGTTTCAAAAATCAAAAATTTGATTTTAGCTTCCGCGCAATCATTCACCCCCCTCTGATTGCTAGATTAGTATATTTCGATCCTACAAGTGGTATCAGAGCCTTGTTTTCTAATTAATCTTAACGGTGATTAGAAACCGTAGCGATGGATAGGTATTCGACAAAACCTTGTTTTTCAATGGTGTTGATTTTCAGTTTTGGAAAGCGAAGATGGAGGCATACATTCAAGCTCAGGGTTTTGCAATCTGGGAGAAGGTGTATAAGCCATATCAAGTTCCTGAGAATAATCAAGTCAATGAAACCAATCAAGCACAAGTTGAAGCAAATAGCAAAGTACGAAATTTGATCATCCAAGGATTGGGAAGAAATGACTTCGACCGCGTGATCCATCTCAAGTCTGCATATGAGGTATGGAAATCTCTTTGTGATTATCATGAGGGTTCTAACACTATCAAAGAGGTTCGTCAGGATATATATAAGAAAGAATACATGCGATTTGAGATGAAACCTGGTGAGTCATTAGATGATTTCTTTGCACGTTTCAATAAGATTCTTAGCAATTTACGTGCTGTTGGAGTTTTCTTTGATGAGGCTACTAATGCTAGACAACTGCTTGGTGCATTAGACATATCTATTTGGGAGAATCTACTGTCATGAGTACACTTACTTTAGATGTTCTGTTCTCTAAATTAAAAACTCATGAGCTGGATGTTCTTGCTAGGAAGACTGATCATAAATCAATTGCACTGACCTCCCAATCTAGCATGTCTCAGAATAATGCTTCTTCAAATTTTGCTTTGTCTTCCTTGTCTTCACTAACTGATGAACAGATTGAAGAATTTCCTGAAGAAGACTTGGCACTACTCTCTTCTCGTTTTAATAAAACTTTGCAGAATGTGAGAATGAGAAAGAGAGTTGGTGGTGGCCCTCCAAGGTGTTATGAGTGTGGTGACCTCAACCACATTCATTCAAATTGTCCTAAACTTGCAGGAAAAGCATCAAGGGAGGAAAAGGACAATGACAGAAGAAACGAGAAGAAGAAGTTCTCTCCAAGTGATAGAAAGAAAAAGAGATTCATCAACCGAAAAGTTGTTCACCGGGTTCTTTCTGCTCTTGAACAAGTAAATTTGAGTGATGTGGATTCAGAGAGCAGTGAAGATGACACAATAGCTCCAAGCAAGAATGAATTAGCAGGATTGTGTCTCATGGCTAAAAGTGATGAAAGCTTCACCAAGGATGATCATGACAGCGACTTCAATGAGGTAAAACCTTCTTACGATGAATTAGCTATTGCTGTTGCTCGTCTTGGTAAATTGCTTGACAAACGCGACAAGAAAATTAAGAAACATGATGTTCTTGTGGAATCTTTGAATGCTGAAATTGATAGACTTAAATCTTTGATTCCTGATGATGATGCTTGTAAATCATGTGACTTAATTTACACTGAGCTTACTTCACTTAGAAAAGAACATGCTTCTTTGCTAGAGCAAGGTAAGAAAAATGAGAAACATGTGAAAAATGCTAGCTATTCAACTGTTGATTTGCATGATACAACTCACTATTCTAAATGTTCTATACTGGAATTGAAGTTGCATGATGCAAACGCTAGGGTTTCTCAAATGACAGATGCTTTGCTCATTCATGAGGTTCTTTCATGCTCAACTTGTCGCAAACAAAAAGGAAAAGTGGACGTTCCCTGTAATAAGTGTTTAACTCTTTCTCGAAAGGTTGATTACATGGAAAAATCTTTAGAACGTTTCACTACAGGAAAGAAAAACCTAAACATGATTTTGGATCAATCAAAAGTCAGCACTCATAACAAAGGTTTAGATTTTGATTCTTATGCTCATCATAAATCACATGCTCCTACTGTTGTTAAGGCACTTGGAAGTGGAAAATTTGAAATTGTCAATGAGCCTAAGAAAATTGTTTTTAGGTCTTGTAGTAACCCCCATTTTTACATAAATGCAAAAATAGAAATCACATGTGCACATAGTACTAGTCCCTGGATCAGTAGCTAGTACGCACATTTACAACAATTGATATCACATCCATACTCTTTATTACAAATAATAATGGTAATATATACAATAAGATCTTACAATTCAGAGTAATGCAGCGGAAAGAATCAAAAGTCTTGTAGTGTGTCCATCCGATCCCTCAGGCAACTGACAAGGCATAATCTCTAGAAAAACTCGTTAACATTCCCGAATCCTGCGTTAAACAAATTTCGTCGAGCTATTCTGATTCTTCACCTAAAAACAATGAATAAGCAAGGGTGAGTACTTGCGTACTCAGCAAGATTTTTTCAAATCCTATAATATATGCACTTCATTTCAAAGGAAAGGCTTCTACGGTTAATTTGCATAAAGCCAATTTAAATTGTAAAACAAGTAGTAATTGCAAAACGGAATTTATAAAAGCAAGTTTGACAGATATGAAAATAACAAGTAAAGTATAGTATAAGTATTAACTCACAGTCCTTCACGGCGCGAGCGTCAAATTATCCAATGCCAACACAAGGCATAAATCTGAGACAAATTCCTTCCAACAAAGTACCCAATCTAGTACATTTAGAAAATATCAAAACAGCTAACTATGTGATGACTTTACCAAGTGCCCTGCCCGCGGGCGCGACTAATCGATTAGTTTTTACTCTGCAGAGTTGTACAGCTTTACCCACAAGACAAGACTTAACTCCTTGTGCAAGCTATTAGCACACTTCCTTTGGTGTGCCGCAGAGAGTCATGACATAACCGTTACATTACTTAATCCTAACTTTGCACCAGCATGGTGACGATATGCTATGTTGGTGAAAGATATTTGTACAGTCACTGTACGTGAAATAGTAAGGTGCTTGTACATTCGCTGTATGTGAAATAGTGATCCCATAGCATGGCGCACACCTACGAGCAACCAGTCACTGAAGAAGCTCGTAATACTCCAGCCTACCAATGTGCAAAGTCAGTTTTAAGCAACTTAATAAGTTAAGACTGTCCCATACTAGCACTTGTGGTTGTACGGTTATCTTGGCCTGAAAATAACCCATAGTTCGGTCCTTAATCCGACGCGGGCAATAATCTCCCCCTACACTACGTACAAGTCCCTTGTACATCCGGCTATTGCCAATAATTGCCCGCATCAAAATATAGTTTTATTTTTATTTTTAACCAAAATACCAATAACCATCATCATGTCTCAATATTTCTAAATTTCATCTGATCAATTTTTCCAATTGATTAATCCCAAGTCTAAAGCATGGCTAAGCATGATTATTAACCATCGCATATACCCAAATTGACATCAGATATTGTCTAACCATAATTCTAGGGTTATCAAGGTTCACATGTCAACACTAAGGGAGTTTCATAAGACAACAGGTATATCTACCAGTACCCACAAAGTAGCAGTATTTAATGAATATACGCATGCAATAAAAATATTTAATGAAAACATTTATAAAACTGGGATCAACATGGTCAAAAGGGGTGCTTGCCTTGCTCATTGATGTCTTCAACGAAGTTGAAGTCATAGTCGGCGATGGAAGTAGTTACGTCGGATTCTACACGTCACGAACGAAGAACATGACAAATAACAAGTTTTCAATAAGGACAAAAAGAAATCAGATGGAAATCCAAATAGAAACAAATCATAGAAAGCAAGTGTGGTTTGTGTCCTTATGATTTTTATGTATTCGAATCTTAATTAATCTTACATAGTTAGCAATGTTACTGTTTCTTGATTTATTTGTTTTCTGTTTCTTGAGTCGTGAACCAATTGAGTTTCCAATCAGTTTGGCCCTTGAACCATTTTCTTATATTCAAGATACTGTTTTAAGTTTTGCAAACCTAGCATGGACACTACATTTAGGACAGGGATTGTTTTGAGTTAAACACGTAATTTAAAATCTTGATACCTAGAGTTTAGAGACTTAAGTAAACTAATTATGCTTGCTAAGTTAACCTTTGGTTAAGAGGTATAAATTAAATCAGAGATGCTTATCACACTGAACTGGTTTAAGACTTATTCTTCCTGGCTTTAGTTTTGGACTATCTAACTTATCTCTACCTGCTATGGAATAAAAGAGGTTAACTATATTTCTTAACACTGGTCTCTATTAGTTTTGGGGCCACTGGTCAGTGAAACGGAATCAAGAACAGAGCAGTGAAGGGAAGAGCAGAGCACGTACTGCAGTTCATGGAGGTGGCTCTGGCGCATGATTGACGAGCAAGGCCGACGGTGGTGCGGCTGCAGGGAGCTACGGCTGAGGGCCAAAATGGGACGCCGGGATTACACCGAGGCTATGGGAGGAGACAGCCGGACCTGCGACGGCTAGAGGCGACGGCTCCACAGCGACCAACGGCGATGGAAGCAGGGCGCTATGGTGGCGACTCACCGGCAATGCGGCTGCACAAGACATGGAAAAGGTCGGCATGACCAGATACAGAGAGGAGTTCACGGTTGGCTTCTTGCTGTCTTTACCTTTGGATGGATGAAGCCCACAAATCAGTGGATGCAAGGGCTTCTCAGCAAATGAACGAACAGAGCAAGAAGTGGCTACAGTAGACACCATGGCTTGGAAGCTAGAAGGTGCTTTGGCCGGTTGCAAAGAAAGCATGGGGACCTTCAAACAACCACTAAAATGGAACCCCAGGACTCCATGGATGCCAAAGGTAGTCCCGGTTGTAGCTGCAACAGCTTGTAGCAGCGGCGCCATGGCGACGAACGGCGGCACAACAAAGCGCTCGGTGGTAGAGCTCTACAGCAATGGGAAGGCAAAACTAATTTAGGTTTTGCTTGTGGGTGGATAGAGACGCTCCCTGTCAGTTTAATTGGACCATGGAGTTGTGGTTGTGAAGTTAGCTCGGTTTTGCCTGCAATGGGGAGGTTCGGCCATGGCTAAGTTGGGGGTGTTTCGGGTACAATTGGTGCTTGTGTTTGAAGGAGAAGGTAGCAAGGAGCATGGGAGAGCTTTATAGGTGAGCAATGGTGGTGGACAAGGTGTGAACTGGAGCTCTAGGTTGCGGCCCCGTTATCTCAACAGTGAGGCGGTGGCATGAGATTTTTCGGGTGCCAAGACGTACGTGTAAGATGGCCAGCTGTGGCTGCACATTTATTAGCTTTGTCTCACATGGCGCTTTGATTCGAGTTTTGGATCACAGAGCAGAGATATGCGGTTTGGGCTGTGGCTGTGCGTGCTGGCCTGAGGTTGAAGAAGGTGCTGCCAGGTGGGGTCCACGTGTAACGATTCCACAGATTTCTACTCAGTCCGAGCTCAATCCGTTGATTCGAACTATCAAGCCGACTTAGAATTTTGTGAAACTTTTTTAAATGTCGGCAAGATAATAATAATTATCCAGTTAAAATTTCAGATTAAAATTATTTACATAAAAATTTAAATAATTCTGACAATGAATGCTGCAAGATTTTCTAGTTTCTGAATTTTATTTTATTGAAGATCAAAATGAGGTTTTTATTTTATGTAGATTTTTACGGAGGTTTATAATCCCAAACTTTATCATATTTTAATTTTTCATATTTTTTATATGCTGTATATAAATTATAAAAATTCCTACATTGGTATTTTTGAATTTATTTACTTTCTGTTTTTGAATTTCTAAAAGTTTCAAATATAAGTTTTTATTTATGATATTTTGACCAGACATAGATATGGGTGTTAGGTCAGCATAGTAAAAATATCAACTTGAGGACAGGTCTAGAGATTGCTACAAAAATCTGATATGGCTTTGAATAAGATTTCTTGTTTTTAGTTTATCACATGTTTTTGTTTTGAGAATGAAAATCTTAATTTAGAAATTCTTCTTTTCATTAAGTTTATAATGGAAGAAATGAGGAAAGAATATTGTTTAAAATCAAAAACTTGATTTCAATTAAACTTTTAATTCATTTCCATTTTCAAATATAATTTTTTTACTTTTCTTTATTTTTGAATTTACAGGGCTGTTACAGGTCTGCTGGTGTTTTATCTTCTACTATAATGAATGCAAATGTTACTTCTACTGTTAAAGCTAAACATCATGTTAAGTACACTTGTACTCATTGTGGTAGAGATAGACATTTAGTAGATTTTTGCTTTAGGCCAGCCAAACAGCAAAAGAAAGAAAAGGCTAAGGCTAGGTCTAATTTCAGGAAGGCACATTTTACTCCTTATTTTGTGCCTAAGGTGATGCAAACACCCTCTGTTGCAAGAAACACGGGAAATGACAAATCTGATTTTGTGAACAAACGTACTCGTGTTGTGCCTACTCGTCGTGTGTCTCAGTACTGGATTCCTAAATGCTTTATTTCTAACCTCAGTACTGAGGCCTCAACATTTTCTGCTTTTATGTAGGCTTCTCGCGCGAGGAAGGAGAACATTTGGCTAGTTGATTCCGGATGCTCACGCCACATGTCCGGTGATAAAAATTGGTTCTCCTCCTCACTCGAGCATCTCGTCTTTGAAAGTGTTACTTTTGGAGATGCTTCTTCTACTCTGTTGTGGCAAAAGGTACAAGAAAGGTAAATGACAAGTTTATGTTCAAGGATATAGCTCTTGTTGAAAACTTGAAATACAACTTGCTTTCTGTCTCTCAAATGATTGATGAAGATCTCGAAGTATGCTTCAAGAAAAATGAATGCAAAGTTTTAGATGCTACAGGTGATCTTGTGTTCAGGATTTCACGCTTTGGAAGAGTATTTAAAGCTGATTTTGATGTATCACTTTTTTCTAAGCATAGGTGTCTAGTCGCCAATGTTTCTAAAGATTTATTCTTTTGGCACCGTAGACTTGGTCACGTTGGTTTTGATCATCTTACTCGTGTAAGTGGTTTAGATCTTATACGTGGCTTGCCTAAGCTTAAGGGTGATAGCGATTTAGTATGCTCTTCTTGTAGACATGGTAAGATGACTGCAGGTTCACATCCACCTCTTACCATGGTGATGACAAACGCTCTAGGACAGCTACTACATCTTGACCCGGTTGGACCTTCTCGTGTTCAATCCTTTGGAGGCAAATGGTATGTACTGGTTATTGTTGATGATTATTCTAGATACTCTTGGGTTTATTTTATGGTATCTAAAGATGAGGTTTTTAGTCATTTTAGAAGTCTTATTACTAGATTATCTGTTGATCACCCAGGAGCACTTAGAGCTATCAAAAGTGATAATGGAACTGAGTTTAAAAATTCTTCTTTCGATCACTTTTGTGTTGAGAGAGGAATTGATCATCAATTTTCTTCACCAAGAGTGCCTCAACAAAATGGTGTAGTTGAAAGAAAGAACAGAACTTTGGTTGAGATGGCTAGAACTATGCTGGATGAACATCACACTCCTAGGAAGTATTGGGCTGAAGCAATCTCAACTGCATGCTATGTTCTTAATAGAGTGTTTTTGAGATCGAAGCTAGGCAAAACTTCTTATGAGCTTCATTTTGGTCATAGGCCTAGTGTATCTCATTTCAGAGTTTTTGGATGCAAATGGTTTGTCTTGAAATTTAAAAATCTTGATAAATTTGAAGCTAGATCAACTGATGGTATTTTTCTTGGATATCCTGCTCATACACGTGGTTATCGTGCATTTGTTTTGGAGACTAACAAAATTGTAGAAACCTGTGAAGTTACTTTTGATGAGGCTAGTCCAGACACTAGTCCAATTGATGCAGGAATAGGTGCACATGTTTAGGGGGAGAGTATTTTTGTTGATGATGATGATTATGTTGAAGACGAAGTGTTGATTCCTATTGCACAACCAGCTGTAGCACCTTTGGCACCTACCACTACATCACCTACAGCTGAGCATCCTCAAGTCACAATATCATATGTACATGCTGAAAATGAAGAAGAAGAAGTTTCTGAAGCTACAGCTCCTTTGCACATTCAAAAAAGACATCCACCTGAACAAATGATTGGAGATTTAAATGAGAGAGTCACCCGATCTAGGTTTATTGCTTCTGATTCTCATGCTCACTCTGCTTTTGTGACTTCTTTTGAATCCAAAGATATATCTCATGCATTAACTAAGGAATCTTGGATCAATGCAATGCATGAGGAATTAGAGAATTTTGAGCGAAATAAAGTCTGGAAGTTTGTTCCACCTCCTGATTTTAATATAATTGGAACTAGATGGGTTTTCAAAAATGAACAAAGTGAGGATGGTGTTGTTGTCAGGAATAAAGCTAGATTGGTTGCTCAAGGATTTACTCAAGTTGAAGGTTTAGATTTTGATGAAACCTTTGCTCCTGTTGCTAGAATTGAAGCCATTAGAATTCTTTTAGCATTTGCTGCATCTAAAAGTTTTAGATTGTATCAAATGGATGTGAAAAGGTGCTTTTCTAAATGGCTATATTAATGAGGAGATATATGTTAAGCAACCACCTGGTTTTGAAAATCCTAAGTTTCCAGATCATGTGTACAAATTGTCAAAAGCTTTGTATGGATTAAAACAAGCCCCTAAAGCATGGTATGATAGGCTAAAAACCTTTTTACTTGAAAAGCGGTTTTCAATGGGAAAAGTTGACAAAACTCTCTTTTTACTCAAGCAAGGCAATGATCAACTATTTGTTCAGATTTATATTGATGATATTATCTTTGGTGGTTCCTCTCATGCTTTAGTGTCTAAGTTTTCAGAAACCATGAGGAAGGAATTTGAGATGAGTATGATGGGTGAGTTGACTTACTTTTTGGGATTGCAAATCAAACAAACGAAGGAAGGTACTTTTGTTCATCAAAGTAAGTACACAAAAGATTTGCTTCGCCGCTTTGGGATGGAAAACTGCAAGCCGATCATGACACCCATGGGAGGCACTTGCACACTTGATCCGGATGAAGATGGTGAGATGGTTGATCAAAAGGGATATCGAAGCATGATAGGTTCACTGTTATATCTCACTGCATCAAGGTCGGATATTCAATTGCTGTGTGCTTGTGTGCTTGCTTTCAAGCTTTCCCACGTGTTTCACATCGACAAGCTGTCAAGCGGATTTTCAGGTATCTTCATGGTACTCAAGATTTTGGCATATGGTTTTCTGCTTCCTCATGCATTAGTTTAAGAGTATTCTCTGATGCTGATTTTGGAGGTTGTAGAATTGATAGAAAAAGTACATCTGGTTCATGTCACTTCTTGGGTAATTCTCTTATTGCATGGTCATCTAGAAAACAATCTTCTGTTGCACAATCAACTGCTGAATCTGAATATGTGGCTGCTGCTAGTTGTTGTTCTCAAATTCTTTGGATAGTAGCTACACTTAAATATTATGGGGTTAATTTGGATAGTGTTCCTCTTTTGTGTGATAACACTAGTGCAATATGCATTGCTAAGAACCCTGCGCAACATTCTAGAACAAAACACATTGAGATTAGATTTCACTTTCTTAGAGATCATGTAGAAAAGGGAAATATTGTGCTTCATCATGTGGATACTGAACATCAATTGGCAGACATTTTCACAAAACCTTTGTCTTCTTCTCGTTTTGCTTTTATTCGGGGAGAACTTGGGTTGGTTTATCCGATGGGTTATTTTTGAGGAGGAGTTTTTGAAGTTTTTTGTAATATTTTGTAACATGTTTTTTATTTTGTGTATTTCTACAATGAAAAACAAAAAAAATAAAAAACAATGAAAAAGTACTGAGCATTGTATTTCATACACATATGTCATTTGAAGCCATGTTTATGTTTAAAGATCTTTGCAACTTCATATTCATACATATATGGTGTAGTTTATGACATGTCTATTTAAATGGAATGACAACTTGAATTAAATTGTGTCATGGTTGAACTTTTTTGGCTTTCTTGATCCTGCTCAAAAAGTGCTAAATATGAAAGTTAAGTGCTAAAGCTCAAAAAGTGATTGTTGATAAATGCAAGATCAGGTTATGTACTGTCGCACTTCTTCTTTATGAGACTGCTTGTCATTGCACTTTGATATGAACTTGGAAGAGATTGTGTATGACCGAAACCATGAAACCTTAAGCTTGTGACTACTTGGCATGGTTGAAAAGTAAGGCTGATGGTGTATGTAATTCCTTGCAATTGTTATTGTTGCAATCAGTTAATGAATCAGTTTTTCAAACACAAATAAAGTGCACAAAATTCAATGTTTTCAGGTTTTAAGATTGTTAAGAAAGGAGATCATGCCATGCAAAAAATCGTTAATAGTACTTGATTTCTAGTTATGTTTACTCTATATTGTTTATGTGTAGATTTGAGGGTGCAAGTACTTTTGATAGCATGACTTGGTGATGAATCTGTTACATTTGTGCATGACTTATAATGCTCAGTACATAAAAAAAGGACAAACTAAAAACAAAAAAAAGATTTTGTTCTCTCTTTTGTATTCTTGATGAATCCATTGTCAAAGGGGGAGAATTTTGGAAAATTTTGGACACACATTGCACATTCACATTGCACATCTTCCTTTATTTTCTCTTCTTTTTAGGGGGAGATTATTTCTTCTTTTTAGGGGGAGATTTTCACTTTGCCTTTTTGTTTTTAAAATAAATTTCTTAAAACTTTTCTTTGTGATGTGAATGTCAATGTTCAGTTCTCAATGGTGTTGCCAATGTTTTCATCAAGGGGGAGATTGTGAAATCATGTGCTGAAAAATTGGCTGAATGATGAAATTGGCATTGCAAAGTGGTTGCGATCATGGCATGTGTGGTGCTTGGTGTTGAGATGTTTTATTGATATGCTGTGATAGCATGTTAATATTTTTGCTTGATGCAATGCACTCGTGTGAGTGGTTGCATGGATTAACCTTGAGTCAAGTCGCGGACTTGTGCTCGGATATGTTTTTGTTTATTTATGTGCAGGTGTTGCTCGAGAGCGAACGTGGTCGATGACGGGACCGGAACTAGGTTCATGGAGGAACTGAGGTTCGGGACTAGGTTCAGGGAGGAACTGAGGTCTTGATGGTCGAGGATGTCATGCGGGACGTTCGGGCTAGAGAACATGCACATGGAGGCTGGTTAGTCACGTATTTACAGCATGTGGGTTGTACATGTGTGCAAGAGTTGTTTTTGGCCATGTTTGGGCCAAGTTGAGATGTATACGAACTCTTTCCATGTTAGGAGTAGAGTTGTATTCAATCTCTTTGTGGTTGCTCTGTATAAATAGGGGGAGGTGTCCTCTGTTTATTTTTGAGCCTGAAAATTAGGGTTTGTACTCTTTTGTGTTGGAGTACTGTTAGACAAAAGAAATAAAAAAATCAATCTTGCGGACATTGCTTGTGTTCTCGGCGGCTCGGAAGAAAAAGATTGCATTGCGGCTGGAGGGTTGATGCGTGCATGCGTGACTAGAAATTTTCATGTGCATGCGTGCATGTTTTTGGCAACAAGGAACGACGACTAGAAGCTGCGTCCTGGCTGAAGAATTCCTTTTCTTAGCGCCAAGTCTGGAGTACTGGTGGCGTGAGTTCTTGCGGCTGGCGGCTTGTTAGTTCTTGTATGCAACATACAACGTAGTTGGTTCATTGTCTGAAGATTGGTCCGTCACTTCTTTGAAGATTAATTCTCATCTGAAGTTTGGTCCGTTGCATAAGTTCTGAAGATTGGTCGTCATAGCCTTTGAAATCAATTTCCGTCATCACCTGATTCAATCATCTTGTGAAGGTAATATCTCTTGATCCATAGATCCGATCGAGTTGATTTTTGTTGGATTAGATTTATAATTGAATCTAGTTTCTACAGTTAAAATTTAATATCAATCTAATGGTTGGATCTTCGGTAATCTTGTTATTTATGTTTGGTCCATCACTAGTGTGAATTTGGTCCGTCATTATTAGATCGGGATTTGTTTCATCCGTCTTGTGAAGGGCATACCTCTAGATCCATAAGTCCGATTGAGTTGATTCTTTTTTCGTTAGCTTCAGAATCGAGTCTAGTTTCTACAATTAAAATTTCACATCAATCCAATGGTTGGATCTTCAGGAATTACTATTTTAGTGAACATATGTCAGGCTGTTTTCATTTGGTCCGTCGTAAACTGACTTCCTTTGCTACAGTAAAAATTTGGTCCGCCATACACGTGCAACTCTCTGTCCGAAGCGAAGTTTGGTCCGGCATACATGTGCAAATTTGGTCTGATGCAATAGGGTTCTTGTTGAATACAAATCAAGCAATCTAAGTTTGTTTAGGGTGTTTCCAAAGTCAAAAATTTGATTTTAGTTTCCGCGCAATCATTCACCCCCCTGTGATTGCTAGACTAGTATATTTCGATCCTACATAACGATCAGCAGACCGTGCAGGCAAGCTACTTTTCTTAACTAGTAGCATTATGGAACAGCACGCGAGTCGCGCAAGTGCAACAAGACAGTACATGGAGACGTTCACACGGACGAACGTCGCATTGTAACGATCAGCAGACCATGCAGGCAAGCGAGTCACACAAGAACAACGAGTGAGCCATACATGTGGAATTATTATTTTAATAATACATTTTTTATTCAAAATTTTAAAAATATACCACGAAATTTTTTTTTACAGAAATATACCCCTGTCGCCAAACGAGGTCTGTAACCAAATGGTTTCGTTATAGGCCTCCTGTCGCCAAACCAACGGACGACAGGATGCTCTGCTGCGTTCACAAAGGCGTAAGACGTGGCGCTTTTATGCGCCGTTGATCGTGCGACATAGCCTCTTGTCGCCTGTTGGTTGGGCGACATGAAATGTCGCCCACCAACGGGCGATAGTGTATATTTCTGTAATTATTTTTTTCCGTGGTATATTTTTGAAATTTTGAATAAAAATGTATTATTTTAAAAAATTCGTACATGTGCATGTGTTAATACTAGACTGCGTGTATACATGTATTAGAACGGATCATGTATACTTTGGCCAGCATGTAAGCATGCATATATATGTGATTAGAATAAAACCCTCTTGCACGCGACTGCAGAAAAAGCAAGGAGGTGACGTGCGCGCAGCTCTGTGATGTGCGCGGCTGACCGGGAGCTACGTGACGGGCAGCAGAGAAGACGCTCCTGGCCACAGCAGCAGACGTCAAGTCCCGGCGGAGGCTGTGCAAGTGAAAAAGAGAGAAGGAAAAAACAGAAGAAAAAAAAGATGAGGACAAAAGGAGAAGAAAAATTAAGAAAAATTTGAGTGATTATTTTAGGGTTGGGTTTCCGTATAAAAGGATATTTATGTGAATTCTGTATTTCTAATTTTAGGGATAAATAAGTAAGTATAAATTTTGATCTATTAGTTTTTATTCTTCATGTTTTCGTACCATTGGATGACACCGAAGGCTTGCAGTATTTGTCGATCAAGAACGAGAGGGATTTGCTGACGAGTTCGCCTACGATTGCAGATAAGAACGTCTCGATTGGGAAACCTCTTCTCACCAAGAGAAGAAGTAATAAGAATTGTATATTGCTGATGCGAAATACTCTTGGTTTTGTGTCAAAGTCGCTGCTTTGATTTCTTTGACTGGGAGGCTAGCGAAAAGGACATGAATGGAGAAGAAACAGTCTACATGGTAGTAAAAGCACTGAGGTTTAGTCTACGCAGTTAAGTGCTTCGAGAAGTTGAATGATGATTATTTGTGTACGTTAATTCTATTTCTGGTATATATGTGTGTGATGATTATGTAACATCCTAAAAATTTCCATAAAATAAGAAAGAAAATATTAAATTTTGAATATGATTTATTTCTGCATTTTCTGTTATTATTTGTCTTTCTTAGAATTTTTGTTCTAAAGAAAAAGATATTTTATAATGAATTAGTAAAACAAGATAAAAGTAAAAAGTACAAGTAAATAATGTCAGAAAAAATTCAGCAAAAGTTATATTTAATATAGGAAATATCTAGAACTCTTTTTCCAGCGGTCAAAAGCAATATGGACATATTAATTGATGATACGAAATGAATATTAATGATGTTTGACTAAAAACAGTGTAATGTCATATTTTTTTAAGAAAAATCTACATATATAGTTCACCTCGACCTTAAATTTTTACCGTATCATCCTAAGAGCAGTGTTAACATCCAGTAAAAAAAGAACATCAAGCTTAAAAGGGTAAATGTTAGTTAATCTTGATGTTCAGAGTTTGGTAGTTGGTTGGTTTGTTTTCAGTTTATATTTTGCTAAGTCTGGAGTCTTGTTATCTTCAGTAGTTGATGTCGTATGGTGCTGGGAGTCTCAGCAGAAGAGTTTTTAGTCGTTGCCAGATGGCGAACAGTAAGCGTCTGAGTTGTCCGAGTAGATTAGTTTTTGGTTATAGAGTTTGAGTAGGGTAAAAGAAATCTGAATGCAGGGTTGTTATCCAGAGTTGGTTGTAATCCGTAGAATATATAAGAAAAGGAGAAAATGGCAGAAAAGCTACGTAGAATTGGCAGTACCATCTTTTGATCTTCTCTGTGTTTGCTTTGCTCTATGTTGTGTGCGCAGGGAAGAAACTCTGAAGAAACTACATGTATCTGCTGTTTTGCTTACAAGATTTCAGAACTTGTGAGTCTTAACAAATTTTACATGAGCAAACTAACTTAAAGCCTTCCTCTTCTGACAATGCTTGTTCCTAGTACCCACACACTTTGCCTCGTGAATCTCACAGCTATAAATGTAGCTGTAATAAGGCGGTAAGTAAGATTTCCACAACGTGATCTCGAATTTCCCATGAGGTTCAGGTGTAACACTTCCAGACAATATCTCTTTCATGGTAATTTGGGGAGCCTCTTCATGAGCAAGCACGACTCGTCCTTGGCCGTAGATTTCACAATTTATACTACTTCCAGATATTATCGGGAGTAAACCAAGTATTCTTTTAACCCCAAAATCAATTGAACATCTACAAAGTAGCAGCTGATTCTTCTGATCCTTCTTCCTGAGGCATTCTAGAACCCTGCGCCAATGCCGCGCATCACCACTAGCTCTAAGAAAGTAGGCCATGCTGTTCACAGATATGAAATTCCCTGTGAATTTCTCTTGGTCAAAATACTCGTTAAATATCTCCACTGCCATGGATGCTAGCTTTGGTTGGTCTTCGGGATTTGAGCTTCCGAACGCAAGCACCCTGAAGAAGTACCAGTGTGCTTCTCGAGACAAAAACCTTAGATGGAGAGGTTGCGTCGTTCCAAACTTCGCGACCTCTTCATATCGACTCGTGATTACGATTTTACTGCCTGGTAAAAAGCAGCCTCGAGAGGCAGAGTACAACTTTCTCCATGCATTCTCATCGACATCCCCAGCTAGCTCAATAACAACTAGGAGCCTTTCTTCATTTGAGGAGGAGGTACGTTGATGTCTGATTACTCCTCCATCTCTTAGGGTGAATGGTTTTTCTTCACTAAAATCATTCTCACTAAAAAAGATAATACGAGAAAAGTGGCTGCACACCCTTTCATCGAAGCAAACATGCTCAACAAGCGTACTCTTTCCAACTTTTGCTGCACCGATAATTGGTAGGACACCCAAATTGTCAGTCCCCGGAGGTTCTCTATCCAACAAGAAATTGACGACCCGTTCCATCTCCATCTGGCGGCCAAACATGCACTTCTCCATAAACATATACATGCTATACGGTTGGCGAAACATAGGAGGGTAGTTCTTAAAAAATATAACAAATTCATTCATACCAGTAACAGTCATCTCTACACTTTGGAGCATCTGTTCCAACTCATCTTTTCCGTGTCTACTGCCAGCATAGAAACGAATACGCTTACTGGGACTGAATTTTGACAGGGAAGAATAGCCCACTTCATCGCCTTCATGGGCTTGGCATCTGAACTTGTCGAGCACGTAGTAGCCCCTGTACATCTCTTCTCTCAGCACGTTGAGCTGTTGAAGCATGGCTTGGTTTGTGACGTGCCTCCCCTCGGCCTCCTCGACGGCGATGCGAACTCGGAGTAGCATCAGCTGTAGTCTCCGCAGGCTCTCCTCCTTGGACGACGTCGGCAGCTTGCAGTATTTGTCGATCAAGAAGGAGAGGGATCTACTGGCGAGTTCGCCTATGATTGCAGAGATGAACGTCTCCATTGGGAAACCCCTCCCTCTCCCTCCCCCTGGTCCGTACAAGATGTTGCAACGAATCAACAGGAGCAGAGAAAAATATGTCGTCAATTGATAATTTGATAATGTGCTGGTTGGGGAACCTCTCCTCCTCTTATAGAGAGGCACTGCAATATGAAACTATAGATTACCGAGAGCTAGCCAACTTTCTTTTTTAGCGCCAAGTGTTTGTACTAAACAAGCAATGAATGGTAGGAAGTCAATAGCAGCCGGCGCGCCATATCTTATTGGCTTAATTTGCATGTGTAGACGTGGGCATCCTGCCGCCCCGCAGGCACATGCACGATGGACCGCAGGACGGCCGCTATACCGTGCCAGTCTCATTCACCTTGGATGAGTTCAGGTATGACACATTAGTGAGTCTTTTGCTACCGTCATTGATCATCCACTCTATATTTGCTTCAATCTCGGACGGTTCTTTATCACATGCATGACCTTTCTCGCCACATAGATAGCATACACGTGTGTCTTTGCTTTTAGGGATTTTTTTTTATCGTTCTTCTTCCAATAACTTTTGTTTTTGCCTACAACAACTACCGCAGCCAATGCTTGATCACTTCAATGTTTTTTAAGGACTCTGCCTCCAATAGATATTCAACTGCCTCATTGAAGTTGAGAATGTTTTTTCCGTCAAGAATATTCATCACCAATTGCTCCTAATATGGTGGTAGAGATGATGCCAATGTGACAAATTTATCACTCATCACCAATTGCTTCTAATATGGTGGTAGAGATGATGCCAATATGACAAATTTATCACTCATCTTAATTTTCTCATCCACACTAATCAACTGTATGATAAGCTTGTTGAAGACATTGAGATGGTTAACGAACAATGTACTTTTCTCCAAGCGCAACCACTACTACAGAAAACATCATCACAGACGGTTCGCAAACGTCATCAGAGACGGTTTTGTGAACCGTCAGTAACAATAAGTCTGTGATGAAGGAGCTCATCAGAGACGGTTCTCTACCCGTCTGAGAAAATATATATCACGACGGTTTATTAATACAACCGGTCTGTGAAATTAAACTATCACGTAACCGCCTCGTGATATGAACTCATCACGCACGGTTTCAAATCATAACCGTCGTGATATGAACTCATCACGCACGGCTTCAAATAAGAACCGCTCTGTGATGACCTTTTTCCCACACCCCAGCCAGAACCTCTATTACTTATGGTGTTGTTCAAATTTCCATCAATATTTCTACAACTTGATATTTATAAGGCACATGAGTTTGGAGACACAATGAGTAGACATTGTTCCACCAGGTCATATGTTTAACTATAACCAAGGCCGCTTCTTCTCGCTGCACTCACCGCTCCATCGGCTTCCTCCCGCCTCTCCTTCTCCATTCAAGTTGTTCCAAAGTCCTTCCGCAAGGAAGACCCGACTTGCAATCATATTTGTTCAATCTTTAATTACCCTACCTAAAGTAATCTATCAAGTACATCTACAATTTTTACCAAAGTACCATGTTCGATCTCCCCACTGCGGCACGACGGTGACCTCAAGACAAGAGCATGCCGCTTCACTATTCGCACCGTGGCACTATGGTGACCTCAAAGCCACTTCATATGGCATGAAGCAAATCACACACTTAGTGTGACCGGTTCGATGGAGAAGACCGTGGCCGCTGCCGCTTCCATGTCAGCTCGCCGGTCTTGGTTGATTTATTAGTCGAGTTCCATCAACTTTATCATAACAACGGAGAAAAGCGCCACAAATGTTTATATTTTAAGTCTATCCCGATCGGACAAACTGCTGCCTCAATGCATATAGGAAGTGCAGATATTCAATTACAACATCTATAACTGGCCGTGTCTCGTAAATATTGATGCAAGAATACCTAAGTAGATGGAAATTTCGAACAACAACCCATAAATAATGGAGGTTCTACTGAGGGTGTAGGAAAAACATCTAGTTCCAACAAGCAAGACATTGTTAAGTTGTTGCATTCAAGATGAGCAAATATGTATTAAGGATAATATCATGTGACAATACAATGAATCGTACAAACAAGAATAATCGCAAGTTTTTGACATATTTTCCGAATTAATGAATACCATTTGACAATTGTACAACTCAGAACTTATAAGGCTGCGTGGAACGCGCTTTTTTATGTATTACTTCGTGAGCGAGGGAAGAAACAAACTCTCCCTCTAATGTTGCTCAAATCGGCCCGACTCAACGCAGTTTTATCTCAGATTGCTACTTTTTTAGCGATTTATGGTTTGCATGTTGTAGCAAACATAAAATCCACATAGGTTATTTCCTGACCTTGCTGGTGGTCTCGCAAATAAAACCTACGGTTAGTTCTAGAGTCACCAATACGAGGTTTGATATAGAATTGTTGTGTATAGCGGATACCGGAAAGTTCAAATCATGTTGTAGTTTAGTCCAATCTTTCACGTGTTTGAACGCTCTACAAGATTGCAAAAGGTTAGCCTAAGCCATTCCAATAGCAATATAAACCTGGAACAACTTACACGACCATGTACGTAGGAAACGTGATTACCTGGTGAGTAATTTTGCGATAGGTACCAAGTCGTGGTTTCCGCCACGCCCGTAATCAAGGTACTTAACCCGGTTTGTGGCTGGTTCAACTACAATGAGAACCAGTGATACCTACATGTGTATATCACAATGGACAATGAACAAAACAGAGTTGTGTGCACAAAGATGAGACCAAAGTATAGCATGTGGTAGCACTTACCTCGGGTTATGGGGTATAAGTATGAATTCTTTATCCTTTTGTGCTAGCAATGCCTCTATCACGATTTCTCGACCATGTTTATATCATCATCCATTGTTTGCTTTGAGACTATATGTGGGTCGAGGAAACCGATCGATAGTTTCTTCTTTGTCGCTTCAAGTTGCATGTATCTATATATACAAAGGCGGATTATATATATATTGGAGGACATTTATCACTATTAGACGAATGTAGACCGTGATAGCACACACTTACAAGTTCCAGCATCTTATGAGTGCGGCGTCGATGGCGTCGAGGTTGTAGAGATGGAACAAGTCCAAAAAATCGACCGTGAAGAAGCCCCCCGCTGAGTCGTTGAATAGATGTTCATACTTGAACTTAACGCCGATACTTGTTGTACGCTCACGCCCGCTTTCCAGCTTCTTGGAGATACCACTTATGCAATTGTTGGCAAGGTATACTAAGTGAAGTTACGCTGCCTTCGTTAGTAACGGCTCTCCTAGCTTGTATTGTTTAGCCAACTCGGCAGATGGATAGTCAACTTATTCTTGCGGGCTTCTTTCTTCTTTTTCCCTTGCCTTTCTTTGTTTTGTATGAACCCTTCACGGAGAGGAATGGGCAGAAAGAGGTCAACATTGTGTACATCAAGTGGAGTCTCCTCTCACGATCGCTGATTTGGTAGCCAATCGATCGACGAGCGATACAATAGGCGAATCGGATCGTCGCGGTTGTTGCATGATGTAGAGGCGACGAGGAGATGTCATTGCTAGGCCATTGGATGAATGTGCCAATGGCATCCCCAAGTTTTATGATCTCGCTGCTTGGCGCTTCAGAGATCGACAATTTTGAAACTATCAAACACCCCGTCCACATTGACCTTGGTGAAACTCGGTGCTATGATGGTACTGTGCACCATGGACCCCTTTGGGGATGGATACGCCATGCCCCAAGTAGCCGTCGGAGAACGGTGCCATTGCTAATTCTCACTTGAGATTGCCTTCGTGGCCACCTTAATGTCACATACAGATAAGTCCCGCTATGTTCATCTATGTCACTTGGAGGAACGGATGCACAGTGCCTCTTCACAAGAAAGGGCGACTTATGGACATACTTACGGCTTGTGCAGATTTCTTTCTTGATTGGTGAGCCTTTCTCGAGGATTCTTATCCTTTCATGAAATTCTTCTCTCAGTTCTCCCTCAACTCTTCTCTCAACTCTCCTCTCAACTTTGTCCTCCAAATTCTTTATAAGATTTGACTCATGTTGGACTCTAGTTCTCTTCTTATTTCGGATATGTGGAAGTCGTCAGGGAATCCAGCTTTTCCATGGAACAAAACCCTTTGCCTCTTGTACGACTGTGGTGTTCCTTGTTTCCCAAGGCTATGGATGATGCATCTTTCTCTCTGTCTCGCGAAAAAGAGCCATCGCCGATTTTGTACTCAATGCTACCGCAAGATCTGGACAAGTTATTTCACTTATGAAGTCATGGACTAATTACGTAAAATTGGTAGTTCGATTTATATATTACCGGCGCTGGCGCACTTCCTCGCCCACGGGTTTACAAAGGAGACGGTTGTGGAGGACGTGGCATCCGACTCGCTCGCTCTTAGCCGCCTCTCGCACGCTTGATCTGTGATCGATGGAAATGGCGCGATACCCTCCTCGCCCTCCCCCGTCCCATTGCGCTCTCTTCCCGCGTAATCAGCAAAGGTTTAGTGCGTGGGGGTGAGTGTTCCTTGCTTGCAAGGCCTTGTTTGCTTCAATCGTGACGCATTTAATTCGTCGTGGTCTTCATCCCAACAAAACGCCCCACGTGTCCTCATCAATGAACCCATACTTGGTATGGAACCAGATCCTTCTTGACGTAGTCACTGGCGTATGCTTGAAGGTCTTCCATGCCTTTCTGCCGCTAGCAAAGGCATACCGTCGCACTAGGGGAGCGGATTCTTCCGGAATGTTGAACGATGAAAGAATTTCCGTTAGCAAGGCATTGCGAGCCTCAATAGTCACCAACCTCCGTGAAGATAGCGTGATCGAACCCGCCTCGCTACTATCCCACACATACTCAAATGCATTCGCCGCTTTTTTGGCTTTCTAGGGCCCCATCATTTGGATCGATCTCTCGTAATGGTATATCGGTCTGTTGGCCTTTTGTTTGGTCCTCTTGCAGCGCGGGTCGATTCTATACTTGAGGGCACATCATGTCCTTCGACGATGGATTAGAGGACTACATCTTCTTTCAAGTTAAAATAGTTTCAAAGTAACTAAAAGTGAAGAACAAATAAAATCACATTAGAGTGAATGAGTTTGTGGATACCATGGCTTGTTATTAGCCTTTTAAAAGAACTAGCCTAAATGGCTTGTTATTAGCCTTTTAGCAAAAGAAGCGAACTAGGAGGTTGCCGAACTTAATAAAAATTTCGGCAAGACTTCCCTAAAACTAGGACATCCACACAGCAGACAAGCAGAAGAATACATATGGATTCAACCATTTGACAGTTAACAGAATAATAGAACAGAAGCTCAGGATCTCACATATGAACATGTACAGTATTACATATTGATTGTTTGAATGTTCATATTTGACAGTTAACAGAATAATAGAACAGAAGCTCATATTGATTGTTTGAATGTTCTCAGATGTCGGGTTGCCTTAAAAGGCCCTCCTCGCCACAATGGACAAGTAATAGACTAGATTGTGACAACTTTATCTCAATAACAGATTTAATACTTAACAGGTTAAGTATAAATCTACTCAATTGGTTATCTTATATGCATATTCACTAACTAAGCATATAAAGACAGATTTGCAATAGAGCTACTCAATTGGTTATCTTATATGCATATTCACTAACTCACGACATGTAGTACCACATTTTAACTCTCGGGCTCTAAACAACCGTGAAAACAAACAGACATCATCGCCAAGAAGCTCTCGCTCTTGGGCTCTAAACAACCACACGACATGTAGTACCACATTTTAACTAGTTATCGCTCTTGGGCTCTAAACAACCGTAAAACAAACATCACTTAGAACTCACACTAATCAAATATATATATATGAAAGTGAAATTGATCGCTAAGATTTGTTGTCACAATTAGTCTATTCCATCCCTAAATCATCACTAAACATTAAGCCCACACGCAAGGTCCCCAAGCCGCAGACGACCGCCCCTTTGCAAGACCGAGAATAATCACGTAAAGTGTCCCGTAACTCACTAACTAGCGAGCAACACCGAAAAATAGAGCAAATGGCCAGCAAAGGCCTCCAGATCGAGAACGGCCTCTAGCTCGATGACTAGTCCCCACAAATACTCACGGTTGAAGCCCGAGGAGGATGCCGAAGGGGAGGACGCCGAGAGAGATATCACGACGGTTCTATAATAGAATGATGCTGTGATGTTTAGATATCACAGACGGTTCTATAATAGAACCGTCTGTGATGTTCTTGACATCACGGACGGTTATATAATAGAACCGTCTGTGATGTTGGTGACATCACGGACGGTTATATAATAGAACCGTCTGTGACAAATAACATCACAGACTGTTATGTTAAAGAACCGTCTGTGATATATACTGTTCACTAACATTCACTTGTCGGTTCAGTTCAGTCGACTCTTGTCTGTGCCACTTTGTTGTATCTTCTGGGAAAGTTGTCTTTAACAGAATATAGACTGTACTGTGGTTGAAGTGGAGATTCTAATCCTCAATTCAAACCCTAAAATCTGAGAGCAATCACATACAATTATTTCCATATTGCCAAAGTAGACATGATTCTGTTCTTGTCATCAATTATGTCTGAATGGCCATCTTTGAATCATGTATTTGGAATCATATTGATATTAACGAATAAATACGTGCTCTTATACTTGCATCTTTTTCATCAATCCGGATGCTTCTGAAGCTACTTACAAAGACCATCACAATCATATATACATAATTCGGATGCTTACAAGCTACTTACAAAGATGTTCACAATCATATGTACAAAGCATGATGGGTCGATCATCTTTACAATAGCATTAATGTAATATTATTACACATGAAAATTAGTAAGCATGATGACAATGCACCCTTCTCATAACTACGCCACCACATGCTTATTCTTTTGTATGAAAATTAGCCCTTCATGATGATCGACGCGTGTGTAGCTTGCTTCCTCATGTTGTTCTTCTGGGACCAGGATGTCATTTCCGATAGGTGGCAACTCATCAAATTGATTGTACTCTTCCTCATCTACTACATTCTCAACTCCGACAATTCTCCTTTTCCCTGAAGAACTACGTGGCGCTTTTTGTTGGACGGTCGGTTACATAGAAGACTTGAACAACTTGGTTAGCAGTCTGAATGGTTCGCCTTGGTATCCGGAACACGTTCGAGGTCCATGATAGTGATGCCATTCTGTCGACCTTCACGTCTTTGGAGGTGGACCCAACGGCACCAAATAGGGAATCTTGAAAAGTCGTAGTCGAGCTCCCATATCTCCTCTATGAACCCATAGTAGGAGCTCCTCGTCAACCCAAAGGGTATTATTGAATGCATCTATGCGGACACCACTGTTCTGGTTTGTGCTCTTCATATCCTGATCTCTCGTGTAAAATGTGTACCCATTTAAGTCATATCCTTTCCATGTGACAACTGTAAAAGTTGGTCCTTTTGCCAACCATGTCAGCGTGTCATCTAACGAGCTCCCAGTGATAGGTCACTCCTTCAACCATTTGTTGAACTGAAGGTTATGCTGTCTCGTGATCCAAGACTCCTGCCGTGCTGGATTCTCTTGCCTTAGCCATTGCTTGTGCTCGACGATATAGGCGGACACTACAGCCATGTGTTGCAAAACCGTGAAATGGGCTCGAGCATAATCAACCGAATCAGGCGTGATTGCTTTCCTTCCGATGGTCCCGATACCCTGGAGCCTCCCCTCATGGCGAGATCGAGGCACACCTATTGGTTCGACCTGGGCCATGTAATCGACGCAGAACTCGACGGCCTCTTCTGTTGCATAACCTTCGACAATGCTACCCTCCGGACGAGATCGATTCCGTACGTAGGGGTGGGCAATCGGTTTATTCGGTTTTTTCGGTTCTAAAAAATTTCGGTTTTTAGATTTTCAAAACCGAACCGAAACCGAAATAATATAAAAACCGAACCGAATTAACCGAACCAAATCGGTTCGGTTAATTCGGTTTTCGGTTAAACCGAATTACCCTGGTACTGCTAGATGGCAGATGCTGAGAGCCGGCTGAGGCATTCAGGCGATCAGGCATTCAGGAATCAAGCGATCAGGCTCAGGCATTCAGGCGACTGAGACACAGAAAGATAGTTGACACATATTTGCGCTGTGTTAGAATCCTGAGCATCAAACTTCCTAGCTGTCGTAAAGAAACCTTCTCCAGTAGGTTCATCCATACAAAAAAAGTTCAGGGGAAGAGGAGGCCTGTTGTATTTCCTATCTTCTGGAACCCTTGTCTGATTTTAGCAACATTGAACCGAGCAACAGGTAATCAGATGTTCAGATTTCGGATGTTCAGATCCCTTAACTCAACCACAAGTCCACAACCGAGCAAACACAGACACACACTGATGCACACAATAATCAATAGCCAGTAGGGAAAGCATTCAGGTAATCAGATTTCGGATTTTTGGGGAAACAGAGAGGAGTCAGGAGATGGGGGAACTGGGGAAGAGAACTGAGAAGTGAGAAGTAATACCGGACGGGACGGGAGGGCAGCGATGCGCCGATGCCTGCGGATAGGAGCCAGGAGGGCAGCGACGGTGGCGGGGATTGTGTCGGCTCAGGTAGGGATGGCAACCAGTAGCGCTACGCCGGTGATAGGTAATGGCCGCGCCGCAAGAGGGAGATGAGGGAGGGAGAGGGGAGGGGCAGGACGCTGGGAGCCTGGGACAACGGGAGGGAGCTGCCGAGCCGTGCGTGGGCTACGGGGAGAGGGAGGGAGGCGGCGAGCTGGCGGCGGCAAGGGAGGCGAGGCGAGGGGCGCGGGGAGAGGGAGGGAGCCAGGGAGGTGAAGTCGCACGGGGAGTTGGGGACGAACGGCAGTGCGTCGGTGCGGCCCGTGTGAGGAAAGAAAACGGAGAAAAGTTCAATGCGCCCATGTGTGTGCTGTGAACCGAGTTTTATTCGGTTTCTTCGGTTCTTCGGTTTATAGGATTCAAAAACCGAACCGATTACCGAAAACCGAATAGAGTCAAAATAAAAACCGAACCGAAAACCGAAAAAACCGATTTTTTCGGTTAATTCGGTTCGGTTCGGTTCGGTTTTTCGGTTTCGGTTAAATTTTGCCCACCCCTAGCCTTGGCCCACCGCGCGAGAGAGGGGGTACCGGCGCCGGTGTGGAGGGAAGGCTCAACCCTAAGGAAGCTCCTTCATCTATAATATGTAGATGTTGTGAGATGCTATGTGAGCTCCCATGCAAGAACCTCAAATTTCCTTGAGGAACATCATAAAAAAGTAAGGGAAACAGGAAAGTTATGTATTTTAGTACAGACAATAGGCCTGATATCTACTCCACTCACGTCTCTGTATTTTGCTGGAGAAATGTGCATGAGCTTGGAGCCTTGTTGGACTAGTGTATCCTTTCTTTTATATACTAGGAGAACATTCTTGTTCTTTCCGAGAATATGAGTACAATGTTTTCATTTCACAAATGTTCAGCTTCTAAATTACAGATATGGCATCATACATCAAATTGGGAGATAGTAAGATCGCCTGCTAATTAAGCTTTCATAAAACTAAAAGGATTGTCAGCTACTAATTATTCTTCTGAAAGCGCTTCTTCCTGGCGACCATACGCTGCGGCCTCCGTATCTCACAGTTCGACACGTAGGTGTAGTAAGGTGGCAGGTGAGATCTCCATGCAACCTTAAATTTCCCTTGAGGCCTAACACATCCACAAAAAAGATCTTGCACACTCATCTTGGAACCTTCTGCTTCATCCTGCGCAGAACCAATTTCATAGCCATCAAGAATCACAAAGTATTCAGAAGAAGCTCTGTTCACTCTTCTAACATATAACTGTTTCACCTCCTGCCAAGGATCAGCAGTAAACTCTGCCCCATGCAGTAGGAGGTTCTTTTGCTTGAATTCTCTGTACCTTGCAAGAGCCATGCTCCAGAAATGGAGATTAAAATTTGCATTCAGTACTCCACTCCAGACGATTGCACCCACGAAAGACCCATTCATCTCCCTGGCCAAGTCCATGGCTATTGATGCCAATTTTGGGTGCTCCTCCGCATCCGTGCTTCCAAACGTACGCACCTTGAAGAAGTACCAGTATTCTTCTGGAGTAAAGAATCGTACTCTAAGAGCTTGTGCAGTTCCAAAATTCGCAATTTTTTCAGATCGACTTGCGACTATAATTTTACTGCCACTTGCAAGGTGACCTTTTGAAGCTGAATACAACCTTTCCCACACACACGCGTCAATATCCCCACTTAGTTGAATGATGATCAATGCCCTTTCTCCATCCACGTTACGGTTTTGATGCTTGACTATACCTCCATCTCTTAGAGTCACTGCACTTCCATCTTTAAGGTCATCTCCACTAAAACACAAAATTTGAGAGAAGTGGCTACGCACCCTTTCATCGTTGCAAGCATGCTCGATTAGGGTGCTCTTTCCAACTTTTCCCGGACCGATGACCGGTAGAACACCCGGATTTTCAGCACCAGGAGTCTCTTGCAACAGGAAATTTATGGTGTGTTCCATCTCGATTTGGCGGCTGAACTTGCACTTGTTTAAAAGCAAATACATGCTGTATGGCTGACGGTACAAACGAGGGCATCCATTTAGGAACGTAACAAACTCACTCACAGCTTCAATGGTGATCTCTAGGCTGCCAACGACTTGCTGCAGCTGCTCTTGTAAACTCTGGCCACTGCCACTAGAGGAACAAACACGCTTGGCAGGATTGAACGTAGACAGCGTAAAAGAGTGATCACTCACTTGATGATCCTTGGCCTTGTCTTCTTCGTGGGCTCGGCATCTGACGGCGTCGAGGGTGTAATACCCTCTATACATCTCCTTCCTTAGAATGTTCAGTTGCTGCAGCATCGCTTGGTTTGTGATGTGCCGGTCTTCTGCCTCCTCGACGATGACGCGAACTCTTAGCAGCAGTCGTTGCAGGCCATGCAGTCTCTCCTCCATGGTTGGACCAATCGGCTTCAAGAATTTTTCGATAAGGAAAGATATGGATCTACTAGTAAGATCACTCAAAATTGGAGAGAAAAATGTCTCCATGTTAGGGATGCTCACTTCACCGAAGCTAGGAAGGTACTGAAACGGATAAAGCCAAGAACTCAGAGAAACTATGTGATCTGAATTTTTTCAGAGGACCTGGAATAGCAGGGTATAATATAAGGCTACCACATACTCCATAAAGGGACAGACATTGCACTTTGGTTTATACATACATATGTTAGACGAACCTAGAATTGCCCAACCTAGCCTAGTATTTAACGCACAGCCCTTGGAATTATTCGTGTAGCTAGTGTGAAGTCTGTCTGGTTCAAGTTTCTCTCTGTAGGATCGAGGAGGTGACTACAACGCGGTTTAAATAGGAACCACCTTATGAAAAGATCTTCCCTAAAATAACCATGAGAAGCTACAAAGGTCAGATTAAGATGCAAAGAAGAAACCAACGTGAAAACCCAACCCAAAAGCTACGACAAGCTGTAGATAAATTTACGGTTAAGTGCCGTGTATGAAGGGTCACCATGCGGCAGTAGACATGAAGTCATGATCCGATCTCCCCTAGGTATCTTTACTTGCACCGGCCAAAGTCACTTTGCATACCACACGCACTAACTCATCTCTTCACGATCCTTGTGTTTTATGTGCTTCCCACTTGAGCCATGTAACCTTAACCGGACTGCACGAACCTTAGCTCTCTAGCTTAGACCTAGTCATGCCATTGACCATTAACATTTTCTAAGGCTCTTCAACTTCCAAAGAGATGGAAGCGGTGCTGGCACCCTCAAAATAGTATTATTTTATTTGTTCGGCAAATATCAGCTTCTATATTACAGATATGGCTTTCTTCCCAAAAGAGAAATACAGATATGGCAATACAGATCAAACTCAGAAATACCAAGATGGTTAGCTACTATTTTTCCGAAAGCGCTTCTTCCTGGCGAACATACGTTGTGGCCTCCGTACCTCACAGTTTAGCATGCATGTAGCTGTAGTAGTATGGTGGTATGTGAGATCGCCACGCAAGAGCCTTAAATTTCCCTTGAGGCTTAACACTTCCAAACAGGAGATCTTGCACGCTCATCTCCTGAGCTCCACTACTACACAAAAGCACATCAAAGACGGTGCGGAAACCTCATCATAGACGGTCTTATTAACCGTCTATAAGCAAATGTCAGTGATGATAAAAAGTCATTGCAGACGGTTTTCTAACCGTCTGTGAAAAAGCTCACCGTCTGTAATGTGGTATAATCTCAGACAGCTCCACTTACGAACCGTCTGTGATGATAGACTTATCCCAAAAGGTTTTAGGAAGAACCGTCTGTAAAAAGACACCGGGAGTCTCCGCTTGCAACAGGAAATTTATGGTGTGTTTCATCTCGAATCGGCGGCTGAACATGCACTTGTTCAGAAGCAAATACGTGCCGTTCAGCACTTGTTCAGAAGCAAATACGTGCTATACGACTGGCGGTGCAGACGAGGACATCTATTTAGGAACATGACAAACTCACTCACACCTCCAATAGTGAGTTCTAGGCTGCCAAGAACTTGCTCTAGAAGCCCGTGTACACTCTGACTACTGCCACTACAGAAACATACACGCTTGGCAGGATTGAACTTAGATGGGGCAAAAGGGTGACTCACTTCATGATCTTTTACCTTGCCTTCTTCGTGGGCTCGGCATCTGAAGCTGTCAAGCGCGAAATACCCTTTGTACATCCAGCCCCGGGGGTGGGCAGGGTGGGCGGCCGCCCCGGACCCCCAAAGTCATGGGGCCTCCCAGGTATGCAACTACACCATAGATTTTTGGCCCAGTGGCGAGCAAATGTGTGCTAAGTTGATCTGATGAAAGTAATTGCCAAGAAGAAATCCTAGAAGCTGAGAGGGCTTTTGAAGTTAAATATTTTTTGGTTTTGGTTGATATGACGATCACTTCTTTGAAGACCAGATTCGAAGAACTCATGGTGTTTAAAGATATATTCAGATTTTTATTGAGCTCAAGTACCCTGAAGTCATTAAATGATAGTGAATTTGAAAAGTATTGCACTAAATTTGCAGACACTTTCTCTCATGATGGTACATCTGATGTTGAGGTACATGATCTTATTTCTGAATTAAAGATTATGAAATTCACTTTGCTAGATGACGCATTGTCTGCTATGGAGATTTTCGAGCATGTCAGATATGTGGATTGTGATCTTAATGTCTCCATTGCTTATCGAATCTTATTTACTGTGCCTGTGACTGTTTGCATCGGCTGAAAGATGCTTTTCAAAATTGAAATTGTTGAAGAACTATTTGAGATCAACAATGACTCAAGAAAGGTTAAATGATTTGGTAACTTTATGCATCGAGAAGAAGTTATTGGACGAAATTGAAATCAATAGTATAATCGATGACTTTTTATCACAAAATGATAGAAGAAATTTTTAAGATGATGCCAAGTGCCAAGTAAGTGTTTATGATTACAATTTACATTTGTCATTTCATAAACTTTAAATTGTTCTATAGATGTATTTTTTGTGCATCGAATATTAATTTCTTCAATGATGTGTACTTATAAGACTATATATATATATATATATATATATATGAGAGGAGGTGGAAGGGACCTCCATATAAGTTTTCGTCCGGGTCCTCAAAATACCAGGACCGTCTGTGAAGAGACACCGGGAGTCTCCGCTTGCAACAGGAAATTTATGGTGTGTTTCATCTCGAATCAGCGGCTGAACATGCACTTGTTCAGAAGCAAATACGTGCTATACGGCTGGCGGTGCAGACGAGGACATCCATTTAGGAACATGACAAACTCACTTAAGACCTCCAATAGTATGTTCTAGTCTGCCATGAACTTGCTCTAGAAGCCCGTGTACACTCTGACTACTGCCACCACAGAAACATACACGCTTGGCAGGATTGAACTTAGATGGGGCAAAAGGGTGACTCACTTCATGATCTTTTACCTTGTCTTCTTCGTGGGCTCGGCATCTGAAGCTGTCAAGCGCGTAATACCCTCTGTACATCTCCTTCCCCAGTATGTTCAGCTGCTGCAACATGGCTTGGTTCGTGATGTGCCGTTCGTCTGCCTCCTCTACGATAACACGAACTCGTAGCAGCAGTCGTTGCAGGCCGTGCAGTCGCTCCTCCACGGTTGGAGCATTCGGCTTCAAGAATTTTTCGATAAGGAAAGATATGGATCTACTGGCAAGTTCACCCATCATTGCAGAGACAACGATCTCCATTGTGCTGGGGGCCTGGATCTCCTAATCCTTACAGGTAGGTGCTTCAATGGATCAATTAATCACCAAGAGCTGAGAGAAGAAACCGTGTAATCTGGAACCTTTTAGAGGTCTCACCTAATGATTTGTGCCACTGTACTGACCAAAGTCCTTTTCTTGCCTTTCGCTGAAGCCGCGTGATTATTTCTTTGATTTTTTTTATTAGAGGGTACAAAAACCCACTGAACTCCGGATAAAAAATAGAGCACCGGACCGAACGGTGGACCTTAGAGTTGAATAGAAATATAAGTCGTACTAGCGAGCCAACCAACAGAACAGAAATATAAGTCTAATTGACCCTTTCATTTCAGCTTAAATACAGCTTCCGCTTAAAATAAAAGTGAATTATGCGTCCAACAGTAGAATTCTAGACAGTTTCTCTAAGAATCAGAATCTGATTTGTACACAGAATCAGAAACTGTCACCCACCTGATTCTGTGGATTCTGATTAAGATTCTACGAGTTCCGCCTCCCACGAGTCATCGCAGGCACAAGAGCTTCCGCCGTCATCCCTAGGCCCCTCCACCACCCTCATCCACTCATCCGTCACCGACACCGATCAACAATCAGCACAGACAATCAGAATTGCCGAACGATCAGATTCTCCAATCAGCAGATTCTTCAAACAGCCGCTTCTCCAGACAGCTGACTATAATCCAGAATCTGCATAATCGAAGCTATCTCGAAGGGAGACATTTTCTTTCTTTGATCTTAGAGTTGAATAGAAACATAAGCCGTACGTAGCGAGATGAACGAAAGTGCAGAAGTCCATAGCCAAACTCGTACGCGTAGCAAAAGTTGGAAAGCGTCGAGAAGTCCAGATGCGTGTTCGACGAATTTTTGTACGCAGAATTCATTAAATTAAAAAATGAGAAAAATAAGAAGAAGAAGAGGAGTGGCTCTCATGTCAGTAAATAATTAGTGATACATAACAAAAGAACAACATGTGGTGTGTAAAATTCTCTAGAGAAATCCTATGATATAGGGTCCCATGTGTCATAAAATATTTTTCTATGTATAATCTATCTAATATATATTAGACTTATTTTTGAAGAATTTGTCGCGCGAAATACGGAGGTTCGAACGGCTTGCAAATCCTACGACTAGATATAGCCTTCTCAAGGCTAAAACAGAGCGTTCTGGTCTATGTGGTCTTATGTGGATGCTATTAACTGTTGAGAATACCTTTCTCAGTTTCTTAATAGAACTGGGACATCAAGGTTTGATGTCCTTTTGATCTAAAAAAGGCTAAAACAGAGCCACGCGAAGAAAAAAAGCGAGATAAAAGGAACAAGCAAAACGCTGTTAGAGTTAACAATCTATTGTTCAATATAAAAGTTTAAGATTCATAACAAAAAAATTAAAATACAAATTATTCATATTAGAGCAAATATGTCACAATAAGTTCGCCTACGATTCCAGCGATGAACGCCTCCATTGGGAAACCGGAAAACTCTCTCACCAAGCGAAGACGTGAGGTGATAAGAAGTATATGTGATGCGAAACTCTTGGTTTAGTGTCGAAGTCGTTGCTTTGATTTCTTTGACTAGTGTCAAAGAAGAATGGACTCGGTAGTAAAAGCACAGAGGTATAGTCTACGCAGTTGCTATCGCCTTTCTGCCCATCGCTAGCTACTTTTCTTAACAACTAGCATTATGGTAACCATTTCGACAGGTAGTCATTTTTATAATTTCTTTGAGTTTAATTCACAATTCTGAAATAAATTCTTACCCAGAATATTCTACAGAGCCTTGGAAATCAAATGTTAAATTTGACTTGTTTCCAACCGTGGGACCGAAAAACGGCGATCAGAAAGGGGGTAAATGACCAACAACAATCCCTCCCCCTCCAAAAAAAAAACAGAATCAAGGAAAACATCACTTCATCAAGGAAGAGCGAAAGAATAATTTTTCAACGAAAATCAGTCTGGGGCAGCACTACCTCAGCTAAAAGTTCGGTAGTAGAGAAAATGATTCTTCAAAAACGGGATTCCAAAATCATATCAGAAGTGGATTGTGGATTCTAATGTACATGGGTGGACTATATTGTGAAAACTGATTTCTAGAATTGTGCTATTTGTTTTTTATTGTGCTTTTTGAGAGCCAAAATCTAGAATCAAAATAAAAAACAAATAGGAGTGCAAAAAGAAAAGGTTAACTGACTCGCTTAGGTTAGCAGAGGTGGGCACTAGGGTTGGGCTTTTTTGGGGCAGTTTGAGGCACGACGGGTATAGCTCGGTTTAAAGCCTGGTCTGGCACGAAATTGGCCGTGCTATGCCGGTACAACACTATAGCACGGATCATGCCGGGCACGATGGCTGCATGGCCCGGTACAACACTGTAGTGCGGGTTGTGCCTGGCCTGAGACTCAGGGCATGAGGAAGAAATCTAGAATGAAAGTCATTGACTCGTAAAGCATGAGGCCATAGACGCCACCCCCGCCACTGACACTTGAGAGAGACAGCCAAGAGGGGAGAGAGAGCTGAGAGAGAATGAGATTGAGAGATGGTGCAAGAAGTTGCCCTCTCTCGCCCGTCTCTCTCTCACCTATCTCTCTCTATCGCTCCTTTTCGTCCGTCTCTCTCAATCTCTCTCGCCTGTCTTCCTCACTCTCTTTCTCATCCATTGCCTTCTCTCTCGCTCTTGTTTAGCACATGCTCCTCGCTCTATGTAACTGTTCATAAATACATAAATTTTAGTTCTTTTCCTCGTAATAATTGTGTCCACTGCCTCAACTTCATGTGCCTCTAGATTATTTCCTCTCGTCGTAATAGTGTAAATGAGCCAGACCTGGACCAACAAGGCACGAAGCACAAATAGGCTATGCCTGGATTCGCCGAAGGCGAGCCAGACTGGCATGGCACGACACAACGGGCACGACAAACCATCGTGGCCCAACATAATTTAGACACAAAGCATGATAAACCTATACCAGACTGACCCAACACGGCACGGTGTCCACAGTGGAGGTTAGCGTCGTGCAACCTTAAGCACGCAAATTGATTGGTCGCTTATATCAGCGTCATGCAACCGTCAGCAGGCAAATTAATTGGCCGGCTGAGGATTGGACTCTGGACTTCGGTTTTGTCGCCAGCATTTACAGATACCGGTATTTACAGATAGAATCGTACTCTCGATGTCCAAAAATATAAGGTAAAAATATAAGATGTATTTTAATTTTATATAAGGATTAAGGTTACGTTGAAATTGAGAAAGCTATGATTGAAAATGATTTAGATGTCTCACTTTAATTGTCTTAAAGATGAGAGATGCTTTATATGGGTGGTAATGAATAAATACGTATAGTTGAGAGAATAAATAGAAATATAAAAGAAAAGATCTTACTAAATTCTTTATATACAAACATTATATTTATAAATAAGACTATTCAAAAAATAAATCTTACAAACTCGAACGAGTAAATACTCGATTCAAACAAATCTTTTTTAGGCGGTTTAACCGAACGCCTAGCAAGTAGCACGCGTACACGCAGGGCGGCCGGGCCGAATCAGGCCGATACGCAGTCAACAGAAATACGCGCAGTTCTTCCCGAGACATCTCCCTCACACAGAATCGATAAAAGTAATTAGCAAAAAGCTGTTAATGTCTTTAGTCTACTGCCTCTTACCGGCGGCTCCGTACATCGTCATCAACGTGCTATAATTTGTGACGTTCGGGTTTCATGGTAAGCAATTTGATCCTACCTGATAAGAATAAAATTCTCCACAACATGCGCCACATATTCCCTGTTGACGTGAGACTAGTTATATATCAAAAACGATCATAGTACATACGCTCCCAGTGAGATGTAATTGGCCATCAAAGTTTACACAAGCGCGGTACGAATTTTTCCAATACAACGAAACTAGCTATGAAAAATCATAGTTTGAATTCCTGATTGGTAGAAAATCAATTGTGGCCCCGTGCAAACCAAGAAAGGAGAGTATCATGCAATATTGATTTTTGCCCCTCGCAGAGGAGCAGAATTATTTAATGCTTCAAAGCAAGCATCGTCCGATGCATCATATGCACATTGCCCTGTTCCAAGGCCGAAGCACATAATCAGCATTTTCTTTTTAAACATCGGCATCATAGCTGGGCATGGACGAGAGAAAAAGAGCCACTTTATCATATATATATATATATATATTACTATATGTCTACGACCGATAATGCTAGACAAAATTATGATCAAATGTCAACAAGGCAGGGTCACTACTCCATCGACACATCCTAAATGGAAGGATCGGACACATTCCTTTCCAACTTTAATTGAGATACCAAACCAAGTTGGAATTTGATGAAAATTTTTGGAGAAGATTTTCGGTTATTGCTATTGCTCTCGTAGACATTTCAGAGTACGAACAAATCTGAGGAATTTTTGAAAATCCATTTATTGCTTCTCTAATGTTGTATTTGGTTTTGCAGAGGCTTCAAATAAAATCATAAATTTATAAAAAATTTGGGGGTGCTTTGGGGATTATTTAAGTTTAAATAAATTTTCTCCAGATTTTGTGATGATTAAGGTTTTAGGGTTTTGAAAATCTGAAACCAATTTACTCTAATAAAAAAGCATTTTCTTTTAATGCAAGATTCCAAAAAATTCAGTAAATGTCAAAATTTCAAATTAAGGTCAAAATGTAACTTGGATACTTGCATTCAAAATTTGTTGGATTTCTAGATGTTACAATGAATAAAGAGTAGATGGGGATTACTTACCACTTCGCTTGCTTCAAGATTTATACAACTTCTATTGGGAGGAATGCGATTTTTTATTTGATGAAACTTGATAAAACCTATTAAAACTTATTGAAGCTTCCTGAAACTTTTGGATTGAAACGTGATGAAATTTTCTGAAACTGTTTGAGCTATGTTGATTTTGACTACTACTTGATCTCTTAGGGTGCGTGGTTTTTCTTGTCTAAAATCATTCTCACTAGAAAAAACAATATAAGAAAATTGACTACACACGCTTTCATTGCAGCGAACATGCTCAACAAGTGTAGTTTTTCCAACTTTCATTAATTGGTAGGACACAAAGTTGTTCGTGCCGGGGGTTCTTTATTATATAAAGAAGACTCAAAGGTAAACAAAGAGTAGATATATAAAGAAGTCTCTCTTTATTACACAAGCAAATAGCATATATAGGAAAGAAGATTAATTCAACTATATTGTACAATATCATTCTCCATTATTAAGAATAAACAACGACAATGTTCGATCATCACAACATTAGTTGTTTATATACATATATATGTACAGAAAACGTAAATCTAACAGTAGCAAATTAACTAACTCAAAACCTTTCTCTTCTGACAGATCTTATCATCCGTGGTCAAAATCTCACAGCTATATATGTAGCTGTAATAGGGCGGTAAGTGAGATTTCCACAACATACACTCGAATTTCCCATGAGGTGCAGCATCTCCAGACAAGACATCTTGAATGGTGATTTTGGGGGCCTCTTCATAAGAAAGCCCAACTCGACATTGATCATAAAGCTCACAATACCGAGTGGTTTCAGCTTTTCTCGGAAGCAAAATAGATTTGCTCTTCATCCCATAGTCACTTGGACATTTACTAGGTACAAGTTGATTTTTTGTCACCTTAAGCTTCACTTGTCCAAGAAGGCCTCGCTTGTTCCTGTCAACACTAGCTCTTACTAAGGAGGCCATGTTGCTTAGATCTATGAAAGGTCCAGTGAACTCCTTATATATCTCTCGATCAAAATACCAATCAACCATTCGCATTGCTAGAGATGCTATTTTTGGTTGCTCTTCGGGATCTGAGCTTCCAAATGCAAGCGCCTTGAAGAAGTACCAGTATGCTTCTCGCGACAAATATCTTAGACGAAGAGCCTGCGTCGTTCCAAACTTCGTGATCCTGTCTGAGCGACTTGTGACTATGATTTTACTTCCGTGAGGAAGGCTACTCTGAGAAGCGGAGCATAACCTTTTGCATGCACCCTCATCAACATCCCCAGCTAGTTCAATTACGACCAGCAATCTTTCTTCATTTGAGGAGTTATGTCTATGTCTGGTCACTCCATCCCTGAGGGATTTCGCTTCTCTAAAATTGCTGTCACTTAAAAAGATAATACGACAGAAGTGATCGCGCACCCTCTCGTGGCAGCAAACATGCTCAACAAGTGTGCTCTTCCCAACTTTTTCTGGACCAATGATTGGTAGGACACCTAAGTTATCAGCAGTGAGAGCTGGTTCTATATGCAACAAGAAGTTGACAACCCATTCTGTCTCCATTTGACGGCCAAACATGCACTTTTCCATAAACATATAGGTGCTATATGGCTGGCGATGCATCATAGGGTAGTTCTTCAGAAGCACAACAAACTCAATCATGTTGGTAATGACGGCCCCTAGATTATCAAGCACCTGTTCTAACTCTCCCGTGCCATGTCTACGACCAGCAGAGAAGCGAATGCGCTTGGTAGGATTGAATTTAGACAGGGCTAAGGAGTCACTCACTTCATGACCTTGGGCCATCTCTTCTTCTTCATGTGCTTGGCGTCTGAAGGTGTCGAGCACGTGGTAGCCTCTGCACATCTCTTCTCTGAGCATGTTCAGTTGCTGAAGCATGGCATGGCTTGTGATGTGCCTCCCCTCGGCCTCCTCGACGGTCACGCGAAGCCGAAGCAGCATCCTCTGTAGTCCCCCCCGAAGGCTCTCCTCCTTGGACAGCGCTGGCGACTTCAAGTATCTGTCGATCAAGAAGGAGACTGATCTGCTGGCAAGTTTGCCTACGATTGCAGCGATGAACGCCTCCATTGGGAAACCGGAAACCTCTCTCACCAAGCGAAGAGGTGAGGTGATAAGAAGTAATATGTGATGCGAAACTCAAAGAAGAATGGACTCGGTAGTAAAAGCCGAGAGGCAGTTACTCGGTGTAAGTTAATCGTATCAATCTACGCAGTTGCTATCTCCTTTCTGCCCATCGCTAGCTACTTTTCTTAACAACTAGCATTATGGTAACCATTTCTACAGGTAGCCATTTTTATAATTTCTTTGGGTTTAATTCACAATTCTGAAATAAATTCTTACCCAGAATATTCTACAGAGCCTTGGAAATCAAATGTTAAATTTGACTTGTTTCCAACTGTGGGATTGAAAAACGGCGATAAGAGATGGGGTAAACAGAACCATGCAAAACAACACTTCATCAAGGAAGGGCGAAAGAATAATTTTTCAACGAAAATTAGCCTAGGGCAGCACTACCGTAGCTAAATGTTCGGTAGTACAGGAATGAATAGTAAAACTGGCACTACCACATGCCTTTCTCGAGCCTTTTTCAAAAAAAAAAAAACGGTTTGCAAAAGTGTACAAAGTATTATCGCTCTATCACAACCCTCTCAAACCTTTTAGGATTATCATATCCCTGCTCTATACAAAAACGGAATCATTATAGCACGGACGTCCGGACACCCAGCTCAGCCCGGCTCAGCGGTAGTCCCCTCCTTATTGTTGTTTCTCTCTTACTTTCCCCATTTCTTCGCACTTGGTCAGTGGGCGAGACGGAGAGGCAGAGGGTTAGGCTCATAAGGGAGTGGGTACAGAGCGGCTCGCGTAGGGAGGAGCTAGGCGGTGCCGATAGGGAGAGGCGAGGGGAACTTCCTCGGCTCCGTGGACGACAGGCGCGGTTGGATGTGATCACTCGGATTGTAACATCCCAAAAATTTTAATAAAGTAAAAATGTATATTTTAAATTTGAATATGATTATTTCTGAGTTTTCTTGGTATTATTGTTTTTTATTTGGATTTCTTTGGATTTTTGTGTTGTGAGAATAAGCAGATAAAAGAGAAATGAGAGTAAGAAATGGGAAAAGGTAAAATGGTAAAAAATAAAAATTTGGAAGAATTACCATCTAAACCCTAAGTCTGCAGGAAAAGCATTTTTACCCACAAATAAATTTTTATGAACAAGAACGAGACTTAATTATGGAAAAGACAATTGTTTTGACTAAAAAACTGTGTAAGGTCAGATTTAATGTAAAATCTGTATATTTCATCTAGAGCTGATAAAATTTCCCTAGTAACCTCAATGCGTTAGCTACTCCCAGTAAAAGTCTCAGAAATTTATTCCGTTATATAGGGCTGATAAAAATTCAAAAACTGAAGTATTGAAAATCTGGAAATTGGAATGTCAGAATTATTATAAAATAAATACAAAATATTTTAACTTGAAAATTTTATGGTAGCGCTATTTATTATTTAAAAATTATATAAAAAGTTTCAAAAATAAATAATATCGTCTACAACCTTAAATAATTCAAAATCCGGAAATAAATTTCTGAGCAGTCATAAATGTCAGAATTTTTAATAATTTCCTGTAAGACATCTTAAGCCTAAATTTTTACAGACGGTTACTCACTTTCTGGAGACCATATTCAAAAAGTTTAGAAATATTTTGACCAGTTATGGTAGCTCGATTAATAGATTTTGTACTGCCCAAAATATTCAAAAATGGTTTGAAAACTAGTTAACTTTGAGGGATTATTATATGAAAACCACAGTGGAGAATTGAGCGAAACCAAAGAAAATGGAAACTACACACCTTAGTCTCTCTACACAAAAATTTCTAGAAAATTTCAAAAGAGATAAAATTACTTTTGAACCAACTCAACTCATGACGAAAACAGTCAGACACATGTACAAAGAGTGCCAGCCAAACTTCTAGTCGTCTTCGGCCACGTCGCCATTACTTCGCTGCCACCGGCCATCCCTCTTCATTGACATCTTTTGGCGCCATACCTCTTTAACTCTACTGCCATGCCCTCTTCTCTGTCAAGCCAAATCAAATCATGCCATCAGCGATGGAATTGCCTCATCATACCCTTGTGCAGACTAAGCCCTGTCAAGCTTGAGCTCACTCGCGCCAAGAGAGAGAACCCAGTCCAGCGGTGCCATTCATTGCCTGTCTTATTGACTGAAACCCTGTTCGCCCTGTAGCCATACTTCACACTAGGCAATTTAAGCTGGCTACTCTTAAGCTGGCTGAACCCTTGCCCATCCCTCTCCAGCTATAAGGCTCCCAGGAATGTAGCTCTGTGCCTCCGCAACGCCTCAGTCTCCCTGGAGCCGCAGCGTTCCTTAACCTCACTCATCTCCCTCGCTTGAAGATCACCCTCGCTATCCTATTCTCTGTCCTCCATAGCCGAAAAATGACAGAAAGGGGCCGGCAAACTTTGAATTTCTTGTCTCGGCTAGAATTTCGGGCAAATAATAGCAACCGCACTCTCCTAGTAGAGCCGTGAGCTCGTCCCAATGCTCATCTTCAGCCCATCCAGTCCATAACACCGCCGCCACTATTCATCTTCTTCCCATGGCCGGTGTATGGTGGCGGCTCACCTTGGTTACTCTCTGACCAAACCAAGCACAAAAATGGAATCCATGGACTCCCTTGATGCTTTTTCTCCAGTTGATTCAAGCTCAGGTGCTTCCCTTTTCCCCTCCGGCTGACTGAAGCTGCGGCCGCCGCCTGCCCAAGTCGCCGACCGATCTCCGGCCATCACTGGTGGCAGCCAAGCCCCAAACCTCATCGCCAGGCTGCCCTCTTGCTCCGTCGCCCACCGGCCGGCCAGCTCCTCCATTAACTCGCCGGCACCGCCATGCCCTGGAGTTGCTCTGCTTGGTCCTATAGAGAGAGAGAGTAGGTTATAGAGAGAGAGAGTAGGTAATGTTCAAGTAATTTGTCATGGCCATAGTTTACAAGTGCACACACAGCCCAGTGGTAGATGTTAGTAGTGATCTTCGGCCATAACTGTAAATCCGAAAAATCAGGGCCATAATTAAGATCCGAAAAATCAGGAACTAATGACTCGCGCTCTGATCGGGAGCAACAATTTCTGTTTTTGGTTTGGTCCCGAAACCTGGCGCTATATTAAATGGATCGACCGGCACTCAAGAAAATAAGTCAGAATCTTGAGTTTCCCTTGATCCTAACACGCCTTCCGATCAAGGCTTCAGCGCAAAGGTATCGAAGAACCAGAGCCATTACCGTGAAGATCACGGTGCCCCTCATCTCATCATCGCGCGCACTGGTGTCGTCCTCATCATCGCGCAAAGGCTACTGGAGGCCCTAACGTCACCGTGTCTTCTACATCTCCTTCACCGACGCATCTTCACCGACAAGAACTCTAATGGCTTCGGCATCTTCACCGGGTCAGTGATTTGTCTAACTTCTAAATTCCGCATATGTTTGGTGATCATGTTCTTAGGCTAATTAATATTTCAGTTAAACTAAGAATTAACAGTAGAGTCTCTCGGCTATGAGCCTAGAAACGGTCCATTTATGATTCATGCTAGCTTCCTACCGTGTAGACTTAGATCCAGTCTATTTGCACGATAAATCTATACCCGACTGACCCGACACGGCACGATGTCTACTGTAGAGGTTAGCGTCGTGCAACCTTAAGCACGCAAATTGATTGGTCGCTTATGTCAGCGTCATGCAACCGTCAGCAGGCAAATTAATTGGCCGGCTGAGCATTGGACACTGGACTTCGGTTTTGTCGCCAGCATTTACAGATACCGGTATTTACAGATAGAATCGTACTCCCTTATGTCCAAAAGTATAACGTAAAAATATAAAATGTATTTTGACTTTATATAAGGATTAAGGTTACGTTGAAATTGAGAAAATTACGATTGAAAATGATTTAGATGTCTTACTCAATTGTCTCGAAAAATAGGAGATAATGCTTTATATGTGTGGTAATGAATAAATACGATAGTTGAGAGAATAAATAAAAATATAGAAGGAAAGATCTTACTAAATTTATATATAAATCTTATATTTATAGATAAGACTATTTAAAAATTAAACCTTACAAATTTGAAGGAGGAAGTACTTGATTCAAACAAATCTTTTTTAGGCGGTTTAACCGAACGCGCGCCTAGCAAGTAGCTACTCCAGGCTATGAAAGGCATGCGTACACGCAGGGGCCGATACGCAGTCAACAGATATACACGCAGTTCTTCCCAAGACATCTCCCTCAGAAGAAAAGGTGGATCCTGAAAATTTTAAAAATAAAAAATTAAAATTTAAAAATGAAATTAATAAAATTTTCAATTTAAAAATTTGAGGATCAATTAAAAATATTATCTCCAATTTCAATCCAACCTTAATCGAAAGATGAGCTGCAAAACTTAACTTAAAATCAAACAAAATATAAAAATGAGTTGAAAATAAATTTTACTTTGATATTTCATTTAATTTAAAATTTTCTTAAATCTTGGTTTATAAGAAGATCTTTTATTGCAATGATTTCATTTTCTTTTCAATACAAAGTTCAAAATATAATGATAAATTAAATTTCAGAATTAAATTATATTTATTGATGTATTTTCTGAATTTTATGAATTTTTCTTGATTTTTCTTCATTTAAAAAATGTTTACAAGTAATGGGTAAATAAAAAAATAAAATCTTAAGTCAATAAAATTAATTAATTCTGGATAATCTCAAGAATACCCTAGCAACTCAATTTTAAATTTTAAAATTTTATATCCAACATTTATGCATGAAATACAAAATCATTTATTGGACCATGACTAGCAACAGTGCATTTGTCGGACTTTAATAAAAACAATCATGACTTATCTCGAGTTGAAAGTTTTACATTATCTTCTGAAGTAATAAATTAATCTACAGTAAAATTTCTTGAATTAATAAAAATTTTATATTTAAAATTCAAAAATAGATAGATTAAGATTTTAAGAATCAATGTCGAATTTTATTAAATTTAATAAAAATTATTTAAATCTGAAAATTTTACTCAAGAATAATATCATCAATATGAACACTTATAAAAAGTTTCAAAAAGTTTTGAAAAGATTTATACTCTCCGATAAATCAAAACAGAAATCTAAAAACTGTGTCATTCCCTCGCCGTAGCCGAGCCACCGAAGCGCTGATCTTACCCCGTCACCTCCATGGGGCTTCGCTTCTGTGTTCCACGCCAAAACAGCCATCATTCTCCTTGTCGCACCTGATGAAGCTTCCATCTGAGACTGAGCTCAATCTGGCCAAACTCATCTATTTTTCTCAGCTATAAATAGTGACTAGTGAACGCCAGAGTGCGTGATCATTCCCTCATCTTCCCTTGCTTTCTCCTCAGCCAATGACCCCAATTGCTTCCTTTCGCCATTCTTGTAAGCTTTGAGCTCAGATAAAACCAAAATTCGAGTAGAACACTAATTCTCTTCCAAATTCATTTGTGACATTAGCATCTAGAGCCTCTATCGAGTAAACGCCTCAAAAATCTTTGGTCTGTGGTCATACAAAATCAGGCCACCACCATGAGCTCATCTTCCTCTCTTGTACGATCACCGGTGGCAGCCCAACTCAATGCCTTCCTGAGCAAATCAACCACTAAAATGAGCTCCAAATGACTCCCTCATGCTCAAGTTGCTACCCATTTAAGCTCTCGCACCATGGTTTTTACCCTCCGCCGGCCTGCCATTAGAGCCACCGCTTGAGCTCGGTGGTGCACCTCTCTACTCCATTTTCGGTTCAATCGGTGCCACTATTGGATGTGCCTCGTTGAGCTTGACCTTCCCGTGCCTTTGCTTTCGCCGGAGATTCGCCGGATCATCGTCGCTAGCAAGCCCTAGTTACTCCTCTGCCATGAGTCTCTGTTCGGTGGACCCTCCTTGTCAGCCAGGATTTCACTCTGTTAATTCCAAAAAAATTAAAATGATCACAAACTTAAAATCCTAGGTGAAAAAAGTTAATTCTTTTCTCATGAAAAAAGTTAGTAAACACACCTAGGATTAATGCTACACTATGCTACAATTACGACATCGTCGTAAGCAACAAATAAGCAAGGCAAGAACCCCTTTGATCATATTGATCCCAGTATTTATTTTCCTTTTGTTTATCAAATGGTTTTATGCATGCGTTTACTTTCTGTAAATTTGCTATTTTGTGGTAATGGTAGAATATACCAGTTGTTTCATGGAACTTCCTTGATATGTATGGACATGCAAACCTTGATAACCATAGAATAAGGATAGACAATATATAATGTCAATTTGGGTATATGCGAATTAATAATCATGCTTAGCCATGCCTTAGGATCAACGATGAAGATGATCAGATCAAAAATTGTTTCTTGAGAAATTGAAAATGTGTTTGGGATATGATACTGATGGTTATTGATATTTCTATTAAAAATCCAAAACAAAACTATGGTTTTGATGCGGGCAATTATTGGCAATAGCCGGATGTACAAGAGATCTTGTACGTAGTGTAGGGGAGTATTGCCCGTGTCAGATTAAGGACCGAACAATAGGACCCTATTGATCCAAGAAATCCGTGCAACCACAAGTGTTGGGATGGGGCAGCCTTAACTTATTAAGTTGCTTAGATCTGGCTTTGCACATTGGTAGGCCGAAGTAGGACGGGCTTTCCATTTTAGGTTTGCTCGAAGGGGTACCCACACTACGGTGTTGGGAACAACATTTGCCGATATAACGGTGTACGCCTTGTTATGGGAAGAAACCTTTATTGCAGGAGTACTGCTCATTTTTCCTTTTCAAACAATAGGGTATGTTTGCTATTTATGTTTCTTCTGCCATAGCAAGGATTCTCGTCACCGTCGCTGGTGCAAAGTTAGATCTTTGTAATGTAACGGTTATGTCATGACTCTCTGCGGCATACCAAAGGAAATGTGTCAATTGTCGATTGCACAAAGAGTAAGTCATGTCTTGTGGGTAAAAAGCTATACACCTCTGCAGAGTGTAAATCTAATCGATTAGCCGCGCTCACGGTCATGGGCACTTGGTGAAGTCATTCCAATGTTAGACTTTGATATTTTCTAAAAATTGGTTTTGGTTTGAAACTTGTTTTGCAATCGTTACTTTATGTCAATGGGTTGACATTGTTGGATTACATGAATTGGATTATTGGATGAATGGTTATATCTTTACGTCAATGGGTTGACATTGTTGGACTACATGATTGGATTATGGATTTGATTATTGGATTATTGGACTACAGAATCATTGGATTATTCAATGCTTGGGAAGAGCTATGAGTATTTCTTATGCTTTACTTATTTCTTATCAGCAAACTTGCCTTTACAAATTCCATTTAATAAATTGCAATTTGATTTATAAATTAAAATCTGCTTTATGCAAAATTAACCTAGAAGCCTCCTTTGATTCAACTTGCATTTATGCATTTGCAAATATCACCTTAAGTCTTACTGAGTACGAAAGTACTCAACCTTGCTTATTTCATTATTTTAGGTGATTGCAAAGCTTCGAAGAATACCTTTTGTCGCAGGATGTGGGAAATTCAATTCAAACGATCTTTCTATAGGGTTTATGCCCTGTCAGTTGCCCGAGGGTTGGATGGACACACTACAAGACTTTGCTTCTCTTGTGCTGTGATTAATTACTCTGATTTGTATGAATACATTGTATAATTAGCTTCCGCATAAATATTATGATGTATGGTTGTGATTCTAATTGTTGTAAATGTGCGTACTAGCTACTGATCCAGGGACTAGTACGGAATGCACATTAGATTTTCATTTTTGTGTTTTTGCAAAAATGGGGGTCGTGACATGTAACTTGGATACTTGCATTCAAATTTTGTTGGATTTCTAGATGTTACAATGATTACATACCTCTTTGTTTGCTTCAAGATTTGTGTAACTTCAATTGGGAGGGAAAGCATAGTTTTTTTCTGATGAAACTTGATAAAACCTGTTGAACTTACTGAAGCTTCCTGAAAGTTTTGGATTGAAACGTGATGAAATTTTCTGAAACTGTTTGAGCTATGTTGATTTTGACTACTACTTGATCTCTTAGGGTGCGTGGTTTTTCTTGTCTAAAATCATTCTCACTAGAAAAACACAATATAAGAAAATTGACTACACATGCTTTCATTGCAGCGAGCATGCTCAACAAGTGTAGTTTTTCCAACTTTCATTAATTGGTAGGACACTCAAGTTGTTCGTGCCGGGGGTTCTTTCTTATATAAAGAAGACTCGAAGGTAAACATAAAGAAGTCTCTCTTTATTACACAATCAAATAGCATATATAGGAAAGAAGATTAATTCAAATATATTGTACAATATCATTCTCCATTATTAAGAATAAACAACGACAACGTTCATCACAACATTAGTTGTTTATATACATATGTACAGAAAATGTAAATCTAACCGTAGAAAATTAACTAACTAAAAACCTTTCTCTTCTGACAGATCTTATCATCCGTTGTCACATGCTTGAACTCACGAATCTCACAGCTATATATGTAGCTGTAATAGGGCGGTAAATGAGATTTCCACAACATAATCTCGAATTTCCCATGAGGTGCAGCATCTCCAGACAAGACATCTTGAATGGTGATTTTGGGGGCCTCTTCATAAGAAAGCCCTACTCGACATTGATCATAAAGCTCACAATACCGAGTAGTTTCAGCTTTTCTCGGAAGCAAAATAGATTTGCTCTTCATCCCATAGTCACTTGGACCTCTACTAAGTACAAATTGATTTTTTGTCACCTTAAGCTTCACTACTCCAAGAACGCCTTGCTTGTTCCTGTCAACACTAGCTCTAACTATCGAGCCCATGTTGCTTAGATCTATGAAAGGTCCAGTGAACTCCTTATATATATCTCAATCAAAATACCAATCAAACATTCGCATTGCTAGAGATGCTATTTTTGGTTGCTCTTCGGGATCTGAGCTTCCAAATGCAAGCACCCTGAAGAAGTACCAGTATGCTTCTCGCGACAAATATCTTAGACGAAGAGCATGCGTCGTTCCAAACTTCGTGATCTTGTTCGAGCGACTTGTGACTATGATTTTACTTCCATGAGGAAGGCTGCTCTGAGGAGCGGAGTATAACCTTCTGCATGCACCGTCATCAACATCCCCAGCTAGTTCAATTACGACCATCAATCTTTCTTCATTTGAGGAGTTATGTCTATGTCTGGTCACTCCATCCCTGAGGTATTTCGCTTCTCTAAAATCGCTCTCACTTAAAAAGATAATACGACCGAAATGATTGCGCACCCTCTCGTCGCAGGAAACATACTCAACAAGTGTGCTCTTCCCAACTTTTCCTGGACCAATGATTGGTAGGACACCTACATTATCAGCATCGGGATGTTCTAAATGCAACAAGAAGTTGACAACCCGTTCTATCTCTATTTTACGGCCAAACATGCACTTTTCCATAAACATATAGGTGCTATATGGCTGGCGATGCATCATATTGTAGTTCTTCAGAAGCACAACAAACTCAATCATGTCGGTAATGACGGCCCCTAGATTATCAACCACCTGTTCTAACTCTCCCGTGCCATGTCTACTACCAGCAGAGAAATGAATGCGCTTAGACCGGGCTAAGGAGTCACTCACTTCATGACTTTGGGCCATCTGTTCTTCATGTGCTTGGCGTCTGAAGGTGTCGAGCATGTGGTAGCCTCTGTACATCTCTTCTCTCAACATGTTCAGTTGTTGAAGCATGGCATGGCTTGTAATGTGCCTCCCCTCGGCCTCCTCGACGGTCAGGCGAAGCCGAAGTAGCATCCTCTGTAGTCCCCGAAGGCTCTCCTCCTTGGACGGCGCCGGTGACTTCAAGTATCTGTCTATCAAGAAGGAGACAGATCTGCTTTCTTCTTGTCGCTGGCTACTTCTCTTATATTCCACTTTGGAACAAGGTAATTTCCTTATATTCCTTTGGGAATGAAAACAGTCTCGCTTGATTTTTTTTATTTCAACAGGGCTTTTAATAGTAGCGGTCGCTGCCTTGTTGATATTTTTTTCATTTCAGCTGGGCTTTTAATAATAGCAGTCGCTGCCTCTGCGGAAGACGAGGGTACATTTTTTTTTCAAAATTTCAAAAATATACATCGAAAAAAATTACAGAAATGCACTTCTGTCGCCTGACCGGGCAGCGAGAAACAAATGTCGCCCATTCAAACGGCGACAGAGACACATGTCGCCATCTGAACGGGCAACAGAAGCCACGTCAGCGAAAGTGGTTTCAATCGTCCAACCAAATGGCAATTTGATAAAAATCGACAGATGCTTGAGCGACGAGGGAGCGTTGCTTCTGTCGCCCAACCAAATGGCGACAGGGCATCGCGTGGCTTAATTGTTTTTTTAATAATACATTTTTTTAGAATTTCAAAAAAATACGTCAAAAAAAATTGCAGAAACTGATGTCTGGTGGCTGGGTGACAAGAAAAATTCGCCTAATCAAACGGCGACCGAGGGGCAAGTCGCCGAATCAACGGGCAAGGCGCCACGTCGCCCCAGTCACGCAATGAAGTGGCAAAACAGTAAAAATCACCTGATGAAGTGGCGACAGGGGGAGCATGGCCCCCTGTCGCCCTACCAAATTGCAACAGAGAGGCAATAAAGAGCCCATCGCACGACATTTTGCTCATTTGAGCGAGGCAGAGAGTAACAGGCTAGAAAAGAGAAGAAAGGGAGAGAAGAGGAAAGAAAAGAGAGAAAAGAAGAGAGAAACGAAGGAGAAGAGAAAAAAAGAGAGGGAGGAAAGAATAAAAGAAAGTAGAGAATCAACCCAAAATGCCGAGGCGTGCAAGTGGAAAGGGAAAGGAGAAGGCAAAAAAAAAGAGGGAGACGCTTGGGACTAGCCGCGCAATTCAGCATACAAGGACCTCTTCTTACCTCATGGGGCTATCCCACCGATGTGTATGTGCGGAGATCCTTGCAGGCTTGTCCGCTCTTAGGAAATTCCAACTTCGAAGAGGAGGTATTGGAAGTGCCGCAACTACGCCTTCGACCTGCTAGAGAAAAGCCTGAAGAATCGCCAGATGGTAATAATCATACGTGTTTCGTAATATTTCTACATGAAACTTTGCTAATTTATATTTCATGTAGTCGCCTCTGCCACTGTGTGAATTTGAGCAGTGGTATGATATGGAGATCAACCTTGAAGATCAAAGGCTCCTTGACCAAGTCAACCGAAACGAGGAGTTCAGGCGGCAGCTTCAAGAACAGCGGACATCGCACGACGAGAAGGCATGTAGAAAGGAAGCGAAGGAGAAGAAGGCTGAGAGAGAGAGAGATAGAGAGGAAATGAGAGAGGACACGTCGTGCCAGAGAAGCCCCACCGGAGGCATGGGTGAAGGGGAAGTGGCCTCGATCCACTCAGTAGACGTCAAGTTGTAACTATTATTTTTCTTATTTGTGATGCTCCTCCCAGTTTTAAGTCATAATAAAGAGTGTGGCCTACCTTATTTTCCGCAGTAACTTTTGATTTGAGAATCTCCCTCCCTCTAATCTCCCTCTCCCACATATGTTTGCGAAAATCGGAAGAGGCACATGCGAAATTGTGGCCACCTAAGGGTTTTCGTAGCTTCGCGGGGAGCACCAGATACGGCCTAGAAATTACAAGAAAAATCACGAGTGACCTATGCAACGCAGGCTACCAACGTATGCAGTCGTCGGTGAGGTCGTTTCAGTATGAAAAGCGGGCTGCAGTGTTGTCGACGACCGGGATCGCCTGACCGCAAATGTGAAAATGGGGTTAGTGTGAATGAGGGACCCAGAAAGTGCTACGCTCAACGATGGATCAGACGCAAGTTGGAGCGAGGCGTCAACGAGTAAGAGACAACAGATTATACTGGTTCGAGCCCCCACGAGGGTAACAACCCTACTCCAGTCTTCTCCTGAGGCGGAGGAATTCACTAGTCATGAGCACAGAGAGTGGATTACAGCTTGGGCTTGAGCGTTCTGGTTGCGTCTACTGGTCTATCGCTAGTGCGCTGATGTCATGTCCCCTCGCTAGCTCGCTTCAGAGATTTTATACCCCTTCTAACCGTTACAAGAAACGGACAAGAGAGATTCCCGGGGTAGTGCATGGCGTGCAATGAAGACATGATGCAACCATCCCGGGTATGACGCCCATGTCCACCTTAACTCCGGGATCTTCGATCTTGGTAACTGCCGAATAGACACACGCCCCCGAGCCAAGGTTGAGGTTGTGCGGGAATGGAACCCCCACTGCCCAAGCTCGAGGTCGTGCGGGAATCAGCGTTGCTTAGGTCGTGGTCGAGGCCCCTTGCTGAATCGTCCTGAGCTGGGGACCCTGTTGACCGTGTGCTGACTTTGTCAGAGGTTTCTCAGTCCCCGACAGCTAGCCCCCGAGGCTCAAGGTCGTGGCAAGAACTTGGGTCGACCTCGAACCTCCCCAGACAGATAGAGGGGACTGTTTTCTGGAACATTCGAGCCTGAAGTCGAGGTCGAGTGGAGACCTATCGCCAGGCCTTGTCGACGTTACACCTGGTGCCCCTTGATGTTCAAAATTCTGGTACGAACATGATCGAACAATGAAACTGTTCAGACGCCTCGATCTCGCCTTGCACTCTTAATCGCACATGTCGAATCGCCTGACTGGCATGCCTTTTGAGATGGCCCCACCTCTGGCCTGCAACACACTGGGATTTATAAAACTTGAGATCATCACCACTTCGAAGAACTCTGGACTTCTTCGCAGTCTTCGCCTCCTAACTCCTCGTTCGAGCCCTTCTTCCTCCGACCAAACTCCCTCTCAACCGCCATGGCAAAGCTCGGAAGAGTTTCCTGACGGCGGCGAGGATGAGAGAGCTTGTGGGCTTGGGGCTGTTGGACCCGATGACGTGGCAGCTGCCGGCCGGAGAGACCGAGCCGCAGCCACGGGACGACGAGCTTGTCAGCACGAAGCACTACATGCTCTTCAGCTTGCGGACGCCAGAGATCGACTTCCTAGCAGCCGTTCTCGCACAATGCGAGATCGAGCTTACCAATTTGGTACCCAACTCCATCCTCCTTTTTTCTGTCTTTTCTCACCTGTGCGAGGGGTTCCTTGGAATCCTTCCCACCTCCTCGCTTTTCTTCCGTTTCTTCTCTCTCTTCCGCACCGGGAAGGACCTCGTGGTCGGATGCCTCTACTTCTGGCTACGAACGGGGATCCCTTTGTCTTTCCCCCAAATGCGCCCTCGTGACTCCCTTGGCCCATGGACCGAGCGGTGGTTCTACTGAGCGGGCGTTTCGACGGCCAAGGGCTGGCGTTCGGCGCCCCCATCAGAAGAAGAAGCAGACCCCGGAGGCGAGTGACCTAGAGGACGGCCAAGAGGCGATCGCCGCCATCCACATCTGTGCCTCGCGAGGCCTCACCGGGCAGACCATTACCAATGACTTCCTGAGGAGCCAGGTGTTCCCTCTGCGAAAGAGGGTGCACCCGTTCTTCGAGATCAAAGGCCGCGACGACCTCACCTGTGAGGGGATATCTGGTGAGTCATCCTTCCCTGAGGCTTGTGCCAGTTTAGATCTTTGGGTTCCTTTGATGAGTTTGATTTTTCCAGTAGCACCGAAGGAATCTTGGATCGCCGCCCGAATGAGCGAGATGTTCGGGAAGGCAGCGAACGACTACACCCTCGATGATCCTGTTCTGAGGAACGTGCTATGCTAGAAGGCCGAGGTAAGCGACCCTGGACCGAGCTTCCTAGCCCGCATACGCCTAGAGCCTCCTCTGATTCCTTGGCCCACCTGCAGGACAAGCTCGAATTGCTCGAGACGGCAAGGAAGATGTTGCCGCTGCCCGGGGCAGGCAAGGGCAAGAAGACGGGCAAGAGACTAGCCTCGGACAGAGCGGGTGGCAAAGGCCTGAAGAAGCCACACGTCGAGTGGGGCGACCGCACGATGGTGAGTATCCTTGGTCGAGCCCCCGAGCTCTTCGCTCGTGCTCCTTCGCCCTCTGACTTGGATCTCTTCTCGCAGCAACAGAGTGCCATGGACGCAGCCAGGATCTCGACCGAGGACCCATCGCAGGCCCCGAGGACCAAGGCCCGAGGCACCCGAGGAAGGGACCCCCTCACCTGCAGGGCACCAAGGGCCTCGCCAGCCCCCGGCAAAGCGGAGGCTACAGACTCAGGTGCGCCCTTGGCCTCCCTTTCACTTGGATTCTCTCCTATCTTCTTAGCTTAGTAGCCTTCTTTTATCGCAGACCTTGAGCGCTCGAGCTCACTGCCTGCCCGTCCTGATGATGACTGTTGTCCAGGGCGAGTCTGAGTCCGAGGAGGAGGAGGAGTCCTCCTACAAGCTGGCGCCCCGCCGGCCCTCGAACTGGGGGTGCACCCCCCCGGGCCCCCAGAGTTGGGCCATGGTTGGGGAGTTCGACCAGGGACTCGACGACCTGGTCGAGGACGACGTCGAGCCCGCAGCCACTGAAGATGATGCCGCCGGCTCCGCGGATGCTGAGGACGACGCTGACCCACCTGAGGCCGTCGAAGGAGATGGCGCCGAGGACGCCCTAGCCACGACCGCCGAGACCGCCCCGACCGTGGTGGTCGGGACTCCCCGAGTTGCCAGGACCACCGTAGGGGACAGGGCTAAAGACCCTCCAGCTGCGGGGGACAAGGCTGAGACCACCACTGGGACTGAGCTGGGGGGCGGGTCGAGCCCCCTTGATGAGGAAGCTCGAGGCGCGGCCGCCCACGACAGAGCACCTGAAGCCCTACCCCCGATGACCCAGCGGCAGCAGTGGGAGACACTGCCCCAGGGATGTCGGGCAGCAGACCCACCGAGTACTCCCGTGCAACCTTCGAGGGCCGGCTTACCCAGGTACTTGAGTTTCTCTTCAAACCTCGACTCGGACTTTCCCCTCTCTTCTTTTTTTTCTTCTTCTCTCTCATTCTTCTGGTGGGTACTGTGTTAATCCTTCAATCCCTGCAGGCCATCGACTCAGTCACCTAAAGGCTGCAAGGCCTTCAGACGCATGCCGACACGCTGAGGGTCTTTCTTGATGTAGTGGAGGCCCGGGAGACGACGCGCTCCAAGCTCGTGGAGGGCTTGCGAGCTGAGCGGGACGAGGCCGTGCAAAGGGCGGCAAATGACTCCAACGAGGTCGCCGGCCTTCGCAAGGTCGTGAAGATGCTCGAGGCTTCCCACAAGTCTGAGCTGGAGCGGGCCATCACCTCGGAGCGAGACCACACGTACAAGGCCATCGAGGATGAGCACGTGAGGTCGGCCAAGGCGCTCGAGGCCGAGCGAGCCAAGGTCAAGAACTAAGCAAGGCCGAGGACCAAGCAGCCACCGTGTTGAGGGCCTCCCCTGAGCTCGAGGCCAAGGTTCAAGAGCTTGAGGAGAAGCTAGGTCAGGCGAGCCAAACAACAAAGAGCGCCTTGGCCCAAATTCAAGAAGAACGACGCCGCGCCACCGAAGCCTCCACCGAAGCCCTCCGTCTTCAGGGCGAGCTCTCAACCTTGAGGGCCAAGGTCGCCGAGCTCAAGCAGGAGAAGCTTACGCGGGAGATGGCCGACTTGTAAATAGGGTTAGACTTCTTGTAAGCAAGACCTTTTGTAAGACAGAGAAGGTTCAATGAAATGATATTATTTTGGAAAGAATAGTTTAATTAATGTCCTGGTTTGCTTTATCATTTCTCGATCAAGAGATTTTTCCCTAATCGTGCACTTAGCCTTTTCTGGTCATGGTGTATCTTGTCCAGCCCCCGTTGGGCTCAAGGTCGAGCAACGTCGGCCTTGGGCGCAAGTTAGAAAACCTGTAAAGACCAAGACCTGCAAGATCGAAAAAGACCCACAGGGAGCATAGCATAGGCGCACGAGGAAAGACTTAGGCTCTAGAGTGTTAGGATCGTTCCTAGAGCAAGGCTCTTGAGTCATGACAACGACTTGCGCCTTACTCGTTGGACCCGATCACGGGCTTAGTTCGAACCCTAGCGCAGGGGGAGCATTGATGCGAAGAGATTCGGCTTACAAGTAGCTCGACCACTGGGGGTGAAGTTTAAGCCCCCGACGCCCAGGCCAAGAGCAAGCGCGCTCGCCCATAGGTCGACTCAAAGAGGCCCCGAACTCGAGCCAACAAAATATAGAATGAAAAGAGCGCATAGACCAACGATGACAATTGAACAAGAGCTTTATTGAAAATTGAGGTAAAAAGGGTTACACATAGAATTTTTGAAGCTGATCAATGTTCCATGAGCTAGAGAGCTCTCTGCCATCGGGCAACGCTAGCTGATAAGCCCCTGTGTGATCTGTTGAAACAACTCTATAGGGGCCCTCCCACTGCGGGGATAACTTGTTGGTGTTGGACGGAGCCTGAATCCGTCTCAGGGCTAAGTCCCCAACAAGGAGCTCCCTAGGTCATACCGATCGAGACACATGTCTACAAAGAGCTTGCAGGTAGTGCACCGATCGTAGCAGTGCACGGCATCTTACTTCTTCCACCAGGGTAAGATCAAGAGACCGTTCTTACTCGAAGTCGATCTGATCAACCAAGCTAACCCTGGTAGAGCCCAGCGTGACCTCTGGAGGCAGGACGGCTTCGGTACCGAACACGAGCCAGAAGGGTGTGGACCTCGTCGCTCGGCTTGCTGTGGTACAAATAGACCATAAGACGTTGGGAAATTCGTCCACTACTACAGAATGTCACATCAGAATCGATTCTTTTTTAGCATTAGAATCGGTTTTAGTGGCGATACGATGTCTTTAGATAGTGATGAGGTGGAGCTATCAGAATCGGTTTTGACCCGATCGTGATAAAACATCATCAGAATCAGTTCTTTAAGGGAAGTGATTGTGATGACCCCCTCATCAGAATCACTTCCCTTAAAGAACCGATTCTGATGAGGCGTCATCAGAATCACTTCCCTTAAAGAACCGATTCTGATGAGGGGGTCATCACAATCACTTCCCTTAAAGAACCGATTCTGATGACCCATTGGGGTGTGCCATTTTTGCAAATTCTCCAAAAAAAAGCACAGATTAAAACAGTATGCACAATATATATCATCACATTCGCAATACAGAACACAGGATGCATATATGACATTCACAGAACAGAAACGCTTTAATTACAACACATATATATCATAGTCGTTCACAATATACAACACAAGCATGCTTGACAATCAGTACATGGACTTCCTCTGATACATATCACATTGACATATATTATTAATATTGTTTACATATGGACTAGTAGGATGCTTCAGGATCTCTAAACCTGCCATCCTCTGATATAACTTCTAACCAAGACCACCAGGCATAAGTGGTCTCAGAAATTGTTGAGTGCTTTGGTCAGCTTCTAAACTCTTCGGGGATATTGATCTTCTCGCAAAACAAAATGACTATTAATTTCAGTTTCAAAATTTCTATGTAAAAGGCTAAGTATATTATTATGCACGTACATATACCTTAGGGAAAAGTTGTGAGTTGCCGACCACGATGAGCATGTACTGCATGACATAGAAGCCACAATGGTCACCGCTGCCCTGTTGATGGCACTGTGAAGAGAGAAAAAGAAATTCAGCCCACGAAGATTAGATGTCAAAAAAATTAATCATATATATGCTAGGCACTTGTACCTTAAATCGCTATCTTTGCGCAGTTGTCTTGCCCTTTTGTCATCGTGCGCCCTCGTTCATCAACATAGTCTGAGAAACCCCTACATACATTGGAGAGCACCATTGAGTCAAAAAAATAAACGTAGTTAAATTCCTCAGATGTGTTAGGTTACAATAATGTGCTTACTTCTGCAAAGGAGGCTTGATCGCGTATGCCATCGGTCTCTTCTCGATCGAAAGTTAAATGTATAGATCGTGTTTTCACTCGGGCGAGGACGAGTAGAACCCAATGGTTGCTTATTAAATAAAATGTAGTGCAAGGAAATAAGTTCACATACGGTTTTAAGTGCGTACAAGTAATTGAATCGAAAAGTACTACTTACTCCTGCGTGCGGCAATACAATGAAGTCCTTATTCGACTCAAAGATGCAATACCCCTTGATGTAGCTAGCAACGAACACCGGTTGAAGCCTAGCCATGGTCGCAGACACAAGCTAAAGGTCAACAAACCCAACTTCGTAGATCGTCTCGGCTCGTTGTCTCATTATCCTCGCAACTCGTGTTGAATGTGAGAAAACATAATGCAAAATCCTATAAAGTCATGGCGCAAGCTATATGGTGTGATACTCACAGCGTCCATGATCGTAAAAGTAGAAATATCGACGGCTTTCATTTGGTACACACGGAATAGATCCTCAAAAGCGACGGAATGTTCCATTCTCGTCACGGTGAAAATGTACCATTTTATACTTCACGTTGAAGTCGACTCGGCGCTCTTCCCCTTCACCTTATCAAGGTACCATCCATGGAGGATGCGAGTCCCCCTGCCTAGATCATTCAGTTTGTATGATGCAATCAGGGGCTTTCCATGCTCGTAGGCCTTATAATCATACAGGTGCTCGTGGCCTGTCTTGACTTTTTCTTTCTCGGGCGAAGGAGTCTCCGAGATCGGGCGATGGGCTTTTCAGTACCTTAAGGGCGTTGTGGCCTCTGTCGACTTTGCCCTCTTGGCGGAGGAGTCTCAAGGCCTCCGTGGTTCTACTGAGTGTCGTGTTTGTCCTTTTACACGCCAGTTCAGACTCTGTGTCATCACTGCGGTTGGAGCAGAAGTGGGAGTAGGAGTAGGAGCAGGAGGAGGCGCAAGCGTAGGGAGTAGGTGGAGGAGCAAAAGCAGGATCGGCGCAGGAGCGGAGGCAAAGCGAGGAGCAGAGGCGAATCGAGCGCAGGAGCAGGAGGAGCGCAAGAGGAACCTACGGCACACATGTATTTAACTTACTTTGAGTAATCTTGGAATGGTAGAAAGACGTTGTCGGCCAGATATACGCTAGGTACCTCTCCACCGCCTAAAGTCCAATCCACGTGGCGGCACGGCGACGGCGGGCGATCGCGCCCGCCGGCAGCGTCGGTCCACGTGGCGCCCGCGGCGTGTGGGCGAAGACGCTCGCCGCCTTCGCGCCCCGCCCGTGGGCGCTCGGGCGATCGGGCGGCGATCGCGCCCGCCAGCAGTCGGTCCGTGGCGTCCGGCGAGCAGTGGCGAAGACGCTTGCGCCGGCGCCCGGCCGCGTGGCGGCTTTAGCGACGGGCGGCGATCGCGCCCGCCGGCGTCGGTCCACATGGCGCCGGCGGCGGTGGGCGAAGACGCCGCTTTCCCGACGCCCGGCCCGCGTGGCGGCTTTGGCGATCGGGCGAGCGATTAGCTCGCAAAAGACGCCCTCCTACCGAACAAAACCCGGTCTGTAGATATCGGGCTGTCGGGTAGAATACGGCCGGTGGTGCGCCAGTAGGGGCTAGTGGTTGGCTTTTCCGGCCAACTCCCCGGTGAGTTTCCGGTGTTCTTTGCTCAATCGTAAGTTCGCGCACCTAGAGATGGCGGGCTCTCGTCGCCAAGATCAGGCGGGGGTGAGTGGTATTCAGGGCGCCTCCCGGCAGTCTCGCCGGTCGGAGGATCACCTCGACCCGCCCCCGCAGGGTGGCGGCCTTGCTCCTGTGGATCCGGCGGGGCCTCCTGTGCGACGCCGGCTTGCCATGGAGGCGGCCACCCCAGCTCAAAACCTACATGCTGTCCGTCTCCTCTTGGACCACCCTCCGGTGGAACTTGCAGGAGACTCTCCGGCCACTCCGTGGCTCCGGAGCATCGCCGGTCTCGTGGATGCGGCCCAGCTTCGGGTAGGGCCCCCCGACCAGGCGGGCACCGTTGGTGCAGTAGTGCCTGAGGCGCATGCTGAGCGCACCAGCGCCCAAATACCGACGAGGGTGGTCGTAACGCGCGGCCGAGACCGAAGGGGGCGCTACAGCGGTCCCGCCTGTGGATTTAACCGTGGGGACCTTAGGTCGCACCTGGATGAAAGCCGCCGGCAGCGCGGCGATGACCTTCGCGGCCGTTTGCCGCGCCGCCACGGGAAGCAGATAGCCTCCGACGGTGAGAGTTTCCAAGGCTCTCATTCCCGGACCAAGGAGGAGGATCACTCCTCCGATTCGACAGGGAACCAGGCCCAACGCTCCGGGGCGTCTCGGGCCGGCTCTGGCCGGCGGTTGGGTTCCTCTCTGGCGTCGGTGCGAGCTTTCTCGTCGGCTGCGCCACGTGGTGTGGCCCGACAGATTTTGCCCGGCATCCATAGAGAAGTACGATGGCACCACCAACCCAGAGGAGTTCTTGCAAATATACACGACAGGGGTGCGAGCGGCCGGTGGATCTGAAAAGGTCATGGCCAATTACCTTCCCACGGCCTTGACGGGCTCTGCCCGATCTTGGCTGTTGAACCTCCCCCGAGGGTCTGTGCACTCGTGGGGAGAGTTGTGCGACCTCTTCGTCGCCAACTTTCAAGGGTCCTTTGCGCAGCCAGGCGTGGAGGATGACCTCCACGCCCTGGAACAGGAGAAGGGGGAGTCGTTGCGCGACTTCATTCGGCGGTTTTGTCACTGCCGCAACACGATCCCCCATATTTCTGAGCAGTCGGTCGTTATCGCCTTCCGGAGGGGCGTGCGCGACCGCAAGATGAAAGAGAAGATGGCTACCCGCACCATCGGTACCACCTCCGAGCTGTTCTCCCTCGCACATAAGTGTGCGCGGGCCGCGGAGGCGAGAGGGCCGGCGCCTGGCCCCGCAGTGGCGAGCAGGCGATGAGGCCGACATCGAAGGTACCGGCCGTGCGGGCAAGAAGGCATGGAAGCGAGGCGAGGAGACCAGGCAGTCTTGGCCGCGGAAGCGCGACGATGAAGACCTCGCCACCAAAGCGCAACCGGGACCGGCGTGGACGACGCCGTGATCGGCGTGATAACCGCCGCGATCGGGCGTGAAGACCGTCGTGACCAGCGCGAAGATCGCCGGTCGTCGAAGCGACCGCGATGCGCGTAAGGGCGAAGCTCTCCGCCTATCCACAGGACCAACACGCACGACCTGGACGGGTGTCGGGTCGTAAATAGGATGGTGGAGCAGCGGCTCAAGGAGCGCCGCCCTGATGATGATGATCGAGATGCGGATCCCGCCCCCCTGGCTTTCCAGCAGGCGGATCACACTGTGGCGTACATCTATGGTGGTTCGTCCGCTATTCCCTCCAACACCGCTTATAAGCGGCTGAAAAGGGAGGTGTGCGCCACGGCGTCAAGCCCAGGGGCGGGTCGGACACTGAAGTGGTCGGAGCAAACGATCACCTTCAGTCGGGCCGACCACCGAGAGCCCTCACTGGGGCCTCCCGATCGTGGTGGCGCCCACGGTCCGAATGTCTTGTTGGGCGGTGCCGGATGGACGGCGGCAGCTCCCTCAACCTCTTGTCCGCGTCGGCATTCATGGCGCTGCAGATCCTGAGACAGGATTTGCGCCCGACCCTGCCGTTCTTCGGGGTGGCCCCAGATGCGGGCATGTTCCCCTTGGGTCAGGTTTGCCTCCCCGTCACTTTCGGGGAGAAGGATAACTACCGCACCGAGATGGTGGACTTCGAGGTCGCCGATTTCGACCTCCCATATAACGCCTTACTTGGCCGACCGGCATTGGTCAAGTTCATGGCGGTCACCCACTACGCGTACATGGTGGTGAAGATGCCAGGACCCAGCGGCCCCATTATCCTCACCGTGGATAAGTCGGAGGCCCTGCGTTGCCACAAGCAGGCTTGGGATCTGGCTGGTGCCACTTGCGTCGGCCGTACCGACGCCACTTCTTCGGGAGCCCCTCATAGTGTTAAACGGTGAAAACCACTATTCAAGTTGAATTGATCTTTTTAAGTATTTCAAATGTGATCGATTTTGGTTTTCAAATTTTGTAGGAATGTAGAAGCTCACCTCCCTAGATATGATAATTTTTTGAGAATTTTTGAAAACTTGTATATATGGGTTTCATGAAGTTATCACGGTAAGGCGGGTTTCAATATATATATATATATATATATATATATATATATATATATATATATATATATATATATGGTCCTGGTCAAGCAGGCTGCCGATGGAAAATTGGGCCTGCTGTTAATCAAGGGCAGCATCGGTAGAAAATAACTGCGTTGGTAATCACGCCAAGGCTAATACGCCTATATAAATTGGGATGGATGGAGTAATCAGTACTAGCTGGTTTGTCAAAGATGTCAACCAAGAGTGTAACCTGGGCCGACCGTACTGTACTATATAGTGTGTGACGACCCGGGCCAATTCAAGGATGAGCACGATCAAAACAGCCAATTAATTCAAGTGTAATGTTAATTCCTGGTTCGTACCCACAAAGGCTATATGTATGCTGACTCAAAAGAAGAAAGAAAGAAAGAATCAACACGGTGCGCACTTGTTCTTGTTGCTTGCAGGTGTACGTGGTAGCCCTACGTACAGATATTGGTTAATTAGGCCACGAACCATTAGTTATTAGCCGCCAATGCACAACGTTTCCGTTCTTTAATTGAGGAGCGTCGCTGTTGTGCATACATACATGCTTAGAGAGCATCACAGTTCACAACTGGCCGCTCAGAGCCGTTGCCTAGTATCTACTACATTTTGAAGAAAACAACATGCATCACAATATGGGTGTTTTCGCCTTACATGTACAGAAAATTTTACTTGAGCAAACTAAGTCAAAGCCTTCCTCTTCTGACAATGCTTGTTCCTAGTAACTATACACTTTGACTCGTGAATCTCATAGCTGTAAATGTAGCTGTAATAAGGTGGTAAGTAAGATTTCCACACTAGGACCTCAAGTTTCCCATGAGGCGTTACACTTCCAGACAATATCTCTTTCAAGGTAATTTTGGGCGCTTCTTCATTTGCAGGCCCTACTCGGCCATGGCTGTAGGTTTCACAATATATACTATCTCCAGGTATTGTTGGAGGTAAAGCATTTTTTCTTTTCACAACAAAATCACTTGAACATCTAAGTGGCAGCCGATTCTTCTGACCCTTATCCCTGAGGCATTCAAGAACCCTATGCCATGCCGTGCGTCACCACTAGCCCTAAGAGAATAAGCCACGGTGTTTGCAATTATGAAAAACCTGTTTGCATTTATGAAAGACCCAATGAACTTACATTTCTCTTGGTCAAAGCACTCCTCAAATATCTCCACTGCCATGGATGCTAGCTTTGGTTGGTCTGCAGGGTTCGAGTTTCCGAACACAAGAACCTTGAAGAAGTACCAGTATGCTTCTCGAGGCAAAAATCTTAGACGGAGAGGTTGGGTCATTCCAAACTTTGCGACCTTGTTAGATAGACTCATAATTATGATTTTACTGCCTGGTGAAAAGCATCATCGAGAAGCAGAGTACAACTTTCACCATGCATCCACATCGACACCCCTAGCTAGGTTAATAACATTTGCTCCAAATTGGCCTCCTCAAACATATCACGCTGCAACTCGTCATCGGGTTTCACCATGTCTTCATTGCATACCGGAAGGGTACTACCAGTCTCCCCGTGATGGATCCAACACATGTAATTCCTCACGAAACCACGTCGAATCAGGTGGTCCTCAATTTGAGCTGATTTGTTAAATCTCCTAAGATTGATGCAATCAATGCAAGGACAATATATGAAGTTTACACCCCTCTTCACCATATCTTTTTCTGCAATTTTTTTGAACTCCTGAACACCCCTCTGAAATTCATCACTCACACAGCTTTTCTGATACATCCATTCCTCACGGTCTATCTGCAATTAGACTTCACACAATAAAATTAAGGAAAAACTGGAGCGACGGCTAGCTAGCTATTTCAAATATTGAGACAACATTTCAATTAATATTACCGTTGCAAAATAGCGAACGGGTTTTAGGGTTGGCTTCAAAATTTTCATCTTGGCTTCAAACTTTTTTCTCACCCAAATATTGCTGCCAACCATAGAATATGAGTTGTTTTCTCAGGTGGCGGTGGAGAACATCTCCTCTGAAAAACAGAGGAGATCGAGTTCAGAACGAGTGGTATAAAATAACCTAGCGAGGCACATCAGAATTGGTTTTTACTTATGAAGCGATAGTGATATCCATTCTCATCACTATCGGTTTCCAAATAAGAATCGATAGTGATATGATTGTGCACATCACAATCGGTTCTTACGGGAGAAGCGATAGTGATCTACATGAACATCACTATCGCTTCCTTATTAAGAACCGATTGTGATGCGCACGTTCACATCACAATCGGTTCTTATGTAAAAAGCGATAGTGATGATCATACACATCACTATCGCTTCTTACAAAAGAACCGATTGTGATGCACAATCGGTTCTTTTGTAAGAAGCGATAGTGATGTGTGATCATCACTATCATTTCTCATATAAGAACCGATTGTGATATGCCTATCTTATATCACATTACTTCTAACCTCGTAACCGATAGTGATTATTTTACTACGCCTCTAAGTCATTTATCACAATCGCTTTTTTCCTAAAAATTTAAGAACCGACTCAGATAAAGCGATAGTGATGTACCATTCTAGTAGTAACCAGGAGCTCACCCTATTTAAGCCAAAACCTCTAAATATTTGCTATAAGGATGCTTAGATAGATGGGATATGACCTCCTAGAGGTTTTTCCATCTCTGGCATGTCCTTGGCAACCAACAAGACATAGGATAGGAAAAACCACAAGAGTCAAATAGAAGCAAGGCGTGCAAAAAGCTCAAGAATAAGCGCTTGCATGAATTTGATAGACATATCAAACCTAAGGGTGATAAAAAGCTCTCATGCAAGAGCCTCAACTCCTCTCTCCCCCTAAAGACTAGAGAGTATATGAAACAGAGTAGAAAAGAAAATACACATGTGCTGTACAATAACACTACAACATCTACTACATTTTGGGGAAAACAAAATGCATCACAATATGAGTGTATTGCATTACATGTACAGAAAAATTTACTTGAGCAAACTAACTCAAAGCCTTCCTCTTCTGACAATGCTTGTTCCCAGTAACCATACACTTTGACTCGTGAATCTCATAGCTATAAATGTAGCTGTAATAATGCGGTAAGTGAGATTTCCACACAATGACCTCAAATTTCCCTTGAAGTGTAACACTTCCAGACATTTTCTCTTGGATGGTTATTTCGGGAGCCTCTTCATGAGCAAGACTCGACCTTGGCCGTAGAGTTCAATATATATATATATATATATATATATATATATATATATATATATATTCAGTGCTAATGGTGAATTCAGTGCTAATTTCGTACTAATGGCATGTAAAGTTTGAAAAATTCTCAAAAATTACCACATGTAGGGAGAACCTCTACAACAAAATTTCAAGATGAAACTCAATCGCATTTGAAAGATATAAAAAGACAAACAGCAAAAGAATAGTGCTAAAACAGTAATAAGTACTATTCATGCTGAGTTTGTCTTTTTCATATCTTTCAAATGCGATTGAGTTTCATCTTTAAATTTTGCAGGGTTGTAGAGGTTCACGTCCCCTACATGTGGTAATATTTTGAGATTTTTTCAAAACTTCTACATGCCATTAGCACGGAATTAGCACTGAATTCACATTAGCACTGAATATGTCCCCATATATATATATATATATATATATATATATATATATATATATATATATATATATATATATATACATACATACATACATACATACATACATACATACTACTTCCAGATATTGTCGGAAGTAAAGCATGTTTTCTTTTCATCCCAAAATCACTATGTTGTAGTTGATTCTTCTCCCTGAGGCATTCAAGAACCCTGTGCCAATGCACTTGTATTTGTTATATCTGTTATATCTATAAATAATTAATCTGCACTGTTATAATCTGCACCCACCAAAATAAGTGGTGGGGATCCTTCTTTTTTACTTTCAATTAATGTGAGGATTTTTAGATATTTTCTTTTCATTGGATTATTATTTATATTGATAAACCAAACAACTATGTAAGCAAGTGATTATATTATACACGAGCAAAGACTATAGAGAATATAGGAAAGAGAGTAGAAAAGAAAATGCACATGTGCTGTACAATAACACTACAATATCTACTACAACATGCATCACAATATGAGTGTTTCGCATTACATGTACAGAAAATTTTACTTGAGCAAACTAACTCAAAGCTTTCCTCTTCTGACAACGCTTGTTCCCAGTAACCACACACTTTGACTCGTGAATCTCACAGCTACAAATGTAGCTGTAATAAGGCGGTACGTCAGATTTCCACACTAGAACCTCAAGTTTCCCATGAGGTGTTACACTTCCAGACAATATCTCTTTCAAGGTAATTTTGGGTGCTTCTTCATGAGGAAGCCCTACTCGAACTTGGCCATAGATTTCACAATATATACTATCTCCAGATCTTGTCGGAATGGAAGCATTTATTCTTTTCACCCCAAAATCACTTGAACATCTAAGTAGCAGCTGATTCTTCTGATCTGTCTCCTTGAGGAATTCAAGAACCCTGCGCCAATGCCGCGTGTTATCAACAGCTCTAAGACAGTAAGCCAGGCTGTTTGCACATATGAATGGCCCAAAATACTCTTTGCCAAAATACTCGTCAAATATCTCCATTGCCATGGATGCTAGCTTTGGTTGGTCTTCAGGATTCGAGCTTCCGAACGCAAGCACCCTAAAGAAGTACCAGTGTGCTTCTCGAGACAAATACCGTAGATGGAGAGGTTGCGTCGTTCCATACTTTGCGACCTCTTCATATCGACTCATGATTATGATTTTACTGCCTAGTGAAAAGCAGCCTCGACAGGCAGAGTAGAACTTTCTCCATGCATTCTCATCGACATCCCTAGCTAGCTCAATAACAACCAGGAGCCTTTCTTCATTTGAGGAGGAGGTACGTTGATGTTTGATTACTCCTCCATCTCTTATGGTGCATGGTTTTTCTTCACTAAAATCATTCTCACTAAAAAAGATAATACAAGAAAAGTGGTTGCACACCCTTTCGTCAAAGCAAACATGCTCAATAAGTGTACTCTTTCCAATTTTTGCTGAACCGATAATTGGCAAGACACCCAAATTATCAGTCCCCGGAGGTTCTCTATCCAACAAGAAATTGATGACCTGTTCCATCTCCATCTGGCGGCCAAACATGCACTTCTCCATAAACATATACATGCTATACGGTTGGCGACACATAGGAGGGTAGTTCTTCAAAAATATAACAAATTCATTCATACCAGTAACAGTAATCTCTACACTTTGGAGCATCTCTTCCAACTCATCTTTTCCGTGTCTACTGCCAGTATATAAACGAACAAGCTTGCTAGAATTGAATTTTGACAGGGAAGAATAGCTCACTTCATTGCCTTTATGGGCTTGGCATCTAAACTTGTCGAGCACGTAGTAGCCCCTGTACATCTCGTCTCTCAGCACGTTGAGCTGTTGAAGCATGGCATGGCTTGTGACGTGCCTCCCTCGGCCTCCTCGACGGCGACGCGAACCCGGAGCAGTATCAGCTGTAGTCTCCGTAGGGTCTCCTCCTTGATGACGCCGGCGGCTTGCAGTATTTGTCGATCAAGAAGGAGAGGATCTGCTGGCGAGTTCGCCTATGACTGCAGAGAAGAATGTCTCCATTGGGCAACATCTCTCACCAAGAGAAGTGATAAGAATTATATACGTGGTGCGAAATACTCTTGGTTTTGTGTCAAAGTCATTGCATTGATTTTCCTTGACAGGAAGTGGAGAGGAAACAGTCTACATGGTAGTAAAAGCTCAAAGTTTTAGTCTACGCAACCGCTAGCTACTTTTCTTAACTAGTAGCATTATGGTAACCAATTTAACTGGTAGTCAATTTTATATTTTTTTGGGGGATTAATTCAAAATTCTGAAATAATATCTTGCTCAAAATATTCTACAAAGCCTAGGAATTTAAATGTTAAATTTGATTTGTTTCCAACTAAATTCAGTCATCATGTTATAAATTTGATTTTATAATGCGTGTTTTCATCAGCACGAAGGTTGAAACAGTTCTATGTTCAACGAAAATCAAAGAGAGAAACTGATACAATACCTTTCAATTAAGTGCTTCGAGAAGTTGTTGAATGGTGATTATTTGTGTACATTAATTCTATTTGTGGTATATATGTGTGATGATTATGTAACATCCTAAAATTTAAATAAAATAAGAATGGAAATCTTAAATTTTGAATACGATTTATTTATGAATTTTCTGGCATTATTTGTCTTTCTTGGAATTTTTGTTCTAAAGAAAAATTCTTTTATAATGAATTAGTAAAAGATAAAAGTAAAAATGTCAGAAAAATTCAGCAAAAGTTAAATTTAATATAGGAAATATTTGGAACTCGTTTTCCAGCAGTCAAAAGCAATATGGACATATTAATTGATGATAGGAAATGTATATTAATAATGTTTGACTAAAAATAGTGTAAAGTGCGAGCGGCGTGAAGGCCCGTGGCGGGAGCCGCGTTCGAGTCCGGCTCGGCGCGGGCACGCGTGAAGGAGACGAGTACTGTGCGGGCGTGTGTGTAGGGTGCGTGAGTATGTATATAGCTTGTCTGTTGTTTCTCTTTTTCTATAATGCATGTCAGTGCTCTGGTCAAATTTTTTAAAAAAGAAAACAGTGTAGTCAGATTTTTGTAAAAATCTACACAGTTCAACTTGACCTACAATTTTCAATATGTCATACTCAGATCATTTTTACCATCTATTAAAGATATCAAAAATTAATATTCACATTTAGTGCCTTTTAAAATTCAAAAACTGGAAAATCTGGAAATTGCAATGTCAAAATTATTAGAAAATAAATACTCAAGATTTATTTGTGCAGCAGTGCTCGTCAGATTTATTAAAAATTTTCTACCAAAGTTTTTAACCCAAAAAGTTTACAGAAGGTAGATAACTCTCTGGAGACTTCATACAAAAATCTACAAGAAGGTTTCGACGAGATTAGATAGCCTAAATTAATGCCTTGACTCGTGCTGTCCGAAGTGAAGGAATGGATTAGATAGCCTAAATTAATGCCTTGACCCGCGGCCTATTTTCTCCGGCTGGCCCCACACGTCAGACTGAGCCACCTTGCTTCCTTTCCTTTATCCTTAGTCGCTGCCAAATGGGCCTGGTCCCATGCGCCAGGCCTCATCCTCTCTTATTCTCTCACGGCCGGAGCTCCATCGCCCCTGCACTGCACCTTGTCGCATCTCCGGTCAAGCGCTGCAATTAAACACCCAAGACTGAACTCTATAGGGTTCTCAGCCTCCTCAGCCGTACTACGGGTATCTGCCACCAGGGCAAGCACCGTATGTACATATGCTTTAGATTAATTCAGAATCTCCATATATATATATATATATATATATATATATATATATTCGTTGTGTGTGTGTTGAATTGGTATCACTACTGACCAGTAATATCCTGTTGTTAAATCAAAAAAAAGAACTCGCTTAATAAATTAGGAGAGTGAGTAAACCTATGCAAATAAAAGCACACTTGCAGATTTGGTTTACATTAATTTTGCATCAGTCAGCCCTACATTAAGTTAACTATAAGATGGATCGCCATCGAGATATATCCTCCGAAGAGATCTACAAATTAACTTTTACAAATAGTTTTGAAAATTATTTGCAATTCTGTACTAACGTGAAATTTCATGACTCTACAGGGTTCTCAGCCTCCTTCGCCGTGGCACCCGTTTCCGCCTCCACCACCAGGGCCAGCTGCTCAGGGTTCAAGCTCGCACACTCCTAATGCAGATGTCGACGGCTTCTTTGCCTCTGGAGGTAGCGGCCATAATTCAAACAACCCCGAGAGTTAGGATTATACATTGTTGTGATGGATGGGATACTCGTGATAAAACTCGTGATATTAATGCGATGCATATGTTGTAGCTGGATAAAACTCGTGATATGTTGTAGCTGGATAAAACTCGTGATGTAATGTTAATATGATTTTGTGATTGTTCTGAGTAATATATTTTAGTGTATGTCAATTTGTGTAAAAACCGTATTTTCTTCTCTCAAAATGAGCAAAGAGAAACAGATTACAGGGGGCAAACCCCAGTATTTTCGTTGGCCAGCTGGCCGATGAAAATACTGGGGTTTGGCCTACTCACAAGGGGTCCCAAAGGGAGCCATATTACAGGGGTGCCTCCAGTATTTTAAATCGGCCAACGGCGTACAAATCGAAAAATACTGGGGTTTATCGGGTTTGGCCTGTGTGTAAACGCCTCCCAAGATTTTCATCGCCACGCCGCCGATTTAAAATACGTCCCGACATAGCATGTCGGGTCAGCCATCGGTCTTTTGTTTTCGGCTCGTTGGGACCGACGAAAATATATTATTTTCGTCGGTAACTGACGAAAAAACTTCCTATTTTCGTCTACTTTGTTTCGTCGGTCTATTTTCGTTGGCAAACCGATGAAAATACGTACTTTCGTCGGGTATCCCCTTGTTTTCGTCGGCATATGGCTGACGAAAAATAGTCATTTTCCTGTAGTGAAAGAGAGTAGAAAAGAAAATACACGTGTGCTGTACAATAACACTACAACATCTACTACATTTTGGAGAAAACAACATCCATCACAACACGAGTGCTTTGCATTACATGTACAGTAAGCAAACTAACTCGAAGCCTTCCTCTTCAGACAATGCTTGTTCCCAGTAACCACACACTTTAAATCGTGAATCTCATAGCTATGAATGTAGATGTAATAAGGCGGTAGGCGAGATTTCCACACTAGGACTTCAAGTTTCCCATGGGGTGTAACACTTCCAGAGAATATCTCTAGGAAGGTAATTTTGGGAGCCTCTTCATGTGCAAGCCCTACTCGACCTTGGTCGTAGGGTTCACAATATATACTACTTCCAGATATTCTTGGAAGTAAAGCACGTTTTCTTTTCATCCCAAAATCACTAAGTTGTAGCTGATTCCTCTCCCTAAGGCATTCAAGAACCCTGCGCCAATGCCGCGTGTTATCACTAGCTCTAAGACAGTCAGCCAGCCTGTTTGAATCTATGAAAGGCCCAAAATACTCTGTGCCATAATACACGTCAAATATCTCCACTGCCATGGATGCTGGGGCTGCGGTCGCGTCGCCGGCCGCTGTCAGCGACCTGCGATCGGGCCGCCGCGACCGTCGGCCTCCTTCTTGCGTCAAGGGTGTCGCGGTAGTCGTGGTTTTGGCCGAGGCGCTGGCGGGCCGGGGTGTGCGAGGCTTGGGGCCGCTCCGGCCGCTGCGCCGTCTTGGCCGGGTTCTGGTGAACGCGGCTTTGCTTGTTCCGAAGGGTGCCCGATCGATGGGGGCTCGGGGCGGCATGCTGCATACGCACACTCTACCAGCCCTCGGAGGTTTTGGTAGGCGGCCCCGCCCCGCTCGGGGGTTCGGGATGCCACGGCAGATCATGGCCGTAGAGCGATATTCTGAGCTGGAAGGGGGAAGTACGGGGCGCCTTCCGGCCCCTCCATTAGCTGCTGATGTACCTGATGGGCTCGCCCGCGGGCGCCGCCAGGCGCTTGGAGGGGAGCGAGCTGACTCGCCCCCTCGGCAGCCTGACTTCCGCCAAGCTCGCCCACCTTCGGTTCCCCGTGCCGTTGTTGGGGTACGACGGGGTGAGCCTGGGGCCTTCGCCTTCAAAGCCGACGACCGGCCCTACGCGCCGCCACGGAGGTGGAGTCGTGGCTCGCGCTGGCGGCTGTTTGGCCGGGCGACGCCATGTAGCACTCGCGAGTACGGTTCGGCGGAATCGCTTCGCTTGAGCTGAGTCGCCGCCGAGGAGCTTTCCAGTATCTCGTGGACGGAGGCCGGCGCATAGCCGGTCAATGCCACGAAGCGTGAACCATCGGGAGGCAGCGTTTCCACCCGCGTGAACACATGCGCGCTACCGTTAGGGGTGGCGCACCGTTCTGCGGGCCCTGAGGTCCATATGGAGGCTTCGAGCCACAAGTTACCGAAAATGTCGGCGAGGAAGCTCGGGCCCTGGGAGAGGGCCTGGTCCCGGAAGATGGCGGGGACGAGCGCAAGCACTCCCACCGGTGTGGCGATGAAGTCGAGGGAGCCGAACCGGATCCAACCCCTCAGGACCGATGCGTCGCTGTGGCTGAAGGAAGCCATCAAGGAAACAAGCGGGAATCCAGAGATGTCAGCACGCGAGGCCCCTACCTGGCACACCAACTGTCGGTGTTTCGTAAAACCGGCAAGTAAATTTGTAAGTCTAGGGGCCGCGCGCCTCCCGTTCCTTGAATGGTTAGACTACAGGGGTCCAAAGTTTATACTAGTTCGAGCTGAATGTCCCTACGTCCAGTTCGAGTGGTGGCGTTGTATTGCTAGGAATGCGACTGGTCGCGAGTGGTTACAGTTTGTTCGAGGGGGTCCGACAGGCCGGCCCTTCGATGTTAGAGTGGACTCTCTACAGCTGGGTGATTTGGAATGGTTCCCGTCCCCCCTCCTCATGAGACCCTGCCCCCTTTATATACATGTGGAGGGAGCAGGTTACACGGGCGCTCTTAAGGAGAGATGAAAAAACAGGAGGGGGTATGCTATGACCGGGAGTTGAGCCCTATGCCTAGGCGCAGAGTTGTTGGTCTTGAAGTCCGGTCTTGGGCTCGACGCCTGTCCATTGATAATCCTTGTCATACAGGGCAGTAGACACACGGGTTGGTGCGGATGTCCTGCTTTTGGGAAACGGCGATCGGGCTGTCGCAGGCGCATGTCAGTGCCGACATCGGCAAAGGGCGGCTTCGAGATTGCTCGGAGGGCGCGCGCTCTCCCACTCAGGCATGACCGGGTGATGAGACAGCTTGCTTGACTTTTGCCCATCCCTCGGTCACTCGATGGTGTCACCGCCCCTAGCGAGACCGGGCGAGTCCGGGCGAGACAGGTGCGCGGCCTTGGATCCGCCGGTGGCGAGGTGAAGGTCCTAGGTCGGAGTCGATCGGGGACTTCGCCATAGGGACCCATTGGGGCCTCCGGCCAGATCCCTTAGTCGGAGCACGCGGGTGCGTCCGACCATACCCTGGTCGTAACCCGGGCGGATCCGACCAGCCAGAGGTCTGCGGGTGGCTCCGACCTGCGATGCGGCCGAGCTCAGGGTGTAAGTTCAACCATCATTAGTTATGGTTTTGGTGTTAATGACAAATCTAATCTTATGTTAATGACAAATCTAATATTAAGTTTATCCCTAATGCGATATTGTTATTAATGACAAATCTTATATCAAGACTAACATGTTTGTTTAGAATATCTTTGTTTAGTCTCATCGCATTGAAAAATGGAAACCCAAGGTATGTTTGCATATTCATTCTAGTATTAGTTGCATACTTTGGAGTCAAGTTAAAATATGAATGTCCCTTATATTAACCACAAAATGTGCATCATGTCTCTCAATCCATATATTACATGGATGCACATATTTAGGGGAGTTTCTAGTTTAACTTGAAAGTCTCTTTGTATTGATCAATTCGTTATTGACACATATAAGGATCAAGACAAAGAAACTAAATCCTTGAGTATATATTTGAATTGCCTAGTTATAAGTATACTCATGGTAATATAGGATATACCCAATACGATCAATTTGAATATGTGCATATTATCTCCAAGTCAATCATATTTATGCACATATACATGTGGGTGTATTCTATAGTTGATGATCTAGAGTAATGATCATTTCCATACAATTTACATATAATGGATCATTACTTTCCATCAACATGAGTATATGAAAACTTGTGTAGTTAATATATACTCATATCAATTTAAATGATAATTTAAATTGAGTTCATTTGTCTTAATTAATTATTAACTAACACTTCATCATGTGTTGATGGTGCTCCGTGATTAATTGAGGACAATGAATAGTTCTTAAGTATAATTAAGCATGTGTTGCATTATTATACTTAAGACACAATTAAATCATCTCAATTGATTTAGGTTGTGCTCAATTGATCTAGAGGCATCCATTATGTGTTAATGGAGTGCAAGAGATAATTGAGACAACCATGCATCTTGGACTAACAAGTTTCTTGAGTTATGTTTGAGTTAGGTCCAAAGATGAATGAGATAATGAGAACGGGACAAGGACGGCATCACGAGTTGATGGGCGTCAAGAGAAGATCCCGAAGAGGAGTCGAGTAGAGATCCCGGGGGAGTATCAAAGTGATGATCATAAAGACCCCAAAGGGGATTGCTTGTGTGGCGTCGAAAGGTATAACTAGATAGGCTAAGGACTTTTGTAGTCTTTGAGTCTAAGGTTTTATCGCCGCTATTAAGAGGGGCCGCCCTAGCTTGAGCTTCATCATGTGTTGGTGATCTCATTCGCGTTCACTCGAGCTCAAACCATTTGATTTGGTTTTCGCATGAGGGTTAACCATTTGGCATGTGTTGCGAATGGGTTAAACTTATGCTTGGTTGTATTTGGTTTTCGATAATGCTTTGATTTGCATGTGTTGCAAGAAGTGATAAGCTAGTGTGTTGGTTTTTGTGTGAAGTTCACTTTTGCATGTGTTGCATTTGTTGAAGCTTCATGCTTTGGTTTCGCAAAACATCTTTCTAAAACCGTGTAGTTGCTTGGAGCTAAGTTTTGCATGTGTTGCAAAAGGAGAGAGCTCAAGCATGATTTGGTGATTGTGGTTATGTATGTGCTAGAGGCTCACATGTGTTGTGAGTAAAGAGCACATTTGTTTGATTTGGTGTTTGATGTGTTTATTATGTTATTTGCAAGTTCGATAGCGAATAAACCGAGGTTTATGAGTCCGTAATCCCGAGAGCATGTGAGTGGGGCTTGCAACGGGAGTTGGCAAGTTGACCGAGTCTTGTGTTGACCTTCACATGGCTAGGGGGATTAATCTCATAAACTCGAGTTTGGTTTGCTTAATACGTTTTGCAAATAGATCTTGAGTTGGTTGTGAAATGTGTTTTCGCAATTTGGTTTGAATTCTTTGAGCGTGAGCTAAGTTTGGTGCAAATGTGTTTTGCACGTGTGTATGATCATGTGTTGATCATCCTTGTGGCTCAAAGAATAAAGTTGGTTTTTGGAGAATTGATTTTCGGAGTTAAAATCAGGTTTTTCTCCAGCTTGGCCGGTTGCACCGGAGTTGAGAGCGGTACTACCGGAGGTGCGGTAGTACCGGGCCCAAGGTGCGGTAGTACCGCAAGTGCGGTACTACCGGATGTTTGCCTGCGGTTGCTTTTTGGCAGAGACGCTGTTTTCTGTCTCGTTGTCGAGCGGTGCTACCGGAGGTCAGAGCGGTACTACCGCTGGAGCGGTAGTACCGGGTTTTTGTCGGCGTAGTATCGCCAGATCACAGAATCAGCTAGTTTTATAGCCGTTGTTACAAGGGAGCCAGAGTATCAAGATGTGGGCGAGTAATCCGCATTTTCGCAGACTTTTCCGGTTTCTTGCCCCAACGGCTAGAATTCTTGTGTGGGTATAAATAGACCCCATGGGGGCATTTGGCAAGGGTCACTTGCATTGTTGAGGGTGTGGGAGTTGTGTGCATGTGTTGCTCTTCTCCATTTGCCTCTTGAGCTTAAGAGTGAGACTAATTGCATTTGTTGCAATTAGGAAGTGGTTTGGGTACCTCTTGTGCATGTGTTGCACTTGAGGAGGCCTTGTGCATGTGTTGCACTTGGTGATCACCGAGAGCGCATTTGTTGTGCCCGGTGAGGTTCAAGCGAAGGAGCGGCTTGTTACTCTTGGAGGTTGCCGACTCCTAGACGGCGAGGCGTGTGGCGCGGAGCTCGTGGTGTGAGAAGCCCCGCAAGTTTGTGAAGGTTCGGGTTGAGCCTACGCTGAGCGTGAAAACCACGACTAGTGGAAAGAGGCGGTGCTCGAGCGGAGCCGGTCCAAGTGTGGGCTAGCCTCAACGTGGACTAGGAGACCGCAAGTCTCCTAACACCACGGAAAAACATCGGTTGTTCCTTGTCTCCTTACTTTCAAGCATTTACATTATTAAGTATTTATCAATTGCTTGGATGTATTAGAATTGCTTAGCATTAATTGATTGTTCAATTTAGCACTTCTAGTGTAGAGACATAATTTAGTTAGTGCACTTAGTGAGCCTAGTTGATTTAGGCTTTAATTGTCAAAACCTATTTGTCACTTCCGCATATATCTTTGATTAGGTTTTGGCATAGGGGTTGATTAGAGCGATTGTTTAGTGAGCGATCGAATTTTGTAAAACGCCTATTCACCCCCCCTCTAGGCGCATCCTCGACCCTACAAAGGCTTCTGACCGAGACCGATGGTCCTCCGCCTCTTGAAGGACCCCTGTTCGGGTCATTCGAGTTGGCCCATCTGACATCTTCGTTTGTATCGATAATTTCATAGACAAAGCCTTGCTGTGGGGCACCCCTGGCATAAGTATTCGTCACAACCGTATGCCACCGCCTCGGCTACATTCTTCCCCAACTTCGGCCGCTCGGTGGTAGCCTTCTCCAACCACTCGCCAAGACCGCAGCTGGCCTATCGGCTTCTTCTTCACCTGCTAGAGCTTCTCCCCACCTCCGCTAAGCTTGGGAACTCTTTCTCTCTCTCTCGACAACCGCACGACCGAGCTCTGCCCCTCTCCGCCACCAACTCACCTCACCGCCGATCAACCCCAACCAATCTGGTCCCTAGGTGCGCTCGACCTCCTCTTTTCTCATTGCGCTACCCATTCATCGGCTCCGCCAGACTCATGCCTAACGAGCCCTAAACCAAGAGCTCTGCTCTTTCTCACCGACATGTGAGGCCAGCTATCACCGCCACCCCTTTCGCCTCATGCATAAGGTGTAATTATTTTGCATAAATTTTGACATTGTAGGATTTAGGTTTTTCTTGATTTCTGATTTTAAATTTTACATGGCATTAAATATATTTAAAAAATTTATACTTTTACTAGGATTAATATTGCCCGAGGAAGACTTGATAAAATTTTCAATCAAAGATAAGTTTTGTAAATTTTATAAAATTGTGATAACACACTAATTTGGGGTAAAAATGATCATATTCATTTTTCAATCTGTTATTTAATACCTAGATAAAAATAGATACTGAGTATTCTTAAAATTTTAATACCATTTTTGTGGGTTTTTACTGATGTTTGATCTTTTTCTTTAGAGTTAACACTCAAATATACATCAATAGCACTAGAGAGATTCATAAACAAATATCTTTAAATGCAATATCTTCATTTTCTTTTTATTTAATTTCTAGGATGTTACATTAAGAACCTTTGTTTCTCACTTGCAGCTACCTGAGGCCCCCTTCACCGCTTCCTCTTACCGTCGGCCACCTCCAATCACCCATCACCATTGCTAAGGCCTCCCTTGAGTTCCTCTCACTCCACTCAAGCTAATCGTACCATTCACTCCTCGCCACCTAGCCTATACAAGAATCTAGTGCTAAAAAATAATCTAGCCTTTAATCCTCTCCTGCACCTCTTGTTGATGAGTTAGTTTCTGGTTTTTTAGTTGATTGGGTACTTTATGACCACCCCATGGGTTTATATAACCCCTTTATTTCTCCTTTAAAGCAAGTAGGAATCATAATCTTATAATGATTCATCTAGCACATATTTCTAAATCCTAAGAGACTATGAGTCACCATAATCACAAGATCAAGATGCACAAAAGAATGCAACACAAAAACCCGAACGAAATGCTACAACAATCTGTATGTAAACTTAAGCTAGATTATCCTACAGACTCAGATAATCCACTTGAGTCAGATTATCCTATTTACTCGAATAATCCGGATCAACGTAACAAAAATAGCAGCATAGATTAAAACTAAAACAAACAGAACTTTTAAACCGATGCCCCAAATGAATTGAAATCTGAAATTGTAACATCCTGAAAATTTCAAAATAAGAAAAATACAAATTTAAAATTTAAAAATAGAATTGAATAAAAATTTAAATTGGAATCAAGAGTTTGATTTAAAATATTATCTTTTATCTTTTTTCTTGAAAACCAACCTTAATAAAAGAATGAGCTCCAATATAAAACTGCTCCTTCCAAATTAAACAAAATATAAAAATGAGTTGGATATAAAAACTTATTTTGAAATCCTATCCATTCTGTAATTTCTCTTGATTTTTTGTTTCCTAAAAAAAAGAGCCTTTACCCTAATCATTTCTTTTCTCTACAATACACAACTCAAATTCCATAAGAAATAAATTATAGAAAAATCTAAATAAATCTAAAATCATCTCAAGGTCATCTCCAAAAACTTTCAAGGTCATGTGAACCCAATTAAATTCAAAAATAAATTAAAGACAGAATTAAAATAATACAATCTTATCTATATTAGAATTTTTACAAATTAAATATAAAATATATTGATTTGAAATTTTACAGTGAAATACGATAGCTAAAAGGAACCTTATAAAAGTTTCAAAAGTAAATAATCAAATTTATTGCAATTATAAAAATAAAAATAGAATAAATTTAAAAGCAATTTTGGCAATATCAGAATTTTATAAAAATATATATAACTGATAATCACCTGAAAATTTTATGGTAGATCTAAATGACCATTAGGATTGTACAGAAGAAGTTTCAAATAAAGAAAAGCTTATTTGTTATCCAAGAGAAATAAAAATCAGAAAAGGAAATTTTGAGCAGCAGTGCTTGTTAGAATTTTATTAAATTCCATAGATAATATCTTCAGCTAGATTTTCTGCCCCCAAGAAATGCCACCGGTCAAGCCACTAAAATGTTGCTATGAGCAGCAAAGAAACTTGCCCTGTCAAGCTTATTTTGCTCTGGCGCCCCGTGTGTAATAGAGTTTTAAAATTCTAAAAATTATCATACGTAGGAAGATGAGCTTTACAATTCTACAAAATTTGAAAACCAAACTCAATCACATTTAAAAGATATGAAAAGGACAAACAGTGAGGTGAATAGTGTTGAACAGCGAAAAACCACTTTTCAATCTGAATTGATCTTTTTATGTATTTCAAATGCGATTGATTTTAGTTTTCAAATATTGTAGGAATGTAGAAGCCTACCTCCCCTAAATATGATAATTTTTTGAGAATTTTTGAAAACTTGTACATATGAGTTTCATGGAGTTATCACGGTAAGGCGGGTTTTCACTAGATATGTTGCCCCATATATAGTAAGTCTTTATTTAATTTTTTGTCTGTCTTATTTTTGCTATTATTAAAGTTTGTTATTTGTTATATTTCCAATGAATGGCGTGTAGAAACCGATGTCACTAATTCCATCGTCAACAACGTCAACTGTGATCTTGACTTCGTCGTAATCAGCAAGGCAAGTAGCTCCTTGATCATTTTGTTCCCACTATTTCAAATAATTACTTTACACTGTTTTGTCAATTTATTATGTATGCACATAATTTTATAAAAAAACAGCTACATTGGGGTAATGGTAGCTATGCCTAACCACTCATGGAGCTTCCTTACTAAATACATAATTGCAAACCTTGATAATCCTAGATTAAAGGGGTAGACATAATTGCAAACCTTGATAATCCTAGATTAAAGGGGTAGATGATACATTATGTCAACTTGGGCATATATGCCTAGTTAACTCCATGCTTAACCATGCTTACCAGAAAAAATTGTGACAATTAGATTAAACTGCTCTTGAGAATTTAAAAATGTTGGATATGATATTGATGGAGATTGGTATTTTGGTTAAAAACTCACAATAAAACTATGATCTTGACACAGGCATGTATTGGCAATAGTTGGTTATGCGAGGGATGGATTTGCACGTAGTATAAGGGAAGATTCATGCCCAAGTCAGATTAAGGACCGAGCTAATGTGTTGCTTACAAGCCAAGAACACCATACAACTACGAGTGCTGGTATGGGATAGCCTTACCCTATTAAGTTACTTAGAACTGGCTTTACACAATGGTAGGTTGAAGTAGTACAGGCATTCAGCGTTAGGTTTTCTTGGAAGGGGCTTCCACACTGAGGTGTGGGTAAATGCATATCGATACAACGGTGTTTGCCTTGCTATGGGGAGAAATGGTGACCGATTGTTTTGAGAATGATATCATGTTTTATATATGTTTCTACCACCATAGTGAGGGTTTAACGTCACCAGGCTAGTGCAAAATTAGGTCTAGGCAATGTAACAGTATGTTATGATCTCCTTGTCGACACACAAAAAGAAGTGTGTCAACTGTCTTGGCAAAAGGAGTAGATCATTTCTTGTGGGTAAAGCTGTACACATCTACAGAGCATAAATCTAATCGATTAGCCATGCCCACGGTCAAGGGTACTTGGCAACGACATCACATAGTTATATGTTTCATTATTCCTAAAAAGGTATGTTTCGAAAAGCTTACCTATAGATGACTCAATACTAAACTATGTGTTGGCAAGTATTGATATCAGCTGTTGTGTCATGTGTTGGCAAGAACCTGATATATGCCATGTGATGGCAATGAGCGAATCGAAGCTTACATTGTGGAGAACTAGGAGTTGTTACTTATGCTTTACTATTACTTTCATATCAGTCAAACTTTTACAAATTCCATTATAAATTACAACTTGATTTACAACTTCAATATCGTTTTATGCAAATTAACTGTAGAAGCCTCCTTTATCATAACCTACATTATCGACTTTGCAAATATCATCTTAAGTCTTGTTGAGTATGAAAGTACTCACCCTTGCTTATTTGTTGGTTTAGGTGAAGACAACGATCCTCTAGACGACACGGTCCTTGATGCAGGTTGTAGGAGCATTATTAGCTTAATTTTTCTAAGGTTTATGCCTTATCGCTTGCTCGAGAGTTGGATGGGCACACTACAAGATTTTGCTTCTTCATTGCTATATACTCTCAATTGTAAAATACTATATGTAAATAGCTTCCGCTTTAATAATATGGTGTATGGTTGTGACTCCAATGTTGTAAATATGCGCATTTAGCTACCGATCATGGAACTAGTATCAGATGCACATAAGATTCTCATTTTACATTTTATGCCAAAATGGGAGTCGTTATGTAAATACAACTTCCTAGGACTTTACAAACCTATTCCAATAAATAATCATAAGGATCGTTACTAAAGTTCTAACATTTATCTATTTTAAGAGAAGCTGCACAAAAATCAGGCAAAACCACAAAATCAAGATCTTAAGTTGCTTGTGTGAGAATTCAAGCCAACACGACCAAGGATGTTTTCCCACACATCCTAGCACTCTTAATGTCAACAAAAATTAAAACAAAAGCTTTTGAATCACAAGAACCAAGATCTCACCCTATTCAAGCCAAAACCCAATCAACCTCCAAATATTTGCTATGAGGATGCCTAGATAGATGGGAGATGACCTCCTGGTGGTTTTTTCATCTCTTACATGTCCTTGGCAACCAACAATACATATGAGAGGGCTAACCACAAGAATCAAATACAACCAAGGCAAAAAGCTCAAGAACAAGCACTTGCACGAATTTGATAGAGATATCAAACCTAAGGATAATAAAAAGCTCACATCCAAGGGCCTAAGTCATCTATCCCTAAGGACTATGGAGAATATAGGAAAGAGAGTTGAAAAGAAAATACACATGTGCTGTACAATAACACTACAATAATGCAGATATTAAACCTCGAAATTTTCCGGGCCTCTTGCCGCGGCCACATCGATTTCAGGCCGATGTGGTCAAGACACCGCATGCATGCCGCCGCTTGATTAACGATGAATACAACTTAAGTATTTTTTCCTCTCCTCTAGGATGTAGTGCGTGCGTAGCACAGCGGTAACGTTCTTCGCTGCGAGGCCCGCGGCACGCGTTCGACTTTGCCTGCTTGTGCGTGCGGAGCGCCCTGGTGGGATTTTTGCCATGTGACACCTAGTGCCTACACATGGCTAGCGCGCGGCTGCCGAGTGGCGCCTGCTTTTTTGCGAAAAGGCCCCCACGTATTTATACAATTGCATACAGATCCTTTTTTCATGGAAAGGCCCTAAAAATTCCTATTTTCTTATGAAAATGCCCCCATGGATTTACAAAAATTATTCTTTCACGGAAAGGCCCAAAAAAATCTGTTTTTTTAAATGCCCACCCCAGATTTGCAGAGTTACATACAAACCCTTTTCCCGTGTGAATGCAAAAAAATCCCTAAAATTACGGAATAATCTATTTTTTCCTAAAAGATCCCCGAGGCTTCTTTCGTTTGTTTTTTGTCTCCTTTTTATGGAGAGGTGGTCGGATCTTTCTACAGGCCCTTCGAAGCTTCTAAAATTTCTTTTTAACACTGCTTTTTTATAGAGAAGCGCTTGATTTTTACGTGAAACCCTCGAGCTTCATGTTCATTTTTAACACTTTAGTTTTAAACAGAAATTTATCCAAAACTTTTAAAAAGACATATTAGTCCATTTTCCTGGTTAGACCCTCAAACTCACATGATTTACACTACTTGTCTTAACATGGCTTATGCGGCGTGCGCCGCGCCTCTGCATCTAGTGGGGATAAAAGGACTAAGTAAACAGTCGCCTCAAAAAGTGCTCAAGTTCTGTGAATTTCCACTACGTTCTTTGACGTACCTGTAATCCTTAGCTCTGCTACCATAGAGACCACGTGGATATTCTGGAGCTATTTTATTTAAACTTCATCCGGTAGAAGAGGAGTAGGAATACTCTTCCACTATATATTTATTAGTATAATGCATTGTAAATTATTTTCTATCTACTGACCTAGATGGGTATGTGCTCTAACTATCGTGTTCTTTAACCGTCACTGACACGTGCTAAAAGCAGTAAATATAGGATATTTCCATATTTTAAATAGTTGCAAGTAACTTGGACGCAATTCTGCATCATGATATTTTCAGTATCCCAAATAGGGACCATGCCGTGCGGTCTCAATCCATGAAAGGAGCCAAGCTTAGCTAGCATATATAGGGCGTATAACATAGATCATATATTCGTTAATCATGTCACATCGCTCTGCAGCAAATAGTCTTTGACGCAAGTTGCTCATGACTCAGGAGTGAATCGTGACGATGCCGCGCCGGTAACTACGGGATACCGATCGTCAAGATTATGTTTTTCGCTACTACTTTCGCATCCACCATGATTATTTGTGCATCCAGTTCGTCTTCTCGAATTGTTGTTGTTTAATTTTCTGCAAGGATTCTTAAAATAGCTCCAGAAGCAATTAGACCTTGGATGAAGTATGTCGCGGTTAGACCTTGGATGAAGTATGTCGCGGTCGATCAGGTCGAAACCAGAATGGAACTTTTAGTGCACACACGGCCTATTATTATTATTATTATTGCACAGCAAAGAAGCATTATGGAGTGACCCATCTGTGGTAGGGCAGCCCTAATTTCATCGTGTTTGTAGGAAAGGAAGAAAGAATCGAAGAAAAGAACCTACGTACTAGTGCTTACTGAATCGAGTACTGTGGACACAGGTTTCATTCATACCCATAGAATTGGTCCCATTATAATTGTTTCAGAAAACCGGCGGGCTAATGGAAACTCATGCTGTCTGCAGGATTTCCTATCTATAGGCCCGGTTTGAAATGTAGGGTTACAGCAAAGATCGAGAGTTACAGAATTATATATATATTTCTCGGTTTCAAGCACATCATTAGATCCTGTTTAAAACACATGAATTTAATAGGAAACAGTTCAATACCCCGTTAGGGGGTGTTTGGATTAGGGGTATTTCATTAGAATGTTTTAGAATCTAATTTAAATTTAAACTAAATTTCAAAATCTTTCAACGAATTACCACTCATCTATAAAGGACCTTAGTAGTATGTTTTCCCCTTGTTTTACGAAGAACTTACAGTGCCAATATTATTTTTAGGACCGTGCTGTATCACAAGCTAACAGGTACCATTGCAATACCGCGTCCGATGCTCTCTATCTCTTAATTAATAACTAGTTATGTGCCTGTGAGTTGCAACAAAAACTCAATTTTGTGACAAAAATTTTATTTGCAAAAAGCACTAATAGTGGCAAAGGTAGGTAATTAAAGAGCAATGGCAAAGGTGGGTAATTAAGAGCACTAACAGTGGCAAAGGTGGGTAATTAAAGAGCAGTGGCAAAGATGGATAATTAAAGAGCAGTGGCAAAGGTGAGTAATTAAAGAGCAATGACAAAAGGTAGGTAATTTTGATGAAGTGACGTGGGAAGAAACTCTCACTTCATACAGTAAAGATCAGTACTAGCTGGTTTGTCAAAGATGTCAACCAAGAGTGTAACCTGGGCCGACCGTACTGTACTACAGTGTGTGACGACCCGGGCCAATTCAAGGATGAGCACGATCAAAACAGCCAATTAATTCAAGTGTAATGTTAACTAGAAAATTTTTCGCGGCGTAATACGTCGCGTGTGTCATTTTTCCGTAGAAAAATTTTCTTTTTTTTTTCAGCGGCGTTTTGTTTAATCGTTGAAATAATGAGCAAAACGGCTGAAAGAACACAAAATTTTTCACGGCGTAATACGCCGCGCGTGTCGTTTTTTCGCAGGAAAATTTTATTTTTTTCGGCGGCGTTTTATTTCCTAAATCGTCGAAATAACGAGCGAAATGGTGAAAAAAATATAGAGATAGAGTTGTAGAAATATCTCTTTCGATTTAATTATTTGGAAAATATTTGAGACCGAGCTGAAAACCGCCAAGGGAAAAAGTCTAGAGGAAAATGGTGAAAATTATTAGAGACGACAACCTTCTTTTCGCGAGTCTAACACTCTACGCTGCTCACCGAGTAATAATACATGTTTTAAAAAATATTAGAGATCGAGATGGGAAAAAGTTCAGAGATAAAGCCGCATACATATTTCGGTGACGACAACATTTTTTCGGGAAAAACGGAGAAAGGACCTAGACATAAGGAGTAAGGACCTGAATGTTACGTTTTTGGACCTGTCCGCTATCCTGAAAAATTAGAAAAGGATTTGTTCACGATTTGAATTTAACGGGAGATTCTTTCCGCAAAATGGCGCGAGGGACCCGAACACGATTTTAAGGGAAAAAATCTTCCTCTCACAGAAAATCGCGAAGAACCTATTCGTAATTTTAAAAAGGACCAAAACACGAATAATTTTTGGAGCCGAGCCGGCCGGCCGGCTCGAGCCGAGCCGCCGGCTCGGCTCAAACAATCCTGGGAGCGGCGCTTCTTCCAAGTTTAGGAAAGGACTTATTCCTGGTTCGCACTCCACAAATTAAGGCTATATGTATGCTGACTCAAAAGAAGAAAGAAAGAATATTCAACAGATATTGGTTAATTAGGGCAATCCCAACCCATAGTTTCCATGAGTGGTTTCTAGAGGAGAGAGTGTGTAATAAATATTCGCTTAGACCTAGTCTCTCCAATGCATAGTTTCCATAGTAATTTCTATGTAGAGAAAAATTTAATGACTTCACACATGCATCGGATACAGAAGGAAGGGGATGAAAACCACAATTCTGCTCCCAACGCAAATTGTCTAGTTTCTTTGTGCATCGGTCTATGGGAGGACTTAGTTTCCTGCATGAGAAACCATTTCCTTCTCTCACCTCAATAACTCTATTGCCATGTCACCAATTTGCTTATGTGGCAACTCTATTAATACTATAGAAACTAGCTGATATATAATATTGGGACTGCCCTTAGGCCACGAACCATTAGTTATTAGCCGCCAATGCACAACGTTTCCGTTCTTTAATTGAGGAGCGTCGCTGTTGTGCATACATACATGCTTAGAGAGCATCACAGTTTACAACTGGCCGCTCAGAGCCGTTGCCTAGTATCTACTACATTTCAAAGAAAACGACATGCATCACAATATGAGTATTTTCGCCTTACATGTACAGAAAATTTTACTTGAGCAAACTAACTCAAAGCCTTCCTCTTCTGACAATGCTTGTTCCTAGTAACTATACACTTTGACTCGTGAATCTCACAGCTATAAATGTAGCTGTAATAAGGCGGTAAGTAAGATTTCCACACTAGGAAAAGAAAATACACATGTGCTGTACAATAACACTACAACATCTACTACGCCTGGGCTAGGCAACCTTGGCTGGCCAACGACAAATAACGCTGCCCTTAGCTCGGGACCCCATGCACGCCCTTTACTCGGCTGGGCGTCCTGTGGGCTCAAGGGCGCACGACCTCGAGCTCGAGCCCCGCACGACCTCGGGCGCGGGCCAGTCTTAGCTCGGGCCGTTGTTTCCTTGGATCCTGGCAAGATTTATTGGGCATTTTCAAGGCATGGAGTCGGGTGGTGCAGAGTGCCCGGCCAACCCGAACGTTGCAAGCGGCTCTCAATGCGCATTAAGGGCCATGATCCAAGATTCTCCCGCGTTACGCAGGGGAGGTATAAAAGCTGGAGATACACAACGCAGAAAGGACAACACAGCTCGAGCTAGAAATCGCAATTGCTGACTTGAGTTGTAACCACTCCCCTGTACACCAAGATAACAAGAATCACCGCTGCAAGGCGACTGGAGTAGAGCTATTACCTTCACAGGAGCTCGAACCAGTATAAACCTTTGTCTCAAGCTCGTTGACGTCTTGCCCCGATCACCGACATATCGATTCTGTTCTCTCGTCTTAGTGAAGCACTACTCGGGTCCCATACCATACGAGATCCCTACCATTTTCTTGCGGTTGGCGATCCCGATCGTCGACAGCTGGCGCCCACCGTGGGGCCCATTTGCTTTGCTCATTCGCAGGAAAACCTCCAGAATCTCAGGAGCATGGCGCTTTTCACTCATGGACACTCTTGACGTGATTCGCGCGCTCGACTCACGCCCTCGTTTTCCTTCGCCGCTTTCCACCCGGCAAAGACGCCCCGGTGGTGGACGGTCTCGCCACGAGGAGATGCGACGTACCGTGATCCGCAGACTCAAGACGCCAGAGGATGGTGCATGTCGCCATCAACCAAAGCCATAACCGCCTCCACGGAGGCTCAGAAAAGATCGCGCGACCGCCACCTGCATTCTCCTCGGGAACGCCCGCCGATTGCCCGTGGTCATGGCCGATCCCGACAGGCAAAGTCAACTCTTCGGCCGAGCCTCGTCAAGAACTCGACTCGCGCCGCGATCGAGGGCATTCCTCCGTAGCACCGGCCACCTTTCAGGACCCTCGCCGAGGAGTACCGCACTCGCCATGACATCGCTAACGACCCGCCGGACGACTTCGGCGAGGCACCTTCGCCTCGCCGTGTCCACGGATGACTTCGACGCCATCGCTGCACCGCCCTGGGCAGGCCGAAGCGAAGCGAGCTACACGAAGTTCTCAAGGCCGATCGACCGCAGATCGGGATCTTCTCCGACGTTTCCGCCGCCAGGTCGCCGCAGGCAGACCGCCGCGCTATTTCGGGCGACCACGCGTTCGACGCCATGGCCGATCTCATTGAAGGTCGGCCACCGGAGTAGCCTTGACTCGTAGTCGTGATAAAGAAGGAGGACCTTGTCGGCATTTACCACACTCGCGCGGCACTGCCCCGACTTACTTGCGGCGTGACTATTACGACCTTCGTCACAGACGCTACCGCTCGGTTTAAACTCGCGGATCGAAGCGCTGACGGGACCAAAACCCCGACGAAGTTCTCGTTTATTCTACTCACCGCCATCCTCGGCGGCCGGGACGATGAGCTCGCTGGCGGCCAACTACCTCCCGATCCGCCTTGATGGCACCGCACGGACTTGGCTTTTCAACCGTAGCTCGCTCCTTCGTGTCGTGGGCGCCAAATCAGAACGCCCGCCAAACTTCCGAGTTGTTACGAGCGGCCGAGGGAGAAGGACCTCGATCGCGTTATTCAAGGCAAAGGCGAACCACTTCGTGATTTTGTGCGGCGGTTTATTCGCACAAGGAACCCGATTCGAGCATCTCGATGAGGCCGCCATCAAGGCCTTCAAGTTCGTGTCCGCGACCGGCGCTTTATCGAGGACTCGAGATCACATCCAATTTCACCACAACAAGCCGCTCGCATGGCGGAACAAAGACGCAGATGCGACGACGCCGTCCGCGGAAGCGACTCACGACCAAGGTAAGCTTGGTCTCAATTCCACAGAGGTGTCCATCCAATTCCAAGGGCGCCGACCAAGGTGCCACCGCCAGAAGCGGAAGCGGACCGGCGATCGGCGGAGGCTCGCCACGAGTAATCAGTGACGGGCAGACGGCCAACGAGAAGTCCTTGAGGTCCAGATCGCTCGGATGGGTCCCGACTCGCCAAGGTCGGCCTCGCCTCGATAAGCGCAGGCCAGCCCTGTATGAGGAGGGCCGATGGTCTGGGCCCGGCGAGCCGACGCCGACCTCGTGGAGCCGAGGGCGCCGGTTATGACGGCTAAAGTTCTGCTTGTTCCACAGATACCGCCACGACCGCGAACTCGCAGGCTTGGCAGGCAAGTCGAAGCCTTCTATGACGAAAGGGGTGAGATGCCCGAGCTCCCAAAAGCGCATTTAACCAACCCGACAGAGTGAACGCCTCGAGCATGATGACATTGATCTCGAAGTTCCAAAGAAGGCGAAGCCGGATAGACGCCATCTTCGTGGCTCGGGCGCTTATCACCCAGCGTGAGGTCATCGCGGCATGGACTATCTACAAAGCCGCTGGCCGAAGCCCATCGAGCAACACCAAATGGGCTGGGCCACTATCACCTTCGCCCAGAGGACGCTCTCCTGTATGGCCCGAGACTTGAAGACCGCTTTGGTCGTGGACTTCACCATCAAGAACACCGCTGGCCGGGCGGTCATGGTCGACGGCGGCAGCTTTCTTAACTTGTCGCAGTGGGCGCTTGACCGATGCAGATTCCCTACCGGAAGGTCAAGAGCATCGCCATTCCTTCTTCGATCGTACTCCGGAGCTCGACCATTCCCTGGGCAGGTGGTCTTGCCCGTTACCTTCGCGACTTCTGATAACTTCCGACTGAGCCGGTCATTTTCGAGGTGGTCGAGGGCTACCACCCGCATAACGCCATCCCCGGCGGCCCGCCGCCGGTCAAGTTTATGGCGGTCAACCATTATGGCTATTGGTGTATGAAGTCGCCGCCCCAATGGCATCATCACCGCAAGGGCGACTCAGCAGTGCACATGGCCGCGAGACCAAGGCCTTGGCTCGCCAAGCATGCCGCCTCAACAGGGTCCGTAGACGACGGAGAAGAATGCTCGCTGGCGGCAATCCAGCCAATGGCGACAAAGGCCAGATCGCCGAGGAGAGCGACCCAACCAAGGCGCCTTGTTTTGGCCGAGCTGAGTTCCAAATAGGAACTCGAGCTCATCACCTTCCTCCGCGCCAACAAAGGTATATTTGCTTGGGAGCCCGCGGACATGCCCGACGTCCCGAGGGAGGTGATCGAGCACAAGTTACAGGTGAGACCCGCCTCGACCAGGCGCAGAAGCTGCCGCTTCCCCGAGAAGGTCGCACTATCAAGGAGAACCTTGACAAGCTTTTGAAGGCCGGGTTCATCCATGAGATTGATTACTCTGAGTGGCTGGCCAACCCACCATCGCTCGAAGAAAGGCGAAAGTGGAGAATGTGCGCCGACCATACGGGTTGAACTCGGCTTGCCCGGAAGGACAACTTCCCCGCTCACAAGATCGACCAGATCGCCGACTCCACCGCAAATGCCAAGATGTTAAGCTCGACGCCTTACTCGATACCACCAGATCAAGCTAGCGGTTGATGACGAGAGCAAGACAGTCTTCATCACGCCATTTGGCACCTATTGCTATACGACCATGTCATTTGGTCTGCGCAATGCGAGAGCCACTTTTCAGCGTCTGATGACCAGGACGTTCGAGCCGCAGATCGGGCGAAACCTTGAGGTCTACATGGACGATATCATAGTCAAGAGCCTCTCTGAAGGCAACCACGTTCGTGACCTCGAGGAAACCTTCACAACCTCGAACAGCACAATATCAAACTCAACCCCGAGAAGTGCGTGTTCGGGCGCGGGCCCGTAAAGTGCTCGGCTACATGATCGGGGGCTCGGGGGTTGGTCCGAACCCAGAAAAGATCGAGACGATCGAGAAGATGGTGCCCCCAACCTCGATCAAGAAGGTGCAGAGCCCACCGCCGCACGACCGCCTCGTGAGGTTCATTTCGAGGCTCGGGGAGCGGGGCTCCCATTCTTTCAACCTCGCAAGCACGGGCTTTGAGGACTCCAGAGGTGCAGCTGTCCTTCGACGACCAAGGTATATCTGCTGCCCCACCCCTCCTTATAACGCCACAACCCGTGTGAAGTTGTTGTTTCACCGCGCCACCGCCCACGCCGCAAGGTTGCCCCGGTAGCGAACGGGGTCTCAAAGAAGACCCAATTTATTATGTCACGAGGTCTTGCACGCCCGGCGAGCGCTACCCGCAGTACTGGTTGTTATATGCTTTCCTCATGGCTTCGCGCAAGCTCAAGACTATTTCAGCACACTCCGGGTCGTCCCGAGCAACTTCCCGCTTGGGGACATCTCGAGGAACCCGTGAGGGTGGCGACGAATCGCCAAATGGGCCATGGAGTCGGCGGCGTTCGACGCCCAGGAAACAGGCTCATACGACCATAAAGTCGCAAGTACTTGCCGACTTCGTGGTCGAGCAGACGCCGCAGCCTCGCTCTCGAACTTCGTGTCGAGGAGGAGAAACCCCGGTCATGTTCTTCGACGGCTCAAGGTCCTTTAAGCGCTTAAGGGTCGGATCCTTATCCTTACCCCACGCCTGCGCACTAATTAAGGCACGGGTTCGCCGGTTCCAAAGAACCAACAATGTGGCGAGTACGGGTTTCCTCCTTTTGCGAGCTTGTAAGACTTTGGCGGCGCCGATCGGTCGTGAAGGGCGACTCCACTCATCATCAACCAGCTTTAACAAAGACTATCAATGCTCGGAGACTCGATGGCAAAGTACTCGCCGAGGTGCGCAAGATGGAGAAGTGGTTCCAATTTGAGCTCAAGCACATCCCTGTGAGGGACAACTCCAATGCGGACTTCTCTCTAAGCTCGCTCCTCCGATGACGCATATCCCGCCCGACATCATATCGAGACGCCGGCGGCCCGTCAATTTCGACCAAGAGGCCATGGTCGCCGTGGTCGGCGGTATTCTCTCCGGCCGAGGCTATTCACGCTTCTTTGCACGGGGCGACCTACCACCCGACCCTGCCGAGAGGAGCCAGATCAAGCGCCGGGCAAGTTTATACACGCTCGTCGAGGGGAAGCTCTACAGGAGAAATATTTCCGGCATCTTGACACGGTGCATCTCCATGGAGGAGGGTAAGTATCTACTAAATGACATCCATTCAGGCCTATGTGGGGCGCATTCTTCGTATAGGACGATGGTGGGCAAGGCCTTCCGCATGGGGTATTATTGGCCGACGGCACTTCAAGATGCTCGTGATATCGTCGCACTGCCACAAGATGCCAATTCCACGCCAGAAAGTCGCGACCAACCAACAGATACCCTTCAGACTATCCCGCTTGCTTGGCCTTTCGACTGGGGTCGATATCCTCGGCCCTTTCCTCGTGGGGTAGGGGAAAGAAGTTCTATTCGTGGCCATCGACACCTTCACCAAGTGGATCGTCAACCAGCCTCGACCATCACCGCCGAGCGGCCGCTCATTTTTTCCGCTTGTTCGTGGTCACTGTGTATGGGGTTCCATGCAAAATTATCACCGATAATGGTACACGCTTATCAAATGAGCTATTCCAGAATTTTATGGAAGACCTTGGTACCAAAGTGTGCTTTGCCTCCTTGGCTCACCCTCGTGAGCAACGGAGTCATAGAACGCGCTAACGGACAGATTGTCCAGTATGCCAAGAAACGAGTTGCAGATGAGCTCGAACGCCACGGCAAGACCTCGGTGGACGAACTTCCCACCGCCTTATGGTCCATTCGCATTATACCACCGAGCAACAGGTCCACACCCTTTCACTGTGGTTTGGTACTGGGCCGCCCCGCCTCGAGGTGACGCTGGCTCGCTAGAGTCACTTTTGGTCGACTATGTCGACTTCGAGCAAGAGCGGTCTCGACCTTACCCTCGCATGAAGAAGTAAGATGCCGCACTCTCACGATCAACGACACCGCAAGCTCTTCGAGACATGCAAATTTACGCAGACGACCTAGGAAGCTCCTTGTTGGGTACCTAGCTCTAAGACGAATCCAGAGCTCGCCCAATACCAACAAGTTATCCCTCATGTGGAGGGCCCCTATAGAGTCGCTTCAGCAGACGCGACGGGCTTACACGGCTAGCGATGCCCGATGGCAGAGAGCTCTAGCTCGTGGAATATAGATCACTTTGAAGTTCTATGTAACCTTTATTCCTTTCAATTTCAATAAAGCTGTTCTTCGATTCTCGCCATTCTTGTCTTTTTACTATATATGCAAAGTTGTTATTGGTCGCAAACTTTTCTCGCACACGACCTTCGTGCACAGTACACCCGCCTTTGGTCTGAGCGTCACGAGCTTTGTGGTCACCCCCCGTGGTCGAGCTAAGTGTAAGCCAAATCTCTTCGCAATCCGGGCCACATTGTGTTCGGGCTCGACCCAACAAATTTCAAGAACTCTAGCCATCCCAGAGCACACGCGGTTCCGCTGAGCTCGAACAGAGGCCAAATGTGACTAACTCGCTTTAAGGTTCGCCGACATGCCTTTTTCCGCCCTTTGTTCTTAATTACGCAGTTATGGTCGCTCGTCTGTTTAAGTCTTGTGCCCAAGGGGCGTTGTTCGCCTTGACCCAACGGGGGATGGACAGTAGCATACTACCAGCAAGCATATGGGCCCGAGCAAGAGCAAGAAAGACGAATTCCAAACATCCTCGACTACGAACTTCAAAGCGGGGCAGAACCGTTGGCACCCAAAAGTAATGTATTTCTGTCTTAAAATTTCATAACGTTTTTACAGGACGGGAGTAGGGCAAGAGTCATAGGTTCGCCATCTTGCGAGTGAGCTTCTCTTGCTCGAGCTTGGCGACCTTAGCTCGCAAGGTTGAAAGCTCATTGGCGGTGTCCACGGCCCGGCGACGCTCATCTTGGAGTTGAGCTAGGGCGCTTTTCGCCGCCTTGCTGGCACGCCCTAGCTTCACCTCCAGCTCCGTGATTTTGGCTTCCAAACAGGGCGCCTCGCAAGAGATGATGCTTGCTCTGCGTGGATGCTTTCTCCAATGCCTTAACCTTGGCGCTGCTTCATCGGCGAAGCGCTGGTCGAGGCGGTGGCTTGTCTCGCGGCCTTCTCCAAAGGACTCCACCTTGGCACGCCGATCTCAAGCGCCTCGAGAGCCTTGGTCGTCTGAGCCCGTTCTTGCTCCACAGCTTTGAAGCCGTGGTCGCGCTCAGCAGACCTGCTTTGCTCAAGCTCGGCCGCATGAGCCACCTCCTGCGCTACCATGGTCTGGCGAAGATCGTCGAGCTCCTTGTTTACCCGCTCGAGCTCTGTCTGGTCGACCTCGATGGTCATACAGAGCTTGGCGTGCTCGGCCTCCCGTGTCTCCACCACGTCCAAGAGTCCCCTGAGCACGCCAGCATGCTCATGGAGACCTTGCAGCCCACGAGTGACGCTGCCAATCACCTTAGAAAACAAGAGGAATGGCCCAGGTGAGAAGTGCGCAAGAAAGCTCAACTTGGCAAATTGCAGGGCATGCGAGGGGATCCCTTACCTCGCGGAGGCGGTCCTCGAAGCGTGCGCGGGTAAACTCTTCGTTCATCTCGTCGATTCGGGCGCGGTCAATCTCGGTTCCTTCATCCATTGCTTCAGGGCTTGGGACGACCTCGGCCTCTGCCGGTGCGTCATGGTCGAGGCTTTCGGTCCTCAAGTCGGCAAATGTCTCGAGTCCTACCGCCGGTGGGGGGTCTGACTTCACCGAGGGTGGCGCGGCGCATCTCCCGACTTGACCTCTACGACGGACTCCGTCGGCTCCCCAAGCAGAATTGCTGCCACAATGACATCAAGTCCAACCTCCATGGTCGGGCTCGCCCACCTCGGGGCCAGGGGATATCGACCGATTCACCACAGGGTCTTCCACGCGCCGTCTGCACGGGCGTTGGGTGCCGTGGATCGCGCGCCAGACGCGGTCTCGAGCTGACCGACTTGGGGTGCTCCCGCGGCACGATCGACTTCGGTGGCCAGGGCTGCCATGATCTTGGCGTCTGGGACGGTCAAGGTCGGGGGGTCCCGGGGTGAACCCGTTGCCGCAACCAGGACGCCTTGGATGCTTTCCTCCATGCCATCTCCGGGGGGATCGACAACGGCGAGGGTGTCAACTTCACGGTTGAAATCCTCGCCGACGCGGCCGAGGCCTCGTTGTCCGGTCGTCCGCCCCGGTCGACGAGTCGACAAGGCCCACCGCGGACCTCGGTGGGTATGCTCTTTGACTCGAGGGTCACGCCACGCCAAGACATAGGCCTCCTCTTCTTCGACTCGACTACTCGACAACATTCATTGTCAGATTGGGCAAAGTTCGAGCTCGGGAGCTCGAGGCCTGCGGACAAGGACAATCTAAGTTGGAAAGACGTAAGGATGGGTAGTGTGAGTCCATAAACTCAAAGGCTTACCTGGGTCGTCAGTCTCCGCCGCACGATGGGCCGTCGTGAATCTTGTTGCCCCGAAGCTCGGCGGAGCGCCCGCCTCGCACTTCGACACATGGGGCCTTGAGCTCATACCGATCTCAAGGCTTCACTGCGGCCGCCTGGGGGTCTAAGTTCGACGCCTGAATCGGTGGGCTAGAAGGTTCAAGGCACTGCAACACTCGGCTTGTTGCAAAAAGGAGGGACATGTCAAGCATCGAGGAGAGCATGGGCACGAGCCCGGGGGATTGAGCGCCGATCCTACTATGGCACGGCGGCCCACTCGATGAGGCTTCTTCTCTCCCGGCGACTTGTCGGGGCTAGGGAGGTCTCTTCTTCCTTCTCGCTTTTGCCCTCACGGCAATGGAGCAGCTTCGTCAGTATCAAACAGCCTCGATGGTCCTGAGAACTCGTGTGGGTCAGAGGGGCCTCCGCGGAAGACAAAATCAAGGCCAAGGTCGGGGCGACCTACCTCGGCCTTCCGGCGAAGTACATTCTTCGGGACCGGATCATCGAGGGTGTATCCATGCGCCAGCTTCCTGAACATTTCAAACATCCTGTCAGAACCCAGGACTCCTTCGGTGCTGCAATGGGCATGGGCCATCAGGAGAGTCTGAAGGATGGGTTTCGAGCAGGAATTTTGAGGTCGAAGGTCTTACCTGTCGGGTCCTCGCGTGTGGAGTCATCACGCCCTGTAATCTCGAAGAACGGGTGTTCCCTCCTCCGCAGAGGGGACACCCGGTTCCGCAGGAAGTCGACGGCGATCGCTTGACCGGTGAGGCCACGCGTAGCGCAGATATGTATGGCAGCGATGGCCTCCTCATCGACCTCGATATCTTCAGGCTCGGGGGTCTCCTTCTCGGTGACGAGGGTCCCCTCGTACGTCAAAGCCCCGTGCTTCCCTTTCTTCAGGTAGAACCACCGCTCGGGCCAGGGACCAAGAGAATCCCGAAGCTACAGACTTGGGGAAGGACCACTTGAGCCCGTCCGGTCGGAAGTAAAGGCACCCGACCACGGGTCCTTCCCAGAGTGGAAGAGGGACTAGTAGCGAAGAACAACGAGGGAGGGGAGGATTCTCAGAATCCCTCGCACAGATGGGAAAAGATGGCGAGCGTGAGGATGGAATTCTTGCACAGATTGATGAGCTCTATTTCGCACCGAGAGGACGCCCGCCATTTAACTCGCTTCCGGAGTTCGCAGTCGAGAGCGCCAGAATGCTCGGTGCGAGATGATCTCATCGCCCCGGGCGTGGCTCGGTCTTTGCTGCCCGCAATTGCCATGTCACGGGTCCACGATCCCCAAGGTCTCGAGCTCTTTCATTCTCGCGGACAACAAGGTGCTCCTTCCTAGCTTGGTCATGGCGGTGTTGTACGTTTGGTTGAGGAAGGGAGGAGAATGGTGGCTTAGGCGCAGAAACTTTGGAGCCAAAGGGCGCAATAATCGTGATTCTCTTCGACGAGTGTCAGGACTTAGCGGTTCCTAGGTCATTTACACTAAATCGCCTCAAGAAGACCTCAAAAGGTGTGCCGCTTTGATTGGACGGGTGCAATTAAGGTTGGGATTACGGACTCGAGGCGCCACAAGTGTCCGCCACCTGCTCAAGGTCAGATTCCTGCATGAGAATTCAAAGGTCGCCAGGTGTCGAAGTGTGAAGGTATACTTTGTGGTCTCCGCTCGACCTTGACCAAGATTCCAAGACCTGCGAAGGCTTGCCCCCGGTGACTTCTGGATGAGGCTCGAGGTCGTCCTAGGTGCACCTCTACGACCTTGAGCCTCGGGGGCTAGCTGCCGGGTCAGCAACCTTTGGCCACTAACGACAATAATCGTCCCTAGTTTCGGGACCCCATGCACGCCCTTTACTCATCAAGGCCCCAGGCTCAAGGGCGACGACTCGAAGCTCGAGCCCCGCGACGACTCGGCGCTGGGCGATTTTAGTCGGGCCGTTGTTTTGGATCCCGCGCGCAGACATTTATTGGGCTTCAAGGCATGGAGTCGTGGGGTGGTGCAGGAGTGCCCGGTCAGCCCGGAACGGTTGCAAGCGGCTCTCAATGCGCATTAAGGGCCACGATCCGGAGATTCCTCCCGGCGGTTACGCAGAGGGGGAGGTATAAAAGCTGGAGATACACAACGCAGAAAGGACAACACAGCTCGAGCTAGAAATCGCAATTGCTGACTTGAGTTGTAACCACTCCCCTGTACACCAAGATAACAAGAATCACCGCCGCAAGGCGACTGGAGTAGAGCTATTACCCTCACAGGGGCTCGAACCAGTATAAACCTTTGTCTCAAGCTCGTTGACGTCTTGCCCCGATCACCGACATATCGATTCTGTTCTCTCGTCTGAGTGAAGTACTACTCGGGTCCCATACCATACGAGACCCCTACCATTTTCTTGCGGTTGGTGATCCCGACTGGCGACAACTACATTTTGGAGAAAACAAAATGCATCACAATATGAGTGTTTTGCATTGCATGTACATAAAAATTTACTCGAGCAAACTAACTCAAAGCCTTCCTCTCCTGACAATGCTTGTTCTCAGTAACCATACACTTTGACTCATGAATCTCATAGCTAGAAATGTAGCTGTAATAATGCGGTAAGTGAGATTTCCACACAATGACCTCAAATTTCCCATGAAGTGTAACACTTCCAGACATTTTCTCTTGGATTGTTATTTCGGGAGCCTCTTCATGAGCAAGACTCGACCTTGGCCGTAGAGTTCACAATACACACACACACACACACACTACTTCCAGATATTGTCGGAAGTAAAGCACGTTTTCTTTTCATCCCAAAATCACTAAGTTGTAGCTGATTCTTCTCCCTGAGGCATTCAAGAACCCTGTGCCAATGCACTTGTATTTGTTATATCTGTTATATCTATAAATAATTAATCTGCATTGTTATAATTTGCACCCACCAAAATAAGTGGCGGGGATCCTTCTTTTTTTCTTTCAATTAACGTGAGGATTTTTAGATATTTTCTTTTCATTGGATTATTGTGGAATTTTCTTGCTCTTAAAGTGAAGGAGATGTCTTGAATATCACCAATTATTTTTATTTATATTGATAAACCTAAAAACTATGTAAGCAAGTGATTATATTATACGCGAGCAAAGACTATAGAGAATATAGGAAAGAAAGTAGAAAAGAAAATGCACATGTGCTGTACAATAACACTACAATATCTACTACAACATGCATCACAATATGAGTGTTTCGCATTACATGTATAGAAAATTTTACTTGAGCAAACTAACTCAAAGCTTTCCTCTTCTGACAACGCTTGTTCCCAGTAACCACACACTTTGACCAGTGAATCTCACAGCTATAAATGTAGCTGTAATAAGGCGGTAAGTAAGATTTCCACACTAGAACCTCAAGTTTCCCATGAGGTGTTACACTTCCAGACAATATCTCTTTCAAGCTAATTTTGGGCGCTTCTTCATGAGGAAGCCCTACTTGAACCTGGCCATAGATTTCACAATATATACTATCTCCAGATCTTGTTGAAACAAAACCATTTATTCTTTTCACCCCAAAATCACTTGAACATCTAAGTAGCAGCTGATTCTTCTGATCTGTCTCCCTGAGGCATTCAAGAACCCTGCGCCAATGCCGCGCATTATCAACAGCTCTAAGACAGTAAGCCAGGCCGTTTGCACATATGAAAGGCCCAAAATACTCTTTGCCAAAATACTCGTCAAATATCTCCATTGCCATGGATGCTAGCTTTGGTTGGTCTTCAGGATTTGAGCTTCCGAACGCAAGCACCCTGAAGAAGTACCAGTGTGCTTCTCGAGACAAATACCGTAGATGGAGAGGTTGAATCGTTCCATACTTTGCGACCCCTTCATATCGACTCAAGATTATGATTTTACTGCCTAGTGAAAAGCAGCCTCGAGAGGCAGAGTAGAACTTTCTCCATGTATTCTCATCGACATCCCCAGCTAGCTCAATAACAACCAGGAGCCTTTCTTCATTTGAGGAGGAGGTACGTTGATGTTTGATTACTCCTCCATCTCTTAGGGTGCATGGTTTTTCTTCACTAAAATCATTCTCACTAAAAAAGATAATACGAGAAAAGTGGTTGCACACCCTTTCGTCAAAGCAAACATGCTCAATAAGTGTACTCTTTCCAATTTTTGCTGAACCGATAATTGGCAGGACACCCAAATTATTAGTCCCGGGAGGTTCTCTATCCAACAAGAAATTGACGACCCGTTCCATCTCCATCTGGCGGCCAAACATGCACTTCTCCATAAACATATACATGCTATATGGTTGGCGACACATAGGATGGTAGTTCTTCAGAAAAATAACAAATTCATTCATACCAGTAACAGTAATCTCTACACTTTGGAGCATCTCTTCCAGCTCATCTTTTTCGTGTCTACTGCCAGTATATAAATGAACACGCTTGCCAGAATTGAATTTTGACAGGGTAGAATAGCTCACTTCATCGCCTTTATGGTCTTGGCATCTGAACTTGTCGAGCACGTAGTAGCCCCTGTACATCTCTTCTCTCAGCACATTGAGTTGTTGCAGCATGGCTTGGTTTGTGATGTGCCTCCCCTCGGCCTCCTCGACGGCGATGCGAACCCGGAGTAGCATCAGCTGTAGTCTCCGCAGGCAGTCCTCCTTGGACGACGCCGGCGGCTTGCAGTATTTGTCGATCAAGAAGGAGAGGGATCTACTGGCGAGTTCGCCTATGACTGCAGAGATGAACGTCTCCATTGGGAAACCTCTCACCAAGAGAAGAAGTAATAATAATTATATATTGCTGATGTGAAATACTCTTGGTTTTGTGTCAAAGTCGCTTCTTTGATTTCTTTGAATGGAGAAGAAACAGTCTACACGGTAGTAAAAGCACCGAGGTTTAGTCTACGCAGTTGCTATCTCCTTTTCTTAACTAGTAGCATTATGGTAACCATTTTAACAGGTAGTCAATTTTATATTTTTTTGGGATTAATTCATAATTCTGAAATAATATCTTGCTCAGAATATTCAACAAAGCGTAGGAATTAAAACGTTAAATTTGATTTGTTTCCAAATGAAAGGTTAAATTTGATTTGTTTCCAACTAAAGTCAGTCATCAAGTTATAAATTTGATTTTATAAGAGCATCTCCAGCAGAGCCCCTATTCCAGCCCCTAAAATTAGGAGGCCCCTAAATTTGCTTCCTCAGCCCCAATTCCTGGAGCCCTAAACCAGCCCCTAAACCTTAAAATAGGAAGTTAAGTGAAGGATGGCTTGCATTAGTTCGTTGCAGTTGGCGTGTCTTTCTTGGATGAGTTGCAATCTGTTGTATCTCAAGATCTCTCATGAAAATTTTGAAAATTTTAAATATCATGTTTTGAAAATTTTAAATTTAAATTTTAAATATCATGTTTTTAAATTGTAAATGTTAATATGCTTATGTTTTATGTATTACAAATATTTTTGATTGAATTTTAGTGGTGTCAAATGAAGATTATACATAGCGGATATGTCAAAATAGGAGAAAAAGTAAAATAGGGGCTGAGATTTAGGGGATGTTGCTGGACTTGTGTTCTGAAAACAGAGCCCCAAAAAATAGGGGGAGTCCCTAAATCTAAAATAGGGGCTCTATTTTAAGGGCCCTTGCTGGAGATGCTCTAATGCGTGTTTTGATCAGCACGAAGGTTGAAAAAGTGCTATGTTAAATGAAAATCAACGAGCACCTTTCAATTAAGTGCTTCGAGAAGTTGAATGATGATTATTTCTGTATGTTAATTCTACTTGTGGTATATGTGTGTGACGATTAATTTGACAATAATATTTATGATGGAATAATTTATTTGTGAAAGACAAAAGTACTGTGTTGGTTTGATTTTTTTATTTTTAACGAGAGATGCACACTACTACAAAACAGTACATCACTGTTGGCTCGAAAACGCCATCACTGCCGGTTATGGGAGCCTCATGATTGGTCGCAAGATGATACTCGGGATTATCACTGCTGGTTGTGATAAGAGCTCTCATTGCTGGTTCTTTGTACAAACGGCAGTGATATTGGATTATCTCTGTGGGTCACACCAAAATTCGGCGGATATATATATATATATATATATATATATATATATATATATAATCACTACTGGTTCTAAATAGGAACCGGCGGTGATATACATATATCATTTATTGGTTCTTGGATAAATCGGCAGTGACAAGCCATGCACCAAATGTTTTTATTGCATATTTTCTTTGCATTATATATTATAATACAAATTTTTTGTACAATGTGTTAATGTAAAGCATCGTTAAATAATAATTCAAATATGGCAACATATCCTGTGCACATAGATACACTGTGCACACCAACTAATGAAAGTCACGAAAAACTCTGAAAAAATTTATAGATATACTTCATAGATTACTCTACCTATGTATAAAATTGCAGGTTCAAATTCAATACATATCAAGAGTTACAAAAAAGATAAAATTCTGACACTTGGCGTGCTCCACACATGGAAGGCGCCTCCGATCATGGCGCGTGATTAAGGAAATGCTAATCACAGGATCAGCCTTTAGTTAGGAAAGTTTTAATTAGGAAAGAACTGCGTGTATGGTAATGAGGGTGGCAATATCCATGCATCCTTTCCTGAGATCAACCAACATTCTCCCACTTGATCGAAAGGCTATCATAATGTATTCACTCTCAGTAAAACAGTAGCCCAAGGTAATGTGTTATCAATAGCAAATGAAAACGCCATTGAAACGACAGTACCTATAGTCCACCATAATACCTCGATAGAATACCAGCTTAGTCATAACGGGTGTTAATTGCTTTAGTGCCCCTATATCCAGGATCATGATCAAAGGTCCTCCAATAATCCCATGCCTAAGAAATGTTCTTTAAATAAGTTAGGAGGTAAACCTTTAGTGAGCGGATCATGAGCATTAACTTAGTAATTGATATGCTCAATTTTAATAGTTTGATCCTGGATTCTATCTTTCACAACATGGTATTTAATGTCAATGTGTTTGGCAAAGACCACTTGACTTATTGTTACTCGAATAGAAAATCTGCGACCTTGTTATCGCGAAGATATAGTGAGTGGTCTTGCTATGTCGTCTACCACTCTCAATCCCGGGATAAAGTTTTTAAGCCATACGGCCTGCCCAGTTGCTTCATAACATGCTACAAATTCTGCATGCATTGTCGATTTATGCGCTTAAGGATTGTTTGGAGCTTTTCCACGAAATCGCTCCTCCACTAGGTGAAAATGTAGCTCGATGTGGATTTCTTAGTGTCTACACACCTGCAAAATCAGCGTCTGAATAACCCAAAACTTCAAGGTTATCGACTTTCTATATGTTAGCATGTAATGCTTAGTCCCCTGCAAATAACGCAGAACCCTTTTAACAGCCTTCCAGTGGTCTAGACCTGGGTTAGACTGAAATCTGCCAAGCATCCCGGTAACGAATGCCAAGTCTGGACGCGTAAAGACTTGAGCGTACATTAAGCTTCCGACAGCCGAAGCATAAGGAATCATCTTCATTTGATCTGATTCTAATTGATTCCTCGGGCTTTGGAATAATCCAAATTTATCGCCCTTAACTATTGAGTAGGCGTGGCGAGCACTTACTCATGTTATATCTTTCAAGTACTCATCAATGTATGACTTTTGAGATAATCCTAGTACTCCTTTAGACCTATCTCGGTGAATTTCAATGCCTAAAACAAAGCAGGCTTCACCGAGATCCTTCATGTCAAAATTAGAGGATAAAAATCCTTAGTTTCATGCAAAGATAACTTTATCGCTGCTTGCTAATAATATATCATCAACATAGAGTACTAGGAAAATGAATTTTCCACCCTTACTCTTGATATATATACAGTTATCCACCTCATTCTCCTTAAATCCGAAATTTCTAATTATTTTATCGAATTTAAGGTACCATTGTCTCGACGCTTGTTTAAGTCCATAGATGGATTTCTTAAGTCGCACCCCATATGTTCCTTGCCTTCAACGACAAAGCCTTTGGGCAGATCATGAAAACTTGTTCATGCAAGTCACCATTAAGGAATGCAGTTTTAACATCCATCTGATGAAGCTCTAAATCATAATGAGCAACGAGCGCCATAATTATTCTTAATGAATCCTTTTTAGAGACAGGAGAAAAAGTCTCATTGTAATCAATTCCTTCTTTCTGTAAGAAACCCTTTGCTACAAGCCTTGCCTTGAATCTTTCAATATTCCCTTTAGAGTCATGCTTAGTTTTATAGATCCATTTACGTTTCATCGCTTTTGACTCCATCGAATTTCTACTAAATCCTGCACACCATTAGTGCTCATAGGCTTCAGTTCATCTTCCATGGCCTCAATCCATTTAGATGAATACTCACTTGTCATGGCCTCTTTGAATGAGGTGGGGTCATCTACCTTACCAATGTCTTCGCCAAGGAAGACTTCATAATAATCTGGTATGGCAGACTTCCTCACTCGCTGTGATCGTCTTAAGGTTTCATTAGGGATCACTGGCGGTTGTGAAGATTGTTGAGGCACTTCTTCAATTACCAGTTCATGAGATGCCACAGAAGTTTGTTGAGGCTCATTATCTGGCTCATTAAACTCCTCAACAATGGGTGTTGCTCCAGAATTTTCAGTTGGAGGTACTACAGTCTGAGGCATTGCATGAGGAATGGGAAAAACATACTCTTGAGTTGTCGGTAATGGGACATGAGCCCGAATTTCCTCAAGGTCTATCTCCCGTTGTTGTGAGCTCCCACTGATTTCATTGTCCTCTAAGAAAACAGCGTGTCTAGTCTCAACGAATTTAGTGACACGATTTGGACAATAAAACCGATATCCCTTATATCTTTCTAGATATCCAATGAAATGGCAACTCATAGTCTTAGGGTCTAATTTCTTTAGTCAGGATTAAATAATCGGCTTCAAAGACGACAGCCCCATACACGTAAATAATTAACTGCTGGTTTCCTCCCATCCATAATTCATAAGGAGTTTTAGGTACAGACTTGCTAGGAACCCGATTAAGTATGTGGGCAATTGTTTTAAGTGCCTCCATCCACAAGCTAATAGGCGACTAGAATGACTAAGCATGTCTGCACCATATCCATAAGTGTACGATTATGACGCCTGCCACTCGCTCTCACCGAGGTTCTCCGGCATAGAGTATTGAGCAACTATACCATTTTCTCAAGGAATTTGGCAAAGGGCCCAGAATTTGCCCATAAGGAGCATGTCTCCATAATATTCTCCCCACGATCTAGACAAGGGTTCGTGATCCGAAAAATCTAAGGGTTGGAGTATCTCTTCTCTAATGAGACGCTCCATTCTCCCCTAGAAATATGGCCTAGCGACAAAGCCATAATTTCGATGACGCCTCACATGTCTTCTTATTTACAACAAGGCACACATTCAACATAGATTCATCCATAGAGAGTAATAAAGTTTGTCTTGCTCAAGGCAAGACCAATAACATCATTATTTAACTTGATAATGCATTTTTGTCCATAAACTCACATGAATAACCTGTTTTAGTCAATACAGAGATCAAATTAAGTTCCTCTTAACACTAGGAACATAAAGAACATCAAAAGATGAAGACTGGCCGCCTCCTAATGCAAGTTGAAGAGTTCCAACCGCCTTGACTTCAATCTCTGCTCCATCACGATCCTAAAACTTCGGTCCCCTTTCTTATGGTCGCCACGAACGCAATCCCTGTAATGAATTAGTAATGTGCACAGCTTGCACCCGAGTCAATCCACCAAGTATTAGAGGTAAATTCAGTAAATAGGGACTCATCAACTTGAGAAATGGTGTCATTACCTTCTTTGCTAACCATTGCCCGAATCCCGCACAATCCTTTTGTATGCGTGCTGGGCTTCTTGCAAAATTTGCAAAGGAAGTTCCCTGCAGCTTGGTGGTGCAGAGGTGCCCGAGGCCATGAGCAACACTTTTCCATTAGCATTATTCTTAGGAGGGTGATAAGGCTTTTATTTGCCTTAAACCCACCAGACTCCCCGATTCTTCCTTTTGCCATTGTCGACAAGATGAGCTTGTTCCTTCATCTTTTCGCTTTTGCCTCTCTTCTTCCTCAACAGAGTGGCTTATAAGCTCACTATGGACCACTTCTCCTTCGAGTGTTGTAATTGATCTTGAAGGGTCCATACTCGGTGGCAAGGAGCTCATGATGAAATGGACAAGAAAACCATCGAAATGGCCATGTCCATCCCCTCGATCTAGCCGCCATGTCAGTCATGCTCATGATATGCTCCCTCACACCGCTGTTACCATCATAGCGGGAGGTGAGCATGCGCATGATCAGGGTACTAGCATAAGTCTTGGAAGAGCCCTTAAAGTTATCCTCAACATTAGCCAAATACCCTTTAGCATTTTCGGAATCAGGGATTCCTCCCTTAATCCCGACAGAAATGCTATTCTTAATGATCATTAGTGACATGCGGTTAGACTTCTCCCACCGTTCTGCCTTCTCATCATATTGCTTTTTGAGATCAGCGTAATTCTCAATATTAGGGGTGGGTGCGACAGGAGCATCCTCTCTTAATGCTAGGTCAAGGTCCAAGACCCCTAGCGTAATGAGGATCTTATCTTTCAACGAGGGAAAGTTAGTGCCATTGAGCTGTTCAATGCCATTGATCTGAGAGGCAACATTGTTAATTGTTGAAAAATAACAACAAAATTTCATTAATAATTGCCATATATGTAATTAATCCTACGTTGGTCTGATTAAATACATATGAATGACAAAATATCATAAGATTTCATTTCGCATCACCGTTGGGCAGAAAACGAAATGAAATTTAACATCAAAATTAAGTCCTAAATTGCATCACCGTTGGGCAGAAACAAAATAGGCATTAAATATATAAGAAATGGCTTAAAATTACTAATAACGTTGATTATACATAATTTCAAGCCAGAATTAATTCTCCAATTAAATTTCGCGTTGGTTCCATTTAATTAGAGATAATATCCATAATAATCATCATTAAAGAATTAATTGGCGAGAAAATTAATCGTCAAAACAATTATAACATTAATGCCTAGGAATTAAACAATTTAACAATGCTAATCTGCTGAAATTAAAAGACTGAAAGAAATAAATTAAAAGCTAAGTCTCATCGTTGTCCGGCCCAAAAATTGCGGCCCGGCGGCGTAGCAAAGACAAACCAAAAAAAGACGAGAACAATGGCCGTCGGATCAAATGAGTGGCGAGATTGATCCGAACTGAACAAAACCGAACGCCGCAAAACCCTAACCCTAACCTTTTGCCGATCCTAACTTATACCGGAGGAGCTTGAAGGTGGTTCAAGGTCATGTAGGTGGCGTCCCGGGCCTTCACACCGCCAAGTATCACCCGCAAGAACCGCAAGAATGTAAAAGGCGCACATTCTTCTACCTCTCCATCGACCGACCTAATGGCGAATCTCTTCACCGGGTTAGTTTCATTACTTATTCGCATTCGTGATCATGATGTAGGCTAGATTAATGTCTTAGTGATCAGCTTAATCTAACATTTGGTATCAGATTAATGATGTAGATGTACTTTTAAGTGTCAGAATTTTATCTTTTTTGTAACTCTTGATATGTATTGAATTTGAACCTGCAATTTTATACATAGGTAGAGTAATCTATGAAGTACATCTACAAATTTTTTCAGAGTTTTTCGTGACTTTCATTAGTTGGTGTGCACGGTGTATACACGGGAAGCCCTGTGTGCACAGGATATGTTGCCTTCAAATATATAGTATATAAAGCGTCGTTAAATCATAACTCAAATATATTAAAGCATCACAATATTTAGTTTTTACAATAGTCTGTTTATAAATGTAGTGTGAGTACATCTCGTTCACTTTGGTTTTTCAACGACTCTAGTAGAATTAAAGTTGCTCGTGGAACTCGCCGTTTGGATTGATGATCTCATCGTGAACGAATCCAGCGATCTGCTCTTGAATTCCTAAAATTTCTATTAGCGGTAACTTATTGATTCTCATCCTGGAGCGCTGTTATTGAAGAAAAGAGAAATTTAATTAATGATGATATATGTTAAATGAAAGAAAAGTAGGCATCAATGTGTAATTATATACCATGGCCTCGTTATAGCCGACACTCTCCGTGACAATTGAATGTATATTTGTACATACGTAGTATGCACATAAATTATTTACCTGGTCCTGTCTCATGCATAGAAAGTCGGTTATTATTTGGAAATCTTTCTTGTAGGGATGATGCCGAACACTTTTCTTGCAATATCGTGTGAATGCCCTGTGAATGATTTTAAATAGTAATTAAGCTTAAATACAATAGAATAAAATATTACTAGAGCAATAATGCAACGATCGAGTTTACCTGTTCATCATGTCCCAAAAATTTTGATACAGATTAAGTGGTTTTCTCATTGAGTCCAAGACAAAAATTCTGCTAGCATCTAACTCGATGACGAGGAGGACCCAGTGAAACCTGGACATATATGTTAACATAGACTATTAGTCTCACATCGTGTCACGCAAAAATAGTAAAACAATATTAGAAGTAGGGTAATACGTACTTAAAATTATAGGGTAAAAGTATGGAGGTTTTGTATTGCAGCTTCAAGAAAGTATTAAATAAATAGCTTTCAACAAATTGTGGATCCTGCAGGATAATTTTCTCGTTGACAAGCTCCGGGTCCAGAAATCCTAACTTGTCATTGCCATTTCTTTTACATGTCTGTATCTCCATTCTACATATAAAAAAAGAAGTTAGACATGCAGTAAAACGGTACAAGAATATACAATAATATACATAGAGACTTACAAAGTCCACAGTCTGAGTACATTCGTGTCCATGGCATCTTGCTAGTACAACATATACAATTCGGTGAATAACACCCAGAAGATGTTATCCCCATTGTGAAAATCCGATTCTTTGTATCTGACTGGGAGCGCCTCCATACCATTTTTGCACTGCTGCATGTACCACTGATGGACGTGTCGCAATTGTGTTGTTAGGTTGTCTAAATGAGCTGGTTCAACCAGCGGTTGCCCCAAAAAGAACTTCCACCTTAGACCTTGCCCGTGAGCACGAAGTTGTTCAGCAGCATCTCTTTCAGCTTGCGATATCAATGCGTCGGCACTAGCCGCTTTCAAGTATTGCTCTCTGGAGATGCGCTCGTAGTCTGACATTTTGGAAGGTTCAAGCTTCATACATGCTCTTTGACTTTTGCCATACTCAAGAAAAATTTCTGCGCATTAGCATCAACTTTAGTCTTTTCAGGTAATGACACCTTTTTGAAGTGAGATGTTACGCAGGCGCTTATTTCCTTTTTTCGTTCTTCTTCAGCCATCTCAGCTGGTAATTTCTTTTGAGGCTGTGCTGACTTCACAGATGACCAAGATTTGCTATAAGACGGTGCGGACTTCTGAGATGGTGCTGATGTTCGATTCTTCTTATATGTCGACGGAGGAGTTGGACTTTTCCTGGCTGGTGCCAGCGGAGGAGTTGGACTTTTCGTAGTTAGTGCCAGCGGAGGAGTTGCACTTTTCCTAGGCGACAGGTCTGCGTGTGGAGAGTGCGGCTGATCATCATCATCGTCGTCTTTGTCGTCCTCATCGTCTGAGCCAAACATAATCAAGCTCTTGTGTCACGCAAGGAAGCCATGCACGTTTTCTCCAAGTTTGTTTTTTCCGTCCTCGCTAGGAATCTCTACCTCCATTTTGCGATATTGTCGGACTACACTGTCCACTTCGACCCTAGCGAATCCCAGCGGTATCGGGCGACAGTGCAGAACTTGCGACGAGCCGCATGGCCAAGCCCTGCCATCAGCCACCTTGATGGTAATGCCATGTGTAGACAAATGCAGCTTGCACGATGTCGGTTCTGTAATGTCATCCACTGAAAAATGGAGTCCACGCTCTTCGGGTGATGAGGACATCTTCACTATTGAGACAACCACGCCGAGTGATTCTCCTCATACACAACTAGTTTTACAAGGACCTACTACTGTGTTTCGACACGCCTACTCAATTATCGTGAATTCGCTCCTTGGTTTTTATACAAATGATTCACAGAATCGAATACTATTTAATTCTTGTGATGATCTTGTTGTCCTTAGGAACCAAGGAGAAGAACCTTCAAATGCCAAGCATAAAGCACAATCATCATATGCAAGTTGGACTTGGAATCAGCAAATTCGCGGGTTCGGCCTCCGCAACAGTATCAACTTCAAATGACCATAACTTTTGTTCTAGAAGGCTTCTCAAGGTCTATGAGTACAAGAACGAAAGCCCTGGTCGTCCTCTTTCAAACGGATCTGAGATCACCTCAAAATTCCCTCCGAGTCAGCAGGAAAACGCAAAATAATCCGGAACACTTTTTCAGTCCGAGTTCGAGTCCAATTCGAACTCAGAAATAGCACTGACTTTAAAGTGCCATAACTTTTGATTCCGGAGGAGTCTGGAGGCCCATGAGTACACGTTTGAAAGATCTCGGAGTCTAATTTCCAAAGGATCCGGCCCCACCTCAAAATTCCTTCAGATGCGTCCGGAAACTGCCTAAAACCACACATTGCTTTTTCCAGTCCGAGTCAAACTCGAGTCAAAGAAGACTTGGTGTTTTGGATTTGAGTTGTATTAGATTTTCTTTACTATGGAAGGCCCCTCCTGCTCCTCTAGTATAAATAACCACCCAAACCCTCATCTAGGACTTGGGTTTTGTTTATTTGATAGTTTAGCCATTGCTACTATTTTGAGTCTTCGGGACGTGCTCAACACCGCCTAAGAAGCTCCTTGTTTCAGAACCCCACCTTGTCAATCGCTCATCTTTATTTGCAATTTCAGATTGCTTTACTTTTGTTCTTGCTTGTTCTTCGTTTGCATGCAGGAATTGAACTCAGTGTTCAGGTTGATCGTGCCAACGGCAAGATCAATAACCCTCCGAGTTGGTGTAGCGATTGCTAAGGCGCATCGTCGTCGTGACGTGTAGTCGGATCGCCAACGCCGCCTCCACCAAATCGATCGTGTGTTTCTCATCGAAAGATCAGGACACCAAAGTGCTATCAAGTGGTATCGAGCGCCAAGTTGCTCGGTGAGAGATTCAGACTTAGATTAGTTTTTGTTTTCTGTCCAAAATTGAAAATCCTCCACAAAAATTCAACCTTTAGATTCAATCTGGTATTTTAGTGAGTTTTGTTAGGTTTTGATCCATTAGAGTCCTTGTTCTAGTTGTCGATCGCTTTTTCCTTCGCGTAGTTTTTTCCAATCTGTCCAGTTCATTGTTTTGTTCATAACTTTTGCATACGAGCTCCGATTTAAGTGTTTTTGCACTTTCCTGAAACCTTGGGACAAGCTCCACAAAAACCTAGTTGAGCACGAAATCTCATTCTGTCTAAAAGGTTGTTTAATCTTGACATCAATTTCGGGAAGCAAGTTGCAATTGTAATCCAGATTGGTTCGGTATTTTGATCGTAACTCTCACATCCAAACTCCGATTGAGAAGTTTTATACTTTCCTAAATCCTTGAAGAGTCCTCTACAAAAACGTTTTTGGGTGTCCTTCGTGATTCGACTCCTTCAAACCGAATTTGACTCGGATTCGGATTTGGTCAGATCGGCTGAATTTTGTTGAATCTGTGCATCTTTGTGTTTTGGCCATAACTTCTACATATGAGCTCCAAATTGTGTGTTTGAATACTTGTTTTAAAGCTTAGAACAGTGGCATCATTTGGTTACATTGTGAGAAAGCTTGATTCGGTCATTTTTAAGCTTAATTGCAGCAAAAACCTTATTGCATAGTTCTGGCCGAATTTGGGTTTGTTTCTTCAATTTGTGTTCTAGCTTTGTTCCTTTGAGTTGGTTGAGTCCAGTAGCATCTACAACCATAAAAGTTCGAAAATATCAGTGTACATACCTTTGGGAACCAATTCATCCTTTGCGAATACTTTGATCCCAATTGAGACTAGCAATTTGACATTGCTTGGGGTCGCTCCTTTTGATACGTTGCACTATCATAACTCTTGTGATATCAAGTTAGGATTCTAAAACTTTGCTCATACTAGTGTTGGCCGAAAGTCACAAAAAAAGAGAGAAAGAAAGAGCCAAAAGGCCAAAAAGAAAAAAAAGAGAAAAGAAAAGAGAATAGTGGCGGCAAAAGACTACATTGATCAAAACCCTAATTTGTGTTTGTCATTTTCAGATTGTGCAATTGTATTATGTAGTGAGCAATCTTGTGCCCTTGTACCTTTTCTCAAGCAATTAGCTAGCATCTCTCCATAACTTATGCAACACGAGTTTTAGTGCTGAAATTATTCTTATTTAGCTCATTCCATTGGTTGCATTAAGTTTCACTATCTTTATGCGTGTGTTGCCTTGAAATTCACTTATATCTTTGAGATCGGCAACTAGGGCTTGTGAATTCTAGTTTGGATCATTACTTATCATCACAATAACTAGAATTATTAGATTGCATAGGAAATTAACATAGCCTACCAAGCTCCACATATCCTACCTCGACGCTTGTTCGCTCTCTTGGCAATCGCTATACCCAATCTTCTGAGAACTTTTGACAACGCCAACGGCGACAACACCGCTGCTTGGTAAGAATTTGTAAGAGCTTTGGGTAAAGCTTGAGTGTTGAGCAACTTGTAGCCACTTCCTAGTAGTTGATAGGAACATTATACCGTGATTTTGTTTCTTGTCTTCTACTAACCATGTCGTGATGAGGGTTCACCGCATCACTCGCCACGCACGAAGGGCATTGTTGATCACGCTGAGAGGATGACGAGGGCCACCACCGAGGCGCTTAGTGAGGATGTACGACTTACTAATGAGCGAATGTCGCTGCAAGAAGACCGCTCTGCTCCATTGAGACCGCCAGGAGTTGCTAACACTACCCTTGCCACTATTTTGTCTAGACTTGATATGCTTGCGCTTACGCCCTCGAACTTCCTGTCCTCCGCCTCGCCTCCCACGCCGCACAACGGGTTCCCATTGCTGCCCCGCCTTCCCAACATGGCCCCACCGCCTCGGTTGTTCGGACACACATCGCCAACAATTCGCCCTAGCCGGGAGCGGAGGTGGAAGAAGATGATGAGAACTACGATCACTACGCCATCGATTTGGGGATGGCAATACCATCAATCTCGACCACAACCGTGACCATCGCCGACTACGCTTTAATCAAGAAGGTATGCAACGTGATCCACCGCGACATGAGGTACGTGATCGTCGGCCGACGTGTTCTCTAAAGTTAAAATTAATATACCTCCTTTTGAAGGTAAATATGATCCCGATGGTTACCTCAATTGGGAATTACTTGTTGATCAAAATTTGCATGCCATGATTTCCGAGGATAGTAGAGTTCGAGTGCTACTAGCGAATTTTCGATTTTGCTTCGCTTGGTGGAGAGAGCATTGCCGTGTTCATCCACATAATATACCCACCACTTGGGAAGCATTAAAATTGATCATGCGACATAGATTTGTTCCTCCTACTATGCTAGAGATTTACTAAATAAATTGCAGCGCTCACGCCAAGGTAAAAGTTCCAGAGAAGAATATTATCAAGAATTGCAAATTGGCATGTTGCGTTGTGGTTTAGTTGAGAATGAGGAAGCGCCTATGGCTCGTTTCTTAGGTGGTTTAAACCGTGAAATCCAAGACATTCTTGATTATAAGGATTACAATTCGATGACCCGCTTATTCCACCTTGCTTGCAAAGTGAACGTGAAGTGCAGGACGACAATCGAGGGCAAAAGCTACATTTTCGCAGTCATACTACTGTGGACGCCACACACCCCGCTGCCCGTCCGGTCGTATTCACTACACCAAGCCCTTCCAACAACAAAACGACATCATCTCCTTCAAACTCGCACCACGAGTACCCACACCGAAAAAGTGCCACACAAGCTCCTACAAAGAGTTCGTTGTCCGTCTGTCGCCTCAACGGGCCGAACTAAAGACATTCAAAGGCTATCGCTGCAAGGGTTTGGCCACATCATGAGGGAGTGTCCGAACAAACGCGTGCTCATCATTCGCGAAGACGGCGAGTACGATTCAGCAAGCGATATTGATGAAGAAACATATGCTTTGCTTGCTGAAAATGAACACAATGAGCCAATTTCGAGCCTCAAGAAGAGCACGTGAGAGTGGTGATGCTGACCAATATTTGAGTATTGTTTCAAGAACGGTGCTTAGTGCCCAGATTAAGTAGTACCGAGCAAAATCAGCGCCACAACTTGTTTCACATTAAAGGTGTGGTGAAGGAGCGAGCAATACTGAATAATCATTGATGGTGGAAGTTGCAATAATCTAGCCAAGATGGACATGGTGGAGAAGCTTGCACTCTCCACTAGGCCGCATCCTCAGCCCTACTACATTCAATGGTTCAACAACAAATGCAAGCTCAAGGTAACTCGTATGGTAAGAGTAAATTTTGCTTTAGGTTCTTATCATGATTATGTTGATTGTGATGTCGCATCTATGCAAGCATGTTCTATGTTGTTAGGTAGACCGTGGCAATACGATAAAGATTGTTTACATCATGGTAGAACAAATCAATACTCTTTTGTGCACAAAGAGAAGAAAATTGTTTTGCATCCAATGTCTCCGATGCTATTTTAAAAGATGAGATTGCTAGAGCTAATAGAGAGAAAATCAGAGCATGCTAAGAGTGAAAATCAGATTGTAGCAAAGGAGCTTGAGCAACACAATAAGAAAGAATCTAAGCCTGTTCATGACAAAAGAAATGAGATTAAGTGAAGGGTGCTTGTTTTCTTGCTACCAAATCTGATTTGAAAGAGTGAATGATCTAAATCCTTCTTGCTATGCTTTCGCTTTGCAAAGAAGTTTTGTTTTCATTTGAGGATGTGTCTTCTTCTTTGCCTCCTGCTATCACTAACCTTTTGCAGGAGTACAAGGATGTTTTTCCAAAGGATGTGCCACTGGGCTGCCCCCAATGCGAGGCATTGAGCACCAAATCGACCTCATTCCCGGCATCTTTGCCTAATCGCTACATACGTAACCAATCCAAGAAACTAAGGAGATACAACGCCAAGTTCAAGAATTGCTTGATAAAGGGTATGTGCGTGAGTCTCTTAGTCCTTGTGCTGTTCCGGTCATTTTAGTGCCTAAGAAAGATGGATCATGGCGCATGTGTGTGGATTGTAGAGCAATCAATAATATCACCATTAGGTATCGCCACCCTATTCTTAGGCTAGATGATATGCTTGATGAATTAAGTGGCTCTCAAAGTTCTCTAAAGTTGATTTGCGTAGTGGGTACCACCAGATTCGCATGAAGCTAGGAGATGAATGGAAAACGGCTTTTAAAACTAAGTTCGGTCTATATGAGTGGTTAGTAATGCCTTTTGGGTTAACCAATGCTCCTAGCACTTTCATGAGATTGATGAACGAAGTTTTATGTGCTTTCATTGGCAAATTTGTGGTGGTATATTTTGACGACATTTTGATATTTAGCAAATCATTGGAGGAACATCTTGACCATTTACGTGCTGTTTTTAATGCTTTACGAGATGCACGTTTATTTGGTAACCTTGAGAAGTGCACCTTTTGCACGGATCGAGTCTCTTTCTTGGCTATGTTGTTACTCCCGGGGCATTGAAGTTGATCGGGCTAAGGTTGAGGCAATACAGAGTTGGCCGACTCTAACACGGTCACACAAGTGCGAAGTTTTCTAGGACTTGCCGGATTCTACCGTCAGTTGCGTGAAGGACTTCGCACCATTGTTGCACCTCTGAATGAGCTCACCAAGAAGGGTGTGCCATTTGTTTGGGGCGATGCACAATGTAACGCCTTCAACACATTGAAAGATAAGTTAACACATGCACCTCTGCTCCAACCGCCAGACTTTTCTAAGACGTTTGAACTAGAATGTGATGCTAGTGGGATTGGGTTGGGTGGTGTGTTGTTACAAGGGGAAAACCTATTGCATATTTCAGTGAGAAATTGAGTGGGCCTAGTTTGAACTATTCTACTTATGACAAGGAATTATATGCTCTAGTTCGAACTTTGGAAACATGGCAACATTACTTATGGCCCAAGGAATTTGTCATACACTCGATCATGAATCTTTAAAGCATATTCAAATCAAGCTAAATTGAATCGTAGACATGCTAAGTGGGTTGAATTCATTGAATCTTTTCCTATGTCATAAAACACAAGCAAGGAAAAGAAAATGTTATTGCCGATGCTTTGTCTAGACGATACACCATCTCACACAACTTGATTTCAAAATCTTTGGCTTAGAGATGATTAAACAACAATATGAGCATGATGATGAATTCAAAGAGGTATTGTTGAATTGCAAAGAAGGAAAAACATGGAACAAATTTTTCCTCAATAATGGGTTTGTGTTTAGAGCTAATAAGCTATGTGTTCCAGCTAGTTCTCGTCTGCTTGTTGCTATTGCGAGAAGCGCATGGAGGTGGTTTGATGGGACACTTTGGGGTGAAGAAGACGGAAGACATACTTGCTAGCCATTTCTATTGGCCAAAGATGAGAAGGATGTTGAAAGATTTGTTGCTCGCTGCTCTACATGTCAAAAAGCTAAGTCACGACATAATCCCCATGGTTTGTATATGCCTTTGCTCGTCCTAGTGTTCCTTGGGAAGATATTTCTATGGACTTTGTTTTAGGACTTCCTAGAACAAAGAAGGAGGATAGCATATTTGTTGTCGTGGATAGATTCTCTAAGATGGCACACTTCATACCATGTCACAAAAGTGATGATGCTACACACATTGCTGATTTATTCTTTCGTGAAATTGTTCGCTTACATGGTATGCCAAATACAATAGTTTCAGATCGTGATACTAAATTCCTTAGCCACTTTTGGAGAACTTTGTGGGCTAAATTGGGGACTAAGCTGTTATTTTCTACTACTTGTCATCCCCAAACAGATGGACAAACTGAAGTAGTTAATAGATCATTATCTACCATGCTTAGGGCTGTTTTGAAAAAGAACATAAGGTTGTGGGAAGAATGCTTGCCTCATATTGAGTTTGCTTATAATCGTTCATTGCATTCTACTACTAAGATGTGCCCTTTTGAGATTGTATATGGATTTGTACCTCGTGCTCCTATTGATTTATTACCTCTTCCATCTTCCGAGAAGTTGAATTTTGATGCTAAACAACGTCTTGACTTGATTATGAAAATGCATGAGACAACTAAAGAAACTATAGAGCGATGAATGCTAAATATAAACATGCTGGTAGTAAGGGAAGGAAGCATGTTACTTTCGAACCCGGAGAGTTAGTTTGGTTACATCTCGAGAAAGGATAGGTTTCTGAATTAAGAAAATCAAAGTTGATGCCTCGAGCAGATGGTCCTTTCAAAGTTTTAAAAAGATTAATGATAATGCATATAAGCTTGAATTGCTCGCAGATTTTGGGGTTAGTCCCACCTTTAACATTGCAGATTTGAAACCATACGTGGGAGAAGAGGAAGAGCTTGAGTCGAGGACGACTCAAATACAAGAAGGGGAGGATGATGAGGACATCTTCACTATTGAGACAACCACGCCGAGTGATTCTCCTCATACACAACCAGTTTTACAAGGACCTACTACTCGTGCTCGAGCACGTCTACTCAATTATCAGGTGAATTCGCTCCTTGGTTTTTATACAAATGATTCACATAATCGAATGCTATTTAATTCTTGTGATGATCTTGTTGTCCTTAGGAACCAAGGAGAAGAACCTTCAAATGCCAAGCATAAAGCACAATCATCATATGCGCAAGTTGGACTTGGAATCAGCAAATTCGCGGGTTCGGCCTCCGCAACAGTATCAACTTCAAATGACCATAACTTTTGTTCTAGAAGGCTTCTCAAGGTCTATGAGTACAAGAACGAAAGCCCTGGTCGTCCTCTTTCAAACGGATCTGAGATCACCTCAAAATTCCCTCCGAGTCAGCGGGAAAATGCAAAACAATCCGGAATACTTTTTCAGTCCGAGTTCGAGTCCAATTCGAACTCAGAAATAGCACTGACTTTAAAGTGCCATAACTTTTGATTCCGGAGGAGTCTGGAGGCCCATGAGTACACGTTTGAAAGATCTCGGAGTCTACTTTCCAAAGGATCCGGCCCCACCTCAAAATTCCTTCAGATGCGTCCGAAAACTGCCTAAAACCACATGTTGCTTTTCCAGTCCGAGTCAAACTCGAGTCAAAGAAGACTTGGTGTTTTGGATTTGAGTTGTATTAGATTTCCTTTACTATGGAAGGCCCCCTCCTGCTCCTCTAGTATAAATAACCACCCAAACCCTTATCTAGGACTTGGGTTTTGTTTATTTGATAGTTTAGCCATTGCTACTATTTTGAGTCTTCCAGACGTGCTCAACAACCGCCTAAGAAGCTCCTTGTTTCAGAACCCCACCTTGTCAATCGCTCATCTTTATTTGCAATTTCAGATTGATTTACTTTTGTTCTTGCTTGTTCTTCGGTTGCATGCAGGAATTGAACCTCGTGTTCAGGTTGATCGTGCCAACGGCAAGATCAATAACCCTCCGGAGTTGGTGTAGCGATTGCTAAGGCGCATCGTCGTCGTACGGTGTAGTCGGATCGTCAACGTCGCCTCCACCAAATCGATCGTGTGTTTCTCATCGAAAGATCGGGACACCAAAGTGCTATCATCGAGGATCCCTATGGACGTGCAGCTGCTCTTACGAACACCGTGACTGAAGTTTCGATGGCTGTCATCGGATGGTGGTCGTGAGCTGAGAGCTTTCTGTACTCCTTGCTCCACAACTTTATCCAGCTCCGCTCTCTGTTCCACTAATGCTCTCGCCACAACATCTTGTATTTGACGGTCCAGTTGATCTTCTCTTATTCTTTTCGGCCGCTTGTACAACGATGCGTCAGTTGGGAAGCCTTCTTTCCACGGCACCAAACCAACTCCTTGGGTGCGACCAGGGTGCTCCTTGTTACCCAGGGCAACGGTCAGCTCGTCATTCTCCCTTCGTGGCTTGAAAAAGCCTTGGGAAGACTACACGTGAGCATATGCTATTTTCCGTGACACTTCCTGGACTGTATCGCTCCTGAAGCTTAAGCTGCCATCTTCCGAGACAGAAGCCCCCCTCCCAAGCAACCAGTGCTTCGATCGTTCACTCAACTCGGCCGTCGCAGGAATGACGCCCCTGCGGGTTAGCTCTTCTTTGCACCTATACCATGCAGTTATTTTCTTCATGTAGCCACCAGTGCCTAGTGTGTGAGGGTATATATTCGTATGCGCGTTTGCCTTATTCTTCTGACTCACTATCTGAGCTTCTTCAGAATTCTTGTACGCCACCAAGTCTTCCCAAAACTCCCTTATCTTTGGATACATGTTAAAATTTGGCATTTCATTCTTCTTCACATAGTTACTCAACATCGTCTTCCAATTTTTCCACAAGGTGCACATGATACTTAGTGCATGTTTCTTTGCAACCAACTCGGACCCTTGGGGGAACTGGAATACTTCTTTTAGCTTGTCCCACAGCAAGTCCTTCAGGTCATCGGGAACCACCCACTGATCACCTCAGCGGCCGGTCCATGATCTATAGCTGATGGGCACATTTTCCCTAGCAAGTACTCCGCATGTTGTCCTGTATGGCCCCAACGCTGACGCGGGTATAGCAGGTTCCCCGACTGCCGAGAGCTCTACTATGTTGTGAACACCCTTAGGCATCTTGCTCGGACCACAGCCTGCGCGCCGCCTTTGTTCATCAGACATCTGAGCTGGCAATTGGATCTTCTTATTAGTCATCTGACCCTACAATATTTTGGGAATCACAACGTATTAATACTTTACCTCGCCTATGTTAGTGGCGTTAGCTTGGTCCATGGCAGTGGTGTCAGTTTGGTCCATTGTAGTGACGCCAGGTTGCTCCATATTAGTCATGCAGTGCTAATTAATTCAAACGATAAACACATTATAAGCACATAACTGCAAATAACAATATAATTGTAAATGATTAGATTTACAAATACATCTACCAATTTTGCCTATATTACAATACATCAAACCTTTTTCATTATTTAAATATCCATCTAGCATTTTTAATTATTCTAAGATTTATTCATTTCATTTTATTATGTAGTGCTATTAAATTAAATTAATATACATCAAACAAGCATATAATTGAATATAAGGATATATTTCTAAATAATTATGTATCTTGCAACTTTCATTATTGGAAAATCCATCTACCATTTTTCATTATTTAAATATTCAACTAGCAATTCGCACTATTTATAATTCATCTAGCAATTTTACTATTTAAAAATCTATATAACAATTTTTCATTATTTAAAATAATTACAATTATGCATAATTGTCCATCTAGCAATTTTCATTACTTAAAATCCACTACATCACTAAAATGGATAAGAATTATAATTTATTCAATAATTTAGCTAGATCTTAATTTGAGCACCACCGACCTAAAATGTTCACACTACCGACCTAAAATGTTCACACCATACAATCAGCAATTATCAACATCTAGAGCAATCTATAAAGTAAAATTATACTACAAATATAACATAGATCAAGTCAGTAATTAACCTTGATGAGAAATACGAGACAAATTTTAATACAATTTTTCAGCAACAACTCGCAAAGGTAATAACTACTGAGCAAAACAGAGCTCCTCTTTATTCTGCTCGGTCGGAGAAGAAGTCGCCTCGAAGAGAAATACGAGAAAAATATTAACACAATTTTTTGGCAACACCTCGCCAAGAAAATAACAACCGAGCAAACAGAGCTCCTCTCTGTTGTGCTCGACCGGGGAAGGCGTCGGCCAGGGTCAGCTATATAAATACCTTATCACTGTCGGCTCTGCGCAGAATCGGCGGTGATAAGGTCAAATTACGCGGGAAAATTTGGATGCGCGGGAAAATACATATCACTGCCGGTTAAAGATTAAAACCGGCATTAAAAGTTCTGATATCACTGCCGGTTGTAAATGGAACCGGCAGTGATATTTCACTACCGGTTTTGGGTATAAACCAGAAGTGATAGTCTGTTATCACTGCCGTTGGTTAGCCAAATCGGCAGATCGTATCGCTTGTGGCGATCTTACTTAACCGGCAGTGATATGTTATCACTGACGGCTCTATCCCAACTAGCAGTGATATGGCAACAAGGATTGCCTGTTGTGTAGTAGTGGCAGCATAGACATGCGTGACACAAACTGCAGGTTGAGGAGAAACCGTACAGAAGATGCGCAGCCTGGGAGAGCACGTGAGTCACGAGTGCAGCAAGATGAGATGCAAAGACATAAATGCGGACGGACAAATGAAAACATCTAGGCCCCCAAATCGATTGGGTTTTGGTAATTGATAACAATAATGATCAAAAAAAGGCCTAACATCTTCTATTTGAGTATTTTGAGAATAGATTGATCCAAGATGCGACAAACATGGGAGCATAAACTTAATGAATAGAATTTCAACGCAACAAGACAAGATGGCCAAGGTATAAAAGTTAAGGACCTTTTTCATAGTTTTTGCCGATCTCGGAGTTTGGAGAAAAAGATCAGTTTGCTAGAATAGGTGTCGTACTATTAAGAGGGGTCTTTGCCGTGTGTTTGATGTCGATAAAAGTGTCAAGGCTCAAAACATATGCATTTAGACATCTTCGTAACAAATACACTCAAAGGCACAATCAAAAAGGGATGAGTTTGCATTTTGTGCAGTGGGGCCAGTATGACCGGACCCCCTCCGGTCATACCGGGCAGTGGTATGACCGGGCCTTCAGGCAGTGCGTTTTCTACAGAACGGGGTGTTTTTGGCTTAGAAAGGGTGGTATGACCGAACCCCCTCCGGTCATACCGGCCTCCGGTGCAACCGCCCCCCTCCCGGTGTGTTTTTTCCAGAGAAAGTGCTTTTGGCACCAGGTAGGGCGGTATGACCGGAGAGCCTCCGGTCATCTGCCTGTGACCAACAGGTCCTTGATCGGGTATTAATTACTCCACAAGGATCATTGGGCACGAGGGCGTCATACCGCCTAGGGCGTATGATCGGCCTCTCAGGACGACTTTTGCCAACTTTTGGCCAACTGCTAGAATTGGCTGGTGGGGGTTATAAATACCCCCCCACCTGCATTTTAAAGTCAACTTTGGTCCTCATTGAATATATTTGAGCTCTAGGTGCATTTAATTCATATATTAAGAGAGTTAGGAGCAAAATTGAGTGGTGCATTTAGTGTTGAACATTAGACTCTCGATTTCGAGCTCGAGCAAGCATCAAGACCTGTTACTCTTAGAGGTTGCCGCCTCCTAGACAGCTCGGAGGTGTGAGAAATCGGTGATATTCTCAAGGGAGTTTGTGAGAAGGTCCGATTGGTTGTGAAGGCAAGGATCTTGCCTACCCGGAGCGGGGAAGACCTACCACGAGTGAATGAGGAAGGCTCAAGCAGTTGGAGCCGGCTTGAAGGAGTTCAAGTTACCTCAACATGGATTAGGGAAGATCGGCAAGTCTTCGAGACCACTTGATAAAATTCTTGTCTCTCATCTCTTGTGATTTGCATTTATTGTTTATACGCTAAATTCTTGTTTCGAGCAAGTTGTTTACACTTTAATCTCATACTCTTTTTGCTCATACTTGCTTTGCTAAGAAGACCCGTGAACATTAGAAATAATTGTTATAAAATGTCATTTGTTGTCAATTTTCGCTTAGAAAAAAACAAAGTGCAATTAGGACTAAAAATTTAGAAACCTCCTATTCACCCCCCTCTAGTCGGTTATCCTTGATCCTACAAGTGGTCCAACAACATCTTAATTTATGTATGAATGAAAAAAGCAAATGCAAAAGAAACCACCATATTTGCTCTCAAGGCTAGAAATTTCTACAATAATTAAAGAAAAAGATCTACAATATATATATATATATATATATCACAAATAGAATTAACAAAAACAACGTGCATCACAATGAGTGTTTTGCATTACATGTACAGAAAAAAAAACTTGAGCAAACTAACTCAAATCCTTCCTCTTCTGAGGATGCTTGTTCCCACTAAGCATACACTTTGACTCGTGAATCTCACAGCTATAAATGTAGCTGTAAGTGTGTGTGTGTGTATATATATATCACAAATAGAATTAACAAAAACAACGTGCATCACAATGAGTGTTTTGCATTACATGTACAGAAAAAAATACTTGGGCAAACTAACTCAAATCCTTCCTCTTCTGAGGATGCTTGTTCCCACTAAGCATACACTTTGACTCGTGAATCTCAACTATAAATGTAGCTGTAAGAAGGCGATAAGTGAGATTTCCACACAAGGACCTCAAATTTCCCATGAAGTGTAACACTTCCACACAATATCCCTTTCAAGGTAATATTGGGAGCATCTTCATGAGCAAGCACTTCTCGACCTTGGCCGTAGATTTGCAAGAATAGAACATTCATGACCTCAGGAACATGTGGAAATTATTTTATGATTTTTGGAGTTATAGTTTGCATAGTTGTTATATGGTATGTAAAAAGAATTTTAAACAAACTTGATTCAAATAATTTAAACTGCAGTGCACATATGAATTTTTATTGCATCTTTTGAATCCTTATGACTTAATGCAAATTTAGAAACTTAGTTCACCTTATTTGGATCTTCTTAGCAAAAGATATAAAGAGATAAATAAAAAGTAAAATAAATATGTGGTGCTGGAATTTGAACTCAGGAGTTCTTAATTCAGATAACAACCATTTCACACTAGGCTATGTGCTACCTTGTGGCAAAGTGGCTAGTTAAATTACCTAGCCATGTGCCCGTGCGTTGCAACGAAAACTTAATTTACAATAAAAAGTTTATTTGCAAAGAGCACTAACAGTGGTAAAGGTGGGTAATTAAAAAGCAGTGGCAAAGGTGGGTAATTTTGATGAAGTGACGCGGGTAAAGGTGGGTAATTAAAGAGCAGTGGCAAAGGTGGGTAATTTTGATGAAGTGACGTGGGCAAAGGTGAGTAATTAAATAGCAGTGGCAAAAGTGGGTAATTTTGATGAAATGACGTGGGAAAAAACTCTCATTTTATATAGTAGAGATTGAAGTGACTAGCTCGGTAGCGCCAACCAAAAATCGGACAAAAAAACAAGCTCGGTAGCGCTCACGGCGGAGGAAGCAAGGAGCAAGGAGGGGCCCTGAGCGGCTTTAAACCCAATGCAGCGGAGACGGCAAGGTTTGGCATGGGCGAAGCTGGCCAAACCCAAGTTGCAGCGGCCGCGTGGCAGAGAAAACCAGGCGAGAGCGCATGCGGTATGGGTGGCAGAGAAAGAAGATAAAGCCAAGCTTGCCGTGGCAGAGTGAATGACGAGAAGATGCTGCCTTGGAAGCGGTATGGCAAGAGTGTTGGCTTCGACACCAAGCTCCAGACAATGCTCTGGGACTTCTTCAGAGTTTCTGCGAGACAGAAGAACAGAGGAAAACGCAAAACCTTGCGGACAGGAAAAACAGATAACCGAGACAACACAAGAATTGCGATGCTCAACCTGCCGCATCCTTTTCTGGTTTTATTGTCAGTATTTATAGCTGCAAAGTTACATGTAAACTTGCTAACAACCTCTCCTAATCCAGAACGGAATCCGGAAGCAGTTCATATCGATCACTGTTCCTTATCCCGACAATTAGTTGTAATCTAACTTCTACTCAGCTTATACTACTCCAACCTGAATACGACTTGATTAAGAAACAAACTAAGTACCTAATCTATGTCAAGATTACTTGTCAACAAATCACCCTCCTAATCTTGACACTTTTGTAGGTCCACCACTCCAAGCTTTCCTCTGAGCAGTGCAAAGCGAAGCCTGCTCAACGGTTTTGTCAGGACATCTGCAATCTGATTTTCAGTATGCACATGCCTAATCTCAATCATGTTCTTCTGAACACAATCTCTTATAAAATGATGTTTGGTTTCAATATGTTTGCTTCTTCCATGCTGAACCGGGTTCTTTGACAGGTCTATTGCCGATTTGTTGTCAATCATCAGTACTGGCTTCACCGGCTCAGACCCTTTCAGTTCACCGAGTAACCTACTCAGCCAGATTCCTTGGCATGCTCCTGCGGTTGCGGCCACATATTCTGCTTCACATGAGGACAGTGCAACCACCTTCTGTTTCTGAGAGAACCATGTCACTGGATTACCTCCGAAGAAGAAAACTGCACCAGAGGTACTCTTCCGATCATCAATATCTCCTGCCATATCACTATCAGTGTAACCAATTAAATTTTCAGCAACACTTTCTTCTTTTCTGTAATAACAGCCATAGCTTGTGGTGCCTTGCACATATCTCAGAACCTGTTTTAATGCAATCATGTGCTCTGTTTTTGGTGATTCCATATACCTGCTCAATACTCCCACTGCATAGGAGATATCTGGCCTGGTATTCACGAGGTATCTTAAGCTTCCGATGACACTCCTGTATAGATGAACATCTACAGGTGGAGAAGAATCATGCTTACTTAACCTCAGTCGTGGCTCCATTGGTATCTGACATGGATTACACCCTCCCAGACCTAGTTTCTCTAGGACTTTCTTTGCATATGCTGATTGCCCAAGTTTTATGCCCTTTTCACCTTGCTGAACTTCAATGCCAAGGTAGTAGGACAGCAAGCCAAGGTCACTCATTTCGAAGTTCTCCTTCATTTGTGCCTTAAATTCCTTGATTTTCGCCAGACTAGAACCAGTTATTATGAGATCATCCACATACACTCCTACCAATACAACAGATGTTGTTGTTCTTCTGATGTAAAGTGCATGTTCTTGTTGAGACCTGGTGAAATTCAAAGATATCAAACACTGGTCCAGCTTGTGATTCCAAGCTCTTGGTGCTTGCTTCAAGCCATACAGAGCTTTCTTCAACCTTAGCACTTTATTTTCATGGCCTTTTACCTCAAAGCCTTCCGGTGGCTCCACATACACCTCCTCCTCTAATTCACCATTCAAGAATGCAGATTTTACATCTAGATGATGCACTTCCCATCCTTCTTGTGTTGCATATGCCAGGAGGAGTCTTATAGTTTCGAGTCTTGCTACTGGTGCAAACACTTCATTGTAATCAACCCCTTTTTGCTGTTTGTACCCTTTCACTACCAGCCGAGCTTTGTATTTGGAGATCTGGCCATCAGGTGTTTTCTTCAATTTGAACACCCACTTCAGCCCTATTGCTTTGAAGCCTTCTGGAAGAACTGAAAACTCCCATGTGTTATTTCTTTCTATGGCCATTAGCTCTTCAAGCATTGCCTGTTTCCAATTCTGGTTTCCTACTGCCTCCTCATAGTTGCTAGGTTCTTCTATTGACATGAAGAACAGCCCAGCATCAGTCTCTACTTCAACAGTTTCATTATATATGTCTCGCAATGATCTATACTTCACAGGCTTCATTGAACTCAATTCACTTTCTTCGACAGCAATATCAGAACTCCTGCTAGGAGTTTCAGCTTCTACCACTGAGTCCAATGGATCATCAACCAGATTGTGTCCTGTATTGTCATCTTGTGGAGCTGCAGTTTTGTCACCCTCAGAACTGGTTTTATCACCTTCATACTCTATTGTGAAGTATTCAGGTGATCTTTCTGCAGTTTTCTCCCCTGCTGCCTCTGCTTCCCAATTCCACTTCTTGTCTTCAAGAAAGATCACATCCCGGCTAATGACAATCTTCCTGGTGTTTGGATCATATAGCCTATATGCTTTTGAGCAGTTTTCATACCCAACAAAGACCATAGGAATACTTCTGTCATCAAGCTTCCTGAGTTTCACAGCTGGGACTTTTGCATAAGCTAAGCATCCAAATACCCTCATATGTTCTACATTAGGTTGATGTCCAAACCAGCTCTCATATGGTGTCGATTTTTTCACCACTTTTGTGAAGGATCTGTTCAATACATAGACTGCAGTGGCTACTGCCTCCCCCCAGAATGCTCCTGGCAGGTGTTTTGTCTTCAACAGGCTCCTAGCCATTGCAACAACTGTCCTGTTTTTCCTCTCAACAACCCCATTCTGTTGTGGAGAGTAAGGTGCTGTCAATTGCCTCTTGATTCCTGCCTCTTCACAGTACATGGCAAATTTGTTGCTCAAGAACTCTCCTCCTCTATCAGACCTCAAGGTCTGAATTTTACACGCAGATTCCAATTCAACCCTGGCCTGAAACTTCTTGAAGGCAGAGAAAGCTTCATCCTTTGAGGCAATTACTTCCACCCATGTATACCTTGTCATGTCATCAATAAAGAGTATGAAATATTTTCTTCCTCCAATCGTTGGTGGTGAAATTGTTGTCTGGAGCTTGGTGTCGAAGCCAACTAAGAGCAGGGCTAGCTGGGCTTGATGGCGCGAGCGAACCGTGCTATGGTCTTGCTGATGCATGAATGCCGGTGATGAGATGGGGAAGTCGACGCTTGGCCAGGAGGACCAGGGGGCACTGCCGGTGTTGATTGCGGAAATCCTGCGACTTAACGTGTGCGCGAGCCTGGGCAGCAAAGCAGAGGGGATGGGACTGCATGTCAACGAGGATGGCTGGATTACAGGCGACGGGACAGGCAGTGAATGCGCCACAAAATTTGGTCTTCAGTTCACACGGTTCTTGGTCGAGGTCGGCGCTGCGTTGCCGCGGCAGAAATTTTGATTGGGGAAGCTTGCCGTGGCAGCATTTGGGCGAGGCAGCGAATTGGCTCAGATTTTCTTGCTGCGGCAGTGAAATGGCGCCCTTTTCCTTGCCGTGGCAGAAAATGGGCAAGCTGCGGTAGAACAGAGGGCTGCATTCAGTAAGGAAGAAGGCAAAGGCAGAGAGTTGGCAAGCCGGTGCAATAGGTAGTGTTCTCGGTTGCTTGATTGAACAATGAACAGAGGAACAGAATAATGGCAGAGGAGGTCAGAGGTCAGAGTAAATGGCGCCGCAAGCAGGGAGCAGTGTTCGTCGTGTATTTGCTGCAGCACGGTTTCGCTGAGGAGTAAGGCAGGAAAGAGAGGTTAGTGCTGCTGCTGACTGGTGGGGTCTGGCTGAGGAATGGACCCACAAGTCAGTGAGCCCAAAGAGCAAACCGATCGACTTTTACTCCTCTTTTGGACAGGATAGGGTTAAACGTAATAAATGAGCTTTCATTCATGTCTTAAAATTTTTGAAAATTTTTAAGGATGATTATGATGAGCTATTTATTATTTTTTAAAAATTTCAGCATATGGTCAGGCCCGAGAATTTTTATAAAATTATGGCAAGCTAACTTGGTCTTTTAAGTCTTTTCTGTTTCTGATTTTCTAAAGGAAATAAATGAGATCAAAATATTTTATAAATTTTACTGAATTATTCCGAGATGTTTAGGATGATACTGTAAAATTTTCATATCAGTATCATGCATAATTATTTTTATAAAATTCTGACATTTGCTAACATAGCTTTTAAATCAATTCTGTTTTTGATTTTACTAAATGGTTAATTCAACTTTATTATTATCGAAACTTTTTGAAGAAGTTACTTACGGATATTATATTTTTATGTAAAAAAAATAATATCATGATATTTTATATTTAATTTATAAAAATTCTGTTATTGATAAGATTCTATTTAAATTAATTCGTCTTTGATTTCTTTTCAATTTTAAATGAGTTCACATGACTTTAGAAGTTTTGGAGATTATCTGGAGATGATTTTGGATTTATAGAAATGTTTTAGATTTTATTTCTTATGGGATTTTGAGTTTTGCATTGTAGAGAAAAAGAAAACAATTATAATAAAAGAATTTCTTAAGAACAAAAATTCAAGAAAAATTTCAGGCTACATGGAAATTCAAAATAAGATTATATTTCAACCTCATTTTCATAGTTTGTTTACTTTAGATGGAAAGTTTTATATTGCAACTTTACTTTACTTAAGACTGGAATCCAAGAAAATAAAGAAAGAGATGATATTTTAAATTAAAATCTTGATACCACTTAAAAATTTTATTTACTTATGTTTTTAAATTTTAAATTTATTTATTTTTCTATTTTTTTCAAATTTTGGAATGTTACAAGGGTTATAAAAAGCTCACATGCAAGAGCCTCAACTCCTCTCTCCTACTAAAGACTAGAGAGTATATGAAAGAGAGTAGAAAAGAAAATACACGTGTGCTGCACAATAACACTACAACATCTACTACATTTTGGAGAAAACAACATCCATCACAACACGAGTGATTTGCATTACATGTACAGAGAAATTTACTTGAGCAAACTAACTCGAAGCCTTCCTCTTCAGACAATGCTTGTTCCCAGTAACCACACACTTTGAATGGTGAATCTCATAGCTATGAATGTAGCTGTAATAAGGTGGTAGGCGAGATTTCCACACTAGGACTTCAAGTTTCCCATGGGGTGTAACACTTCCAGAGAATATCTCTAGGAAGGTAATTTTGGGAGCGTCTTCATGTGCAAGCCCTACTCGACTTTGGCCGTAGAGTTCACAATATATACTACTTCCAGATATTCTTGGAAGTAAAACATGTTTGCTTTTCATCGCAAAATCACTAAGTTGTAGCTGATTCCTCTCCCTGAGGCATTCAAGAACCCTGCGCCAATGCCGCGTGTTATCACCAGCTCTCAGACACTAAGCCAGGCTGTTTGAATCTATGAAAGGCCCAAAATACTCTGTGCCATAATACTCGTCAAATATCTCCACTGCCATGGATGCTAGCTTTGGTTGGTCTTCGGGATTCGAGCTTCCGAATGCAAGCACCCTGAAGAAGTACCAGTGTGCTTCTCGAGACAAAAACCTTAGATGGAGAGGTTGTGTCGTTCCAAACTTTGCGACCTCTTCAGATCGACTTGTGATTACGATTTTACTGCCTGGTGAAAAGCCGCCTCGAGAGGCAGAGTACAACTTTCTCCATGCATTCTCATCGACATCCCCAACTAGCTCAATAACAACCAGGAGCCTTTCTTCATTTGAGGTGGAGGTATGTTGATGTTTGATTACTCCTCCATGTCTTAGGGTGCAAGGATTTTCTTCTCTAAAATCATTCTCACTAAAAAAAAGATAATACGAGAAAAGTGGCTGCACACTCTTTTGTCGAAGCAAACATGCTCAACAAGTGTGCTCTTTCCAACTTTTGCTGCACCGATAATTGGTAGGACACCCAAGTTGTCAGCCCCCGGAGGTTCTCTATCCAACAAGAAATTGACGACCCGTTCCATCTCCATCTGGCGGCCAAACATGCACTTCTCCATAAACATATACATGTTATACGGTTGGTGACACCTAGGAGGGTAGTTGTTTAGAAATATAGCAAATTCATTCATACCAGTAACAGTCATCTCTACACTTTGGAGCATCTGTTCCAACTCATCTTTTCCATGCCTACTACCGGTATAGAAACGAACACGCTTGCCAGAATTGAATTTTGACAGGGAAGAATAGCTCACTTCATCGCCTTTATGGGCTTGGCATCTGAACTTGTCGAGCACGTAGTAGCCCCTGTACTGTACATCTCTTATCTCAGCACGTTGAGCTGTTGAAGCATGGCATGCCTTGTGACGTGCCTTCCCTCGGCCTCCTCGACGGCGACGCGAACCTGGAGCAGCATCAGCTGTAGTCTCCGCAAGCTCTCCTCCTTGGACGACGCCGGCGGCTTGCAGTATTTGTCGATCAAGAAGGAGAGGGATCTACTGGCGAGTTCGCCTATGACCGCAGAGATGAACGTCTCCATTGGGAAACCTCTCTGGCTCTCTCTCCAAGAGATCAAAGAAGTGATAATAAATATTTGTGATGCGAAATACTCTTGGTTTCGTGTCAAAGTTGTTGCTTTGATTTGTTTGACGGGAAGTGGAGAGGAAACAGTCTACACGGTTGGTAAAAAGCTCAGAGTTTACTTTTCTTAGCTAGTAGCATTATGGTAACCATTTTAACAGGTAGCCAATTTTATATTTTTTTAGGATTAATTCACAATTCTAAAATCATATCTTGCTCAGAATATTCTACAAAACCTAGGAAATTAAATGTTAATTTTGATTTGTTTCCAACTAAATTCAGTCATCAAGTTATAAATTTGATTTTATAATGCGTGTTTTGATCAGCACGAAGGTTCAACAAGTTGTATGTTCAATGAAAATCAAAGAGACGAAATGATACAATACCTTTCAATCAAGTGTTTGAGAAGTTGAATGATGATTATTTGTGTGCGTTAATTCTATTTATAGTATATATGTGTGATGATTATGTAACGTCCTAAAATTTAAATAAAATAAGAATGGAAATATTAAATTTTGAATATGATTTATTTATGAATTTTCTGGCATTATTTATCTTTCTTAGAATTATTGTTCTAAAGAAAAGGCCTTTTATAATGAATTAGTATAAAGATAAAAGTAAAAAATAATAGTAAAAATATCAAAAATTCATAAAATTTATATTTATTATATAAAATATCTGGAACTCTTGTTCCAGCAGTCAAAAGCATTATCGAGATATTAATTGATGATATGAAATGTATATTAATGATGTTTGACTAAAAACAGTGTAATGTCAGATTTTTGTAAAACTCTAAAGAGTTTACCTTGACCTGAAATTTTTACCATATCATCCTCATAGAGTTTTAACCTCCAGTGAAAATATCAAAAATTAATATTCATATTCAGTGCCTTTAAAAATTCAAAAACTGCAAACTGGAAAATATGGAAATTGCAATGTGAAAATTATTATAAAATAAATACTCAAGATATATATCTGAAATTTGTACACAAGACCACATAGACAATGATAAATCTGTACAAAAATTTTTTAAAATTCCTGACCTTGTTTATAGCTCCAATTAAATGAAAAATAGAAAACATTTATTTGTGCAGCAGTTCTTGTCAGATTTATTAAAACTTTTCTACCAAAGTTTTTGACCCAAAAAGTTTACAGAAGGTAGATAACTCTCTGGAGACTTCATACAAAAATCTACGAGAAGGTTTCGACAAGATGAGATGAGAAAGCCTAAATTAATGCCTTGACTCGTGCTGTCCGAAGTGAAGGAATGGAATTGTTCTCCTGGTGACTTACGCCAGGGCCATTTTCTCCGACTGGCCCCACACGTCAGACTCAGCAGCCTTGCTTCCTTGCCTTTTTGCTCAGCCGCTGCCAAGTGGGTCCTGGTCCCATGCGCCAGGCCTCATCCTCTCTTCTTGTTTTCCTCGTCTCTCTCACGGCCGGAGCTCCATCGCCTCTGCACCTTGTGGCATCTCCGGTCAAGCGCTGCAATCAAACACCCAAGACCGAGCCATGTCGCCAGTCTTCTTCTCCTCCACGGCACATGCCAGGGTCACTCAGCACCGACCCCTTTCTCCTCATCTCTGCCGTAGCAATATACTCGGCCCTGAATCACTGCCGTGGAAAATTGTCAGCCACAGTACCCCGTGTCTAGTCTGCTTCTTCCCCATGTCAGTATTGAACTTTCAAATCTCCGCCACGGCAACCAGTGAACTTTCAAATCTCCGCCATGGCAAGCTTGGGCAGCGTAAAATCGCCGCCACGGCAGTTCGATCGCCCGACTTCCTCTGTGCGTTAGCCGCGCCACGGGCTTACTTCGTCTTACCAAGCACACTACACGTCGCCTTCGCCACGCCCAGAACCGCGCCTCCTTCCCCAATTACGGTGAGCACCAGTGGAAAGGGTTAAAACCCGAATAGCCGCTTCGGTAAATCATTTCTTGATTCCTTCGGTTTACACCATCCTCTTGCTCTTCTAAACTCAACCCTTCACTTATTTACAGCTTTCTTCAGCCAAAAACTTGCCGCCGCAGAAGTTCATTTGGGATGTGCTTTCGAAAAAAAAGAGGTTCAGTTGGGATGACAGAGGAGTTCGATCTAGCCGGTTATGACTGAGTTGCAGGGAAGTGGAGAATGACTCTGCCGTATATAGAGAGGTTTTGGAGCGGGGACACCGAGGACTATACTCTAACTTATGAGGATTAGTCTGACATGCATAAATCTACTTCTAAATTAGCTAGCTTTAGCCTCCGTGCACGAGAGAGAGAACAATTTTAGTACTTAGATCATACGCATATCTATCTATCTATACCTCTATAAAACTATATATTTAGGCACTCTGAGATAGCTCTCACAATAATTAGAAAGATTTAGCTATCCATCTGGTGAATCTAAGGCCCTGTTTGGCAGAGCTCTGCTACCAGCTTCTGCAGAGTGAATCTGTGAAGCTCTGCCAAACAGCAGTTTTCTGAGAATCGCTCCCAGGGTGATTCCCGTGAAGTGATTCTCCGAAATGAACTAGGAGCTGGGAGCTGAAAAAAGCTGCTTCTCCTGATTCACTCCCAACAAAGAGTCAGTTTCTCCATAGAGTTTATCCTATGGATTCGTTAGAGAATCACTTTCAGCGACAGAATCACTTCTCTCAGAGAATCACTTCTAACAGAGAATCAGAATCAGAGGGAGCTCTACCAAACAGGCCCTAAGTTACAACAGCTCAAATTAAAATAAGGAATCCATATCAAAAAATATAAAAAACTAAAATTCTAAATAGGCACTCCGAGGGAACTTCCACGTTAACTAGAAAGATCTACTCGTCAATCTAGTGAACCCGAATTATAATTGCTCATATCAAAGAAAGAATCTATATCAAAGTATGTGACAGGGCAATTAATGTATCATGGATTGCATGCTTCGTGGAGTATGAGCTCTAATTGTGATCCGGACACAAATATAAGATCAATTTGTATAAACAGTGAGGATCGAGTCCGTGTGGTGCAGCGAGTCCAACAAGAACAAGACTTCAATTAGAAGAGTCCGAATGCCAAGAATTTAATAGCTAGCATATGCTGCGTACAAATACAAATATTAGAGGAAAAGACTTAAATTTTATTCGCTCTACTTGAGAACATGACTAACTGATTGATATCTCGGATGGTGGTTTCTAGGCCTCCAATAATTTGCTGCAGCTCTTTCGCAGTCTGACGACTGCCACTACACAAACAGACGCGCTTTTGACGATTGAATCCAGACAGGGCAAAAGAGTGACTCATCTGGTGCTGACCTTTGGCCTTGTGTTCCAACAAGTAATGAACAGTTGGAAGTCAACTGCAGCTTATTGGGTTTGCAGATATAATATGCAGGCCCCGTTGCTTTCGCTGCATTTTTAGTACGTACGACTCAACTTAATTACTGGTATAACTCATACAGAATGGAATCTATGAGGTGAGCATAAATCAAACCATCAAATCTCTAAGTACAATCTAATATCCATCCACAAAAAGTATCTTATTGACTGATGATATATATATATATATATATATATATGGCAAAATATTTGGTGAAACCCACCATTTGGTGCAAACATGAAAACTTATATATATATATATATATATATATATATATATATATATATATATATATATATATATATATATATATATATGCTAAATATTTGGTGGAAACTCACCATTTGGTGCAAACATGAAAACTCTCATCCCTGGCCATTAGATCTCTCTCGGATGGCTTGGATCCAAACAAGTGGAACCCCCTCCTCCTTATGTACTTTTATAGATAACCCCCTAAAAATATTACCCTAACCCCCCTCTGCCCTTCCCTCACGATCGCTAATTCCGATCGTCAGGCACCGTGTTACCTGGTGCCGGCGCTCCCTCTCCAATCTGCCGTTCCCGCAACACCGGCGCTCCCTCTGCAATCCGTGGCGACGTCCCTCTCCGAGAGACTCCGTCCATGGAGGTGATCGACGATGCGCTGAGCAACGACCGCTTTGCCCTTCCCTCACGATCGCTAATTCGTCGATCGCACCTGTTACTCGGCGCCGAGCTCACTCTCCAATCTGCCGTTCCGCAGCGCGGTGCTCCATCTGCAATCCGTGGCGACGTCCCTCTCGAGAGACTCCGTCCATGGAGGTGATCGACGACGTCTGCTGCAACGACGCTCAAAAGACGGATCCTCTCCAATCTGCTGTTCCGCAGCGCGGCGCCCTCTCGCAATCCGTGGCGACGCCAAAGACCGGTCTCCTCTCGCAATCTGACGCCTCCCTCTCCAATCCGCGTCGCGTCAATCTGTGGGCTGTGAATCGGAGCGGTGGCAAGAGCCAGTAGGCACTGGCAGGATCACAGGATCAGTATACAAGGGTTAGTTGGTTCATGTTAGAGAGGTTGTGGGCAGGATTCAAGGGAGTTCCATGTTGAGGTGGGTAAGCAAAATTTGATTCATTAAGAGATTTCCCAACCTTCTTCACCGGGAAATTTGATGATTTGCCCCGAAGTTGAGCGGCCTTTGATAATTTACCCAAAGTTGATGAACCTTTGATCATTTGCCCTAAAGTTCATATGTGACTTGAGGATTTGCCCTATGAGGGGGTTTTTACAAATTGAACTCACTTACCCCTTAAAAATCATTATGGAATGACTCTTTTGCCCCTTGTTAATAAAACAACTACCCTAGTGATATAATGCTATGTCTAATCAGATTAGATGAAGGTATTATTTGCACACCAACTAGAAATAGCGTTTGTTGAGACAAAAGAACAAAGAAAAAAGACAATTTGATGGTGGCCAGTGGTGTTAGAATTGGTGAAAACCGGGAAATTTGATGATTTGCCCCGAAGTTGAGCGGCCTTTGATTATTTATCCAAAGTTGATGAACCTTTGATCATTTGCCTTGTAAGGACCTTTGTGCAAAACAGAATTTTTAATGTGATCTTTCCACTATGAGAAGACAATAGTACCCTTTACTTCACCCTCTGCCGTGGCGTTCCATCGGGTGACCAAGATCTTTGCTTATGTGCGAGGGGATCACTTAGTAGACATTACGTTAAACCTTGATGGCCATGTTGCTGTATGGAGGTAGTAACGGGGAGCTCATGGGAGATGCTAGTCTCGAATGTTTATTGGGTTGTAGATTGTGACTTGACTTGTGTTCTATGTTGGGTTGCCTGAATTAATCAATAACCATAGCGCATATCTCTGTGTGTTATTGCCTTACTTCTTTGTTCTTTTGTCTCAACAAACGCTATTTCTAGTTGGTGTGCAAATAATACCTTCATCTAATCTGATTAGACATAGCACTATATCACTAGGGTAGTTGTTTTCTCCACTTCAATATGAATATTGTAGTAAATTTCTCTTCTCCACTTCAATACATTAATTCAATACATTAATTCAATATGAATATGAATTATGTAGTCTAATCTACATCTAATCTGAATTTTCTTCTCCACTTCAATACATTAATTCAATATGAATATTGTAGTAAATTTCTCCAAACAAAAAAAGACAATTTAACAGAAAATTATGTAGTCCTTTTAGGGCAATTGCGCTTGTCATGAAACACCAACTCGTTGCAAGACTTGCACAAGCGTGCGACCCTCTCATTCTTTTTTGGCTTCCTCACTCCCTTATCCGAGTGCCCTTTAATTCTCTTGGCTCGACCCTTTGTGTGGACATCAGTCGGTGGCAATATATCGATATGGGTTGGAACCTAGCTACCGATGAACCCTTCCATCTCTTCAATTGTACTTTGTTGCTTACTAGGAAGTTCATGTTTCACTTCAGCTACAAACTTATCAAATTTACTTTTCACATTCAACAGGTTATCCATGGAATTTCCAGCTTGTCGGATGATATCTTCCAAGTTCTTACGCATTTCAGAACACACTTTTTTAGTCTCTAATTCCATTGAGGAATTCCCATTTTCTTCTAACACATATCCATCTTCATCAAATATAATTTTTCTTTTGCAAGTTTTGCGCCACCTTTGCAATATGTAGTGACTAGGCAGCTCATTCAACTTTGCACCTCGTAATACATGTATAATATGGTAGCAAGGAATACCATGTGTTTCAAAAAGCGTGCAAGAGCATGTGCCAATCATCGTGATAGTGTCTAAACGAACTTCTCTCATCTTAGAAGTATCATCAGCTATGTGGCAAGTTTTTAAATTGCCCTCTTTATTAATGGCATCAACCACACAATGGTCCCTACTATGAAGGACTTGCTTCTGAAATTCTAGGAATTTAGCATATGTGAAAATCTCACTGCCATGCTTCTCTATGAGCCACCCTGTCTTCGATAGAGGCAATGTATGGAGGCTATCATTGTCATCCTTCAATTCCTTCTCTCTTTGCTCTTCTACTGCTGTGTCAAACTGAACCCAAAATTCAACTAAAGCATGCTTGTAACCAATGAAATGATTGAAAAAAGAATTCGTACTTTCCGATCTTGAGGTCATTCTAAGAATCCATCCTAAGAATATATCTCTGAAATAAGCTGGTATCCAAGAATGACGAATGCGGTACCGATTAGCCAACCATTCATTACCTTCCAAGTTGAAATCAGCAATAATTGAAGCCCACACAGACTCAAATTCCTCACAAGTCTCCGAGGAATACACACAAGAATTCAAACGCTTGTAAAATGCTGGATTTTCCCTCACTTGGGGACCTACTTTTTCTGGAACCTTCTTCAATATGTGCCACATACATAGTCTATGCTTGCTTGCTGGAAATACATTCGCAATTGCCGCCTTCATGCTAGCATCTTCATCTGTGATGATAAGCCTAGGTGCAGGCCCTCCCATTGCTTTCAAGAATGTACTAAACAACCATGTGTAGGTTTCTATTTTCTCATTAGCGATTAATGCAGCCCTGAACAAAACACATGCACCATGGTGATTCACTCCAGTGAATGGTGTAAAAATCATGTTGTATTGATTGGTATTGTATGTTGCATCAAATAAGACCAAGTCTCTGAGCAGATATTTGGTTGGATGTATGAGGGGGATGAGGGATGATTGGATACAAGAGATGTTATTTGGTTGGTTGCATGTGGTAACTCTCTTGCATGAGATGGTGAGATTACTGTTAGAAATGAGGCCCAAGTGGCCCATTTATCTCTAATGCCAAAGCTACAAAGATTAGTACCATATTGCTAGTTGAGAGAAGAGAATACCAGTTTAAAAGGGAGAGCTCCCACCATGCCTTGTAATGAGGCATATGGAGGGTGAGGAGCAGAGCTAAAGTCACACGCACGCGCGCACGCGTATTTCGCGAATTACCGCGTGTTTTTTCCGCGTGACTTGTGACTTGCGACTCCCGCGTGACTTGTGACTTGCGACGTCGCGAGTCGCCGTGTCGTAGATTAAATTACTGGCACGTTTAAACCCTTTTTAATCTTCGGTTTCTCTACATTACAGAGTCATTAACTAAGCATTCAAACAGCGTTATGGCATCAGTTTCAATCCGTTTGAATGAATATTTGATGACAGCAGTTACTAGCGTTTAATGGTGTTGTAATGATCAATTTAATTGACCGTTACTGGCGCGAGGCTATAAAATCTGGAGACGTCCAGACAGAAGGGGCTTTTTGTCTCTTGTGCTCGCGTTTCATCCTCTGGGATCTGTGTTGCGTCTTTGTGCTGCACTTGTTCTTCACCGACCTTCTTTTCGGCGTGCACCGTGAGGCAAGGAGAGCAGGATCTCCGAACCGTTGCCGCGGCGAGAACCTGCACGGGGGCGGCAATCAGGTTTTTGGGCAGCACGACCGCTCGAGCTCTTCTTCCTGCTTCTGGACGTTGGACGTGATCCACGACGTCAACTACTTTCTCTGACGGTCGCTCTTCATCGCCTCCTTTTCGTCATCAAGCCCATCGTAAGAATTCTCTGTTCGTCTCATACATGGCATTTCTGGATCTATTTTTCAGTAGCATGTGGTGGCCGTTGTCTTGTCTGTTGTCTTTAATCATTTTGGAAATTAGCTTAATATTCAAATCTGAAACAAAAATAATACCTAGATTTCCAACAATTACCTCTACTTGGATGATTGATGGAATATTCATGATTTTTGGTTAAGTCATTCCAATTTAATATGAATAGGAATGACTTTAATTTGTTGTCGATATGATGCATCTGTTGTTCAAAACTTAAGATTAATTCATCATTCGATATTGCAGCAAACCGATATCTAGATCACAGGTTGAACAATTACAATCGAAGCAAAAAACTTTATTGCTGGGGGAGAAGCTCCTCCAGATCAAAGATGAGTGCCTGCAAAGCTGTGAGAATAACTCAAGAAGCCTGTGTGGTCTTCTAAGCTCAAATGGAAGTTGTATTGCTCTTGTATAGTCAGAATCTGACACTGCATTTTCCAATTCCTGGCCTCTTAAAACTTCCTCCTCCTGCATGTTCCATCTCTATAGGTGGCCCCTTCTTAATTTTTGATCAAGTTCTGCCACTGCAACAAGCTACTGAAACCAACCTACAGTTACAATCCTATCATACGGTGCTATAAGCTACTTGAGTTCTGAACCATCCTATAGTCTCTGCATTCTCTGTTGGAACACAAAAAAAAAAAACAACTCAAAAGTTTGCAACCGCACAGAACAGCGTTTTGTTCATTTTGCGAGGTTCTTCTGTCCACCTCTTTTCTCTTCATTATATAGCCAACAAAGTTACAAGTATCCGGATGCAAAACCGACTCTGAATCAACTAATCAGAGTATTCGACTCGGACTCTGTATAGCTTCCAAAAACTACCGACTTGCCATGCATGCAACGACCGACTCGGACTCAAAAATCTAACCAACTTTAACTTGTCAAGATTAATATCCAACATTCTCTGCACATCAATAATAACTTGTTCAGATGATCCTATACTCTCAATTCGCTCTACATATGGACGGCCAATTTGCAGATTGTTGTATATTGCTAGAAGTAGAAGTATGAATTGATCAGTGGAGCTCACTATCTTATCGTGGTAGCTCTGGATGATGCTATCCTTCTCCCTTATCTCTGCATCCCTCTGCTCAATCAGCTCCAGAGACTGATTCTTGGACTTGTGCAGCTCCGAGATTTCTACTTTCAGCCGCTTAACCTCGCCATCCTTTGCAATCTACGCCATGAGCAACACCAAGTGATCAATGAACCAAGCTAAACCAAATGATCAATGAACCAAGCTAAACCAAACAAACTAATCAGTCGAGGAACGGGTCCCGTCTCGTTTGCCCTTGTAGTAAGTTCGTTTCCCTCCTTACTACCTCCTGAACGCGTGCGAGTCCCATGGATCTAGTTGCTGATGGTCAGATCTGCTATTTTTTTATTGCTTTCTATTGTTGATTTTAATCCGTATTTTTGTTGTGACTTTTGAGTGGTGGGTTAACCCTGTCGATTTCCCCTACTGAGACGGGATAGCTGTTCCTCTCGTGTGCTTTCGTCTTCACTTTTTCCTGTTCACTTGTTAACCTGTTCTAGTTTTATGCATCAGGCTAGTTTGCTGCTGTGTAGTAGTGCATTAGTCGTGACTAGATTTGCATTTTTGCTGTTAGGTTCGTGATTTGGCTAAAAATGTTCAGTCTAGTCCATCTGTTAGTTCGTCTCAGAGACTATGTGATGTTGAAATTGCTGTTTTTTGTTCATGTTTGGCTTGCTCCAATTTTCGGGGATTAATCCCTGTCAGGGCCTCGTGAACCTGTCGGGGGGGCAGGGACGAGGAAAATTGAGCCCCATATACGGAGACAGGGACGGGGGAATCTTTAGTTATTGGGGATCAGAGATGACAGGATGCTCCCCATGGGGATTTTCTCTGTTACCATCCCTAATCTCTACTTCCTATAAGTGAAAGTGAGGCCCCCATTTTTGGTATTAAATACCAACCATATGTTCTATGTGCATACAGTACTAGTCTCATGATCGATTGGCTAGAAATGCATATTTACAATATTGATAACATATCCATACACAACATATTACATATAATAGCGGAAGCTGTTTATACTATAATTTGAAAAGAAAAATAAATTGCTAAACATGGCTAAACATTTTCGAACAAACAACATAACTATCCATTTGTTCTCCCAATCTAAAGCATGGCTAAACATCTGCAATTATAATTGAGTATACCCATTTGATATTATTAAATGTCCAACCATAATCTAGGGTTATCAAGGTTCACATATCAATGTTTATTAAGTAAATCCCACAAATTTAGGAATATGTCTACCGGTACCCACAACATAGCAGTGTTTATGAAACATAGCGCATGCATAAAAGTTTTGACAAAACAATTTTGAAAGCGTCAGTGCCTACACGTCATTCAACGGGAAACACGGCAAACAACAAATAGCAAGTTTTCAATAAGGGCAAAAAGAAATCATATATAAAACCAAATTGAAATCTATTATAGAAAATAGGGGTAGTTTGGGGTTTGGCTAGGGTTAGGGTTTAAGGTTTCACGATTTAAGTGTATGTGCTTTATTTTATCTTTTAATCCTAATTTATTCCTAGTAGCATATTTAAGCATGACCTAATCCTTAGGTTCATCTTATGACACGATATCTTGTTTTTTTAAACTACTTATTCTTATTTTTCGAATTCAAAAGGCTAAAATTATTTGGATTAATAAAATTAGGACATAAGGTAACCATGCAATGTACTGTGTGCAATTTAGCATTTCACCCTAAATGTTTTTACATAGCTAGGTAGATCATCACTCCTAGTAAGCATTAGAACTAGCTCCATTTAATTTGGAACTTATTTGTGCAAGTTGTACATGTTTGAACATTATATGTATTGAAGCTAATTTATGCATGAAACAGATTCAAACTCAATTTAAACCTAAATATTTTTGTATATTTGGGTTGTTTATGAACTAAAGAACCTAACAAAACTTGTCTCACTCGATTTGGGGTTCGTTTGCAAAAAATTTGTGTAACGCTTGTTTTAGGCCCTTTCTTTAAAATTTAGATTCAAATTTGTACAATGGTCAAACTCAAAATATTTTTATATATTTAGAATCTAAATGATTTAACATGAATTTAGGAACTTGTTTCACTCTGTTTGGAAGTACGATGCAAAAGACAAACACATTTTATGTTCTAGGTTTTAATGGTTTCCAAAACGGGAAAGTACGCCTTCAAACTTTAAAAGCGCCCTTCTATTTCGGCATGCTTTGAATTAGACCGCTGACAGGTGGGACCCTTGATGGGTGTGTCTAAGCGGGCTGATGTGCGGGTCCCGCAAACCAGTGAGCCGGCTCGGCGCTAGGGATTGACATTTTGGCCCCGCGCGTCAGTGAGACCAAATCAGAGGGGGTGGCGCCGTGCTTGCCGACGGTGGAAAAGGTGGCGGCGTCGGCCGGCCATGGTCCCGACGGGCATTAGGGTGCCAAAAAGATCGTCGGGGCTGGCTTGGCAAAGGTCGGCGTCAATTGGAGTGGTCCAGTGGCGATGAAGGGCGGCGTCCATTGATAGTCGCATCCGCGAGTGAAGTAGGGCACAGCTAGAGCTCGACTAAGTATTAATTGAGCATCTATGGGATGTAAGGAGTTAGATTTAATACACTGTGTGCGCGGAAATTGCCTACAGAGTTCCCGCGCCGTACTCCAGAGTTGTGGGAGAAGCGACAGCGAGTGTCATCACACGCGGGGTTTTGGGGGTTTTGATCACCGATTGCTCAAGTGGTAACGTGAATGCTTAATTTGGTTCTTCCCCCTGTTCGGGTGGCTGCAGTGGGTTGGGTTCGGTGTTTTGAGGAGCTTAGGAATGCATTTGACGGCCTAATATTGGCAATTCGAGGCAGTGTCAACAGGGTCTAGACTCGGCTGAAAATGGTAGCGAGGTTGCACCAGTGGAAACGCAGGCCGAGGCAACCCCACTAAGCGACAAGGAGGAAGTCGGCACCGTTCTTCTCGGCCCTTCCTTGCCACAGCAGAGAGCACTGGAGGGAGTTGTAGGAAGAAGAAGAGGAGAGGAGAGGCTTGGCCTCACGTGTGGGGTCAAAAGATGAAGGGGCCCATGTGTAAGTGAAGCAAGAGAGGGCAATTAGATTTTCTTCCCTTGGGACAGCACATGTTCCTTGCATTAATTAACCTATCAAATCGTGTCCTAAATTTTTTTAAAAACATTTCAGTAAGAATTTTAGGTAATTTTTTTTATCTAGAAAAAAATCCAGTTGAAATCACGTGTGTAAAAATTCTAGTAATTCTGACAAGCAAAACTGTTCATTTCTTCTTTTATGTTTTTAATTTATTTGATGACCGAAATGATATCAAAAATTTTCATAATTTTTCTGAAGGTTTACTAAGGTTAAATTATTCTACTGGAAAATTTTAATAGTTATATATTTTATATTTATTTTATAATAATTCTGACATTGAAATTTTTAAATTTTTGGGTTTTTACTTTTGGAATTTTTATTGGCATAAAATTTCACTATTTATTTTTATATTTTTAATAAAGATGAACCTATACCTTAGTAATATATGGTAAAATTTTAGTCAGCATATAAGGTCGGTGGATTTTTAATTTAATCTAACAAGCTTACTATTCTTAGTCAAATTTCATAATTTCACATTTATATTCTTGAGTAAATGTGTTCATATAGCTTTTAGGGTGTAAAAATGAAGTTACAAAGAGCTCCTCTATTTAAATATAATTTTTAATTTTTTTGTTATAGATATTTATCTCTATTTATTTATGATTTACTAATTCAACATTAAAAACATTTTTCTTTAGGAAAAAATCCAAGAAGACCAGATAAATCAAGAAAATTCGGAATTAAAACTCATTCAAAATTTTGTATTTTTATGCTCATTTTCTTTCAATTTTGAGGATGTTACAATGAAATACAATTATATTTGTTATATAACTCTTATATCTATATATGTGAGATCATGTGATGAAAAATTGACTGATTGGTGAAATTGGCATTGTAAAGTGATTTTGGTTATGGCATGTGTGGTGCTTGTGCATGTGCTATGTTGAGATGATTATCATACTGGTGATAGCATGATGGAGTTTGCTTGATGTAATGCACTCATGTGAGTGGTTGCATGGACTGTTTTTGAGGCAAGTCGTGGACTTGTGCTCAAATGTTCATTTGATTATGCTGGGGATAGCATAATGGTTTTGCTTAATGCAATGCACTCGTGTGAGTGGTTGCATGGATTAATCTTGAGTCAAGTCGTGGACTTGTGCTCGGACGCGTTGTTTGTTACTTCATGTGCAAGTGTTGCTCGAGGGCGAATGTGGTCAATGACGGGACCGGAACTAGGTTCATGGAGGAACTGAGGTTCGAGACTAGGTTCAAGGAGGAATCGAGGTCTTGGTGGTCAAGGATGTCATGCGGGACGTTCGGGCTAGAGAACATGCATGTAAAGGTGGTTAGTCACGTATGTGCGGCGGTGGGGGCGATCATGCGTGCAAGGTTTTGGTTTTGGCCATGTTGGGCCAAGTTGAGATAGATACGAACTCTTTCCATGTTGGAAGTGGAGTTGTAGTCAATCTCTGTGAGTTTGCTCTGTATAAATAGGAGGAGGTGCCTCCTGTTTATTTTGAGCGTTCAGGTATTAGGGTTTGTACTCTTGTGTTGGAGTACTTTAGATAATGAAATAAAAAATCAATCTTCTAGAAAGATACTTCATGTCTGGCGGCTGTGCATTGTGAAGAGATGTTCTTCTTGTTCTAGGGTTTAAGTTCTGATCGTGCATGCATACATCAAGTCAACCAGAAGATAGATGATGATCTGGACATGCTTGTGTTTCTGGTGATGAGAAGTTTGATTCGTGACAACTAAAGCCCTCTCTGGTGTTTGGTCTATCGCAGCCTTGAAGGTGAAATTGAATCTCCTCGTCATTTGTTGCATCAGTCAGATTGCGAAGGTAATATCTCTTAATCCGTAGATCCGATCGAGTTGATTCTTATTGGGTTTGATTCGTAATTGAATCTAGTTTCTACAGTTAAAATTTCATATCAATCCAATGGTTAGATCTTTGGTAATTTATGGTCGCCCAGATTGCTAGCCTGGTCGCCCAGCTGTTAGATCGCTAATTGTTTCTGTCATCTTGCAAAGTCATAACTTTAGATCCGTAGATCCGATCGACCTGATTCTTTTTTTGTTCACTTTGGAATTGAATCTAGTTTATACAGTTAAATTTCACATCAATCCAACGGTTAGATCTTCTGTAATTTGTGGTCGCCAGATTGATGTCACCTTTCGCCGATCGCTTTCGCGTGGTCACCGGGTTCGATCATATTGCGAAGGATATAACTTTAGATCCGTAGATTCGATTGACCTGATTCCTTTTGTGTTAGTTGTGGAATTAAGTCTAGTTTCTACAATTAAAATTTCACATCAATCCAACGGCTGGATCTTTAGGAATTTCTATTTTAGTGGATATATATCGGTCTGCTCGCCCGATGTGCGTGTGGTCGCCCAACTGTTCACGTGGTCGCCCAACCTGGTCGCCCAAGTGCCAAACTGGTCGCCCAAGTGCCAAACTGGTCGCCCAAGTACCCAACCTGCTCGTCCAAGTGCCAAACTGGTCGCCCAAGTGCTCTCTTGGTGGCTGTCTGTCGCCGTGATGGCCTAAGTGCTAAGCCCAGTCGCCCAAGTGCTCTCTTGGTTGCCCAAGTGCCCAAAATGGTCGCCAAGTGATCTCTTGATGCCAGATGGTCTATTTGTTTCCCAACTGCATAAACTGATTTCCAAACAATTTGAGTTTCAATTGGGGTGTTTGAAAAGTTCGAAAATTTGATTTTAGCTTACGCGCAATCATTCACACCCCCTCTGATTGCTACATTAGTATATTTCGATCCTACAATATAAGATTAATCTGTACCGTTATAATGTGCCCCACCAAAATAATTGTTGGAGATCCTCTCTTTTTCTTTCTATTGACGTGAGAATTTTAGATATTTTTTTCTTAGGATTATTGTGGGATTTTCTTGCTCTTAAAGAGAAGGAGATGTCTTTAATATGACCGATTGTTTTTATTTATATATATGTAAAGAAAACTACGTAAGCAAGTGATTATATTATACATGAGCAAAGACTATAGAGAATATAAGAAAGAGAGTAGAAAAGAAAATGCACATGTGCTGTACAATAACACTACAATATCTACTACATTTCGGAGAAAACAACATGCATCACAATATGAGTGTTTCACATTACGTGTACAGACAAATTTACTTGAGCAAACTAACTCAAAGCCTTCCTCTTCTGACAACGCTTGTTCCCAGTAACCACACACTTTGACTCGTGAATCTCATAGCTATAAATGTAGCTGTAATAAGGCGGTACGTGAGATTCCCACACTAGGACCTCAATTTTCCCATGAGTTGTAACCCTTCCAGACAATATCTCTTTCATGGTAAGTTTGGGAGCCACTTCATGAGCAAGCACTACTCGACCTTGGTCGTAGATTTCACAATATATACTACTTCCAGACATTCTCGGAACTAAACCAAGTTCTCTTTTCACCCCAAAATCACTTGAACATCTAAGTAGTGGCTGGTTCTTTGGATCCTTATTCTCCCTGTGGCATGCAAGAACCCTGCGCCAATACCGTGCATCACCACTAGCTCTAAGAAAGTAAGCCATGCTGTTTGCACACATGAAAGGCCCCACGAACTGCTTACATTTCTCTTGTTCAAAATGCTCTTCAAATATCTCCACTGCCATGGATGCTAGCTTTGGTTGGTCTCGGGGATCCGAGCTTCCGAAGGCAAGCACCTTGAAGAAGTACCAATGTGCTTCTCGAGACAAAAATCTTAGATGGAGAGGTTGCGTCGTTCCAAACTTTGCGACCTCTTCAGATCGACTGGTGATTACGATTTTACTGTCTGGTGGAAAGCAGCTTCGAGAAGCAGAGTACAACTTTCTCCATGCATTCTCATCGACCTCCCCAGCTAGCTCAATAACAACCAGGAGCCTTTCTTCATTTGAGGAGGATGTACGTTGATGTTTGATTACTCCATCTCTTAGGGTGCATGGTTTTTCTTCTCTAAAATCATTCTCACTAAAAAAGATAATACGAGAAAAGTGGCTGCACACCCTTTCGTCGAAGCAAACATGCTCAACAAGTGTACTCTTTCCAACTTTTGCTGCACCGATAATTGGTAGGACACATAAATTGTCAGTCTCCGGAGGTTCTCTATCCAGCAAGAAATTGACGACCCATTCCATCTCCATTTGGCGGCCAAACATGCACTTCTCCATAAACATATACATGCTATATGGTTGACGACACATATTAGGGTAGTTCTTCAAAAATGTAACAAATTCATTCATACCAGTAACAGTCATCTCTACACTTTGGAGCATCTGTTCCAACTCATCTTTTCCGTGTCTATTGCCAGTATAGAAATGAACACGCTTGCCAGAATTGCTCACTTCATCGCCTGTATGGGCTTGGCATCTGAACTTGTCGAGAACGTAGTAGCCCTTGTACATCTCTTCTCTCAGCACGTTGAGCTGTTGAAGCATAGCTTGGTTTGTGACGTGCCTCCCCTCGGCCTCCTCGACGGCGACACGAACTCGGAGCAGCATCAGCTGTAGTCTCCGCAGGCTCTCCTCCTTGGACGCCGGCGGCGGCTTGCAGTATTTGTCTATCAAGAAGAAGAGGGATCTACTGGCGAGTTCGCCTATAATTGCAGAGATGAACGGCTCCATTGGGAAACCTCTCTGGCTCTCTCACCAAGAGATCAAAGAAGTTATAATAAATATTTGTGATGTGAAATACTCTTGGTTTCGTGTCAAAGACTAGCGAAAATGACATGAATGGAGAGGAAACATGAAATAACCCAAAAATTTCAAAAATGAATTTATTCGAATTTACCGGATTTATTTGAAATCTTTGCCGAATTTCCTGGTGTCATTTGAGCCTTTTCTGGAGCTTTCCCAATTTTGCAATCCTCCTGGAAAAACCCGCTTTCCATTTTCGTTTTCCGCTTTCACCCGGCCCTGTTCTTCTTCCTCCCCCAAACTCCCGTCTGGCCCATCTGGTTTTTCCCGCACAGCTTCCTTCCCGTGCGCCTTGGCCGCCCCGTGTCCGCAGCCCGCCCGACTCAGCGCTCGCCCCGGCCTTCTTCCTTCGTCGCGCAGCCCAGTCCACATCGAAGCGTTGTCTTCTTCCCCAATTTGGCAGCACTGCTCCTCTGCTCGCAGCTCCCTTGCCGCACTCCGTTTTGAGCAAGCTGCACGCCGTCCCGTCGCCATTGCTCCGCCCACGCGTCCGGTCGCTTCGCCGTCACCTCCACCCGCGAATCCCGCCCAGGAATCCCGCTGCCTCGCCCAGCTATTTCCGCCGTGCCATCATCACCGGTCGAAAATTCGCTGCTTCTCTCTCTTCCTCGCCGCATCCCTCTCACCTCGCCTCCGCGCTATAAAAGAGGTCCTTCACTCGCCATTTTCGACCCTTCAAGCTCGCAGCTACTCCCTCGTCCTCCCCCGCTAACTCTCCCGTGCTTCCGAGTCACCGTTCGCTTGCGCCAAGCTCCTTCTTCTTCGGCTCCGACCCCCTCCGCCGCCGCGCTTCTCCGGTTCTTCCCCGAGCCCATTTTCCCCACCCCCGAGTTCCCCACATCGCGCTCAAGCTTTTTCCCCCACTCCATTCCCTCTCGGCTTCCCTCTCTGCCACCCCGCCGTGTCTCTTCTCCACCTCCGGTAACTCCTTGCCGCCTTGCTCCTCCACTACCCCTCCCGTCCATTTTTTCGCCACCCAGAGTCCGCCAACCTCCTCTCTCCGTTCCTCAATTTCTTCCAGAACTCCCTTGCTGGTTCACCGTGTTGCTCCTCATCTCCTCCGCTCGGCCGTTCCCCCTCAGTTCGCCATCGCTCGCTTTGCCATCGCTCGGTCTCTCTCGACGTCAGGGCCCGTATGTCATTGCTCCATCGCTTCGGCCCCACTCACAGTCACTCGCCTTGCGGGCCCGCCAAGTCGACCTCTCATTTCTGGTGGGCCGTGGGCCGGTCTGCAGTCAGACCCATTTCCAAAATCCAATTTCCTTTTCTTTTTGGATTTAAATTCTTTCTTAAATCCGAGAATCAATTACAAATTCGAAAAAATCCCAAAATCTCGAGAAAAATTCCCAAAATCCAAAAATACCACAAATACATATTCTTGACCGTTCCGAGCCGCCGAGTCCAAAAATGATCTCCGTTTCACCAAACCAAGTCCAGAAAATTCCAAAAATGCCCCTGAGCTCCGTTCCGGCCATTTTCTCTCTCATTTTCTTTTTCGTTTCTTTTCCTTTATTTTGTTTTATTCGTTTATTTATTGTATGCATTTCTTCGCGCTAGATTCGATGCCAAGACGACCGTCGGCACGAATCTTGGAGCAGGAGCAGACATTGGAGCTATACTAGGAGCCGGAGCCGTTCAAGGCCAGACACGACATCGACAACTTTCTTTTAGGCGAACCCTCGATCACGCAAGGCAAGCCACACTCCTTGAACATATTGAACCCAGTTCCGTTACAAATTATATGTATATATTTCTGTATTGCATTATTTTGGTATTTCAGAAAACTAGAAAATGTGGTAGTTTCGAATGACATGCTTAGATAATACCAAATGTTAACTCTATTGTTACGCCCTAACTCCTTTTTAACCTTAGGTTATAAAATATTGAACCACCGTAGAATAGTAATAATTATAATCTCACTCTTAGTTGAATTAGCTTAAAAATCTCCGAGGAATAGCTCGGGTGATTTTCTAAAAATTGCTACGGTTCGGGGCCCCTAATTGGGCGGACCACGAGAGGTGGATGCCGGCCCAATCCCCAACCGATGGCGAGGCCAGGTTGTGGTTGGCGGTGGTACCGTTGGTACCAACGGGTTGTGGTATGTCATTTGGCCGAGTCTTTGACATTTAAGGACCGATGTCTTGGGTAAAGTAAATAACTTCATATTCCGCTCAACCACAAGTTGGGCGGCCAATCCGTTGACTTGGCCCAACATAGCTCGATACATTGTACTCCCTTTTGAATACCTATAGGATGTAGCTCTCGGTTAGGGAGTGAATGGGCCGCTAAGCGGCAAGGTGGAGCAGGGAGTGAAAGCGTCCATACGTTCTCAACAATGAGGTGTCCGCAGTGACGAGCCGCTAATTCCGCCACGGCTCGTGGGATCTGGGGTCTTTGTGGGCCCAATTTAGCCTACTCGGTAGGAGCTAAGAAAGGAAGTGCAACAAAAGCTATGATTATCGGTCGGACGCATGCATAAAAGTTGCATGTTAATCGCGTGGTACTAATGGCCGATGATATCTTGTGGGTAAAGCTGAGCACCTCTGCAGAGTGATATCAATGGTATTCGAATACGCCGTGCTTCCGGTTAATGAAGCTGAGTTAATTTAGGGTGATTCCTGTAACTGCGCCCCTGTAGCTTTATAATTAAAACTTGCCATGGAAATAAACTTTGCAGATGTACCCCCCCATGTTATACTGCTACTTATGATTTGTGTTTCAAATGTAAAATGAAATTGATGTTTACAACTTGCATCCACTATACTAAAACCTGTGCCTACCTTGTTTGACCCTGCACGTAGTATTCAGAATTTCCGTGTGGTTTGTTGAGTACGGTTGTGTACTCACCCTTGCTCCTAACTTATCTTTTAGAATTTCAAGAAGGCGACGAGCTCCCGGAGAACGTAGATGACGATATTATTTGATTTTGAAGGCCTTGATCTATCTGCTCAAGTCTTTCCTGTGGGTGTTCTGTAATGTATTCGGTGCCTGCCACACTTTTTGTAAGACCTTGGCCGTTAGGCCCTTATTTTATCTGTAAAATGTTCGCATTTGTTCTTTTAACAGGCAATGTGCACTTGGTTACCTACAGCTAAAATCCTGAGTAGCTGTAAAGGTATTTATACGCACCCCCTGAAAAGGGTGGTCCGTTACAAAACAGTCTTCACGGTAGTCTACGCAGTTGCTATCTCCTTTCTGGACGTCGCTAGCAGCTACTTTTCTTAACTAGTAGTAGCATTATGGCAACCGATTTAACAGCTAGTCATTTTTTATAATCTGTTTGGGATTAACTCACAATTCTGAAATAAATTCTTACTCAGAATATTCTACAAAGCCTAGGAAATTAAATGTTAAATTTGATTTGTTTCCAACTAAATTCAGTCATCAAGTTATAAATTTCATTTTATAATGCGTGTTTTGATCAGCACGAAGGGTAAAAAGGTGCTATGTTCAATGAAAATCAAAGAGAAAAATGATGCAATACCTTTCAATTAAGTGCTTGAAGTTGAATGATGATTATTTGTGTAGCACTGAATTTTAGGAAATGAGGCAATACCTTTCAATTAAGTCTGAGGAAAATCTAAGATGATTATTTTAGGAAAGATAATGAAATGAACAAGGACAAGATAGGTAAACTGGCACTAAATTAATCTACTTACATGTGGCCTATAAAACGAAAAATGTCCGAAAAAACAATGTGTTTTGTAAAATGGATGAGGCATATTGCATTCATAGAGGGCATGGAAGATTTAGTCCATATTACTGCAGTACAACACATTCATCTGGCAGAAAAAGAACCCTCGGTGCTGCAGTAGATGAAGGATCGAGCGCACCGATAGGCGAAGAATTACCACCTTTGCTACAGCTGGCCGTCAATTGCTTTTCTTGGCTCCCTACCGGGGAGCGCCACATGTCCTTGCCAAGGAAAGGAATATCTCCATTTGCGGGACTGTCTGAAACATGACGTCTTTCTTGTGGACAGGGAGGAGGTGTAGTTTCTGTGGGATTACAATTTAAAGCAGTCACTACAGTTACAGATGATTCGATCGAGGTATCGAATGGTATGGATCGACAAAAAATCGGACGAATAACAATTGCTACAGTATTATAAACAGTGTTTTTTGCATAGTAAATCCATTTGTAAATTTTTTCAATTGGTCCGAACCATTGATTTTTAATCTGCCGGTTTCACGAGGACTGCTTACCTTACATTCCTCACGAGATTGCATGGTGTCTCTTGCTTCCTTTCCGGTCATTGCTGGTTAGGAAGGTCAAGTCTCGTGGTCAAAACAAGAACAGAGAGAAAGAGAGAGAGAGCGCACGCGGAATTCAGAGAGAGGAGAGAGAAATGACCATAGAAAATGACTCTCTTTGCATACTGAAAAAATCAATTCATTCCATTCACATGATCTTTGACAAATGGGCTTCATCTCGCCCGTACCTGCAGACTACTTTTTTCTTTGTTTCGAATTTTAGCAAAAATTATAACATTCAGTCAAGAAGAGAACAGCTGAGCTAAACACGTTGAGCTGTGCTGGAACGCGGGTGGAGCAACGCTTGGCTCGGTTTCTACGTGCAGACCAACCACTGTTACTGCTTGAGTTTTTCTTTCCTTCTTTATTACATGTACACTACTCTACCGATTAGCAACAGGTACAGCTCTTGACTCTTGGGTCTACGCTTACTCTGCTATATATTACTTCCTTTGATGCATCACAATATGAGTGTTTTGCATTACATGTACAGAAAAATTTACTTGAGAAAACTAACTCAAAGCCTTCCTCTTCTGACAACGCTTGTTCCCAGTAGGGGTGAAAACGGTCGGAAAACATTAAAACCATTTTTGTTTTCATATTTTTTCTCGGAAACGATATCGGAATCGATAACTACGGAAACAAAAACGGCATCGGTAATTCGAAAATATCGGAAACAAAAATTCGATACAAAATATATATCGGTAACGATCGGAATCCGAAAAAGAGACCGGTAACGTCGTAAGGACATGTACCACCAATTGACTTAAAAAAATTCACACAAATAGTACATCCACATAGAAATTAGTAATTAATAAATATTCACAAATTTACGATGAACACACATCAAATTTTAGACTTGAATGACTACATTAGAGTTTTGTTTTTATGATATTTAAAAATATCTATGATTGGTTAAATCATGAAAATGAGTGAAGATTGTAGCCCTCGTGATAAGCTTCGCATAGAGTCCAAAATCACCTAAATCGGAGTTCGAGTAAAAGTTATGGGCGTTTTAGTGACCGAAGGAGTGTGATTTGTGGGCTGGAATAATTCCGGTAATTACCGACGGAATTTACCGATTTTTCCGGATACCGAAGAAACGGTCGGAACCGATCAAAACCGTTACCGTTATCGTTTCCGACAAAATTACCGATTCGATTCGATTCGAAAATTACCGATACCGACCGTCCGGTTGAAAAATTTCGAAAACGGTTTTCGGAATTTCGGGAATTACCGATACCGTTTTCACCCCTAGTTCCCAGTAACCACACACTTTGACTCGTGAATCTCATAACTATAAATGTAGTTGTAATAAGGCGGTAAGTAAGATTTCCACACTAGGACCTCAAGTTTCCCATGAGGTGTAACACTTCCACGCAATATCTCTTGCATGGTAATTTTGGGAGCCTCTTCATGAGCAAGCCCTACTCGACCTTGGTCGTAGATTTCTAATATATACTACCTCCAGATGTTGTCGGAACTAAAGCACGTTTTCTTTTCACCCAAAATACCTTGAATGCTTCTCCTGAAGCATTCAAGAACCCTGCGCCAATGTCGTGCGTCACCACTAGCTCTAAGAGAATAAGCCATGCCATTTGCAAACATGAAATGCCCATAGAAATCCTGATATTTCTCTTGGTCAAAATACTCCTCAAATATCTCCACTGCCATGGATGCTAGCATTGGCTGGTCTCGGGGATCCGAGCTTCGAGCATAAGCACCTTGAAGAAGTACCAATGAGCTTCTCGAGACAAAAATCTTAGATGGAGAGGTTAAATGCGTTCCATACTTTGCGACCTTGTCAGATTGACTGGTGATTACAATTTTACTGCCTGATGGAAAGCAGCTTCGAGAAGCAGAGTACAACTTTCTCCATGCATCCTCATCGACATCCCCAGCTAGCTCAATAACAACCAGGAGCCTTTCTTCAACTGAGGAGGTGCGGTGATGTTTGATTACTCCTCCATCTCTTAGGGTGCATGGTTTTCTTTCTCTAAAATCATTCTCACTAAAAAGATAATCTGAGAAAAGTGGTTGCACACCTTTCGTCAAGCAAACATGCTCAACAAGTGTACTCTTTCCAACTTTTGCTGCACCGATAATTGGTAGGACACCCAAATTGTCAATCCCAGAGGTTCTCTATCCAGCAAGAAATTGACGACCCGTTCCATCTCCATATGGCGGCCAAACATGCACTTCTCCATAAACATATACATGTTATACGGTTGGCGACACATAGGAGGGTAGTTCTTCAGAAATATAACAAATTCATTCATACTAGTAACAGTCATCTCTACACTTTGGAGCATCTCTTCCAACTCGTCTTTTCCGTGTCTACTGCCAGTATAGAAACGAACACGCTTACTAGGATTGAATTTTGACAGGAAGAATAGCTCACTTCATCGCCTTTATGGGCTTGGCATCTGAACTTGTCGAGCACGTAGTAGCCCCTGTACATCTCTTCTCTCAGCACGTTGAGCTGTTGAAGCATGGCATGGCTTGTGACGTGCCTCCCCTCGGCCTCCTCGACGGCGACGCGAACCCGGAGCAGCATCAGCTGCAGTCTCCAAAGGCTCTCCTCCTTGGACAACGCCGGTGTCTTGCAGTATTTGTCGATCAAGAACGAAAGGGATCTGCTGGCGAGTTCGCCTATGGCTGCGGATAAGAACATCTCCATTGGGAAAAACCTCTCTCACCGGGAGAAGAAGTGATAAGAATTATATATTGCTGATGCGATCATGCGAAATACTCTTGGTTTTGTGTCAAAGTCGCTACTTCGATTTCTTTGACTGGGAGGCTAGCGAAAAGGACATGAATGGAGAAAAAACAGTCTACACGGTAGTAAAAGCACAGAGGTTTAGGGCCTGTTTGGCAGGGATTCAGCTTCTCCAGATTCTGAGAATCTGGTGAAGTTGAAAATTTTAGCTTCACCAGATTCGTGAAGTGAAGGTAATGAGTACATTAAGAGTGTTTAGATAAATCATCTTGTTTACATTTTAGACCAAAAATATAAACTTAATTCACTTTATTTTAACCTACAAGTTTCAGATTTCGGGAGAAATTTGGAATCTGGGCTACCAAACAGGCCCTTAGTCTCGCAGTTAAGTGCTTGAGAAGTTGAATGATGATTATTTGTGTACGTTAATTCTATTTCGGTATATATGTGTGTGATGATTATGTAACATCCTAAAATTTTCATAAAATAAGAAAGAAAATCTTAAATTTTCAATATGATTTATTTCTGAATCTTCTGGCATTATTTGTCTTTCTTAGAATTTTTGTTCTAAAGAAAAAGAAGAAAAAGATATTTTATAATGAATTAGTAAAACAAGATAAAAGTAAAAAGTACAAGTAAATAATGTCAGAAAAAATTCATCAAAAGTTATATTTAATATAGGAAATATCTGGAACTCTTTTTCTAGCGGTCAAAAGCAATATGGACATATTAATTGATGATACGAAATGAATATTAATGATATTTGACTAAAAACAGTATAATGTCATATTTTTTAAGAAAAACTACATAGTTCACCTCGACCTTAAATTTTTACCATAACATCCTAAGAGCAGTGTTAACATCTATCAAAAATATAAAAAATAATATTCATATTTAGTGTCTTTTAAAATTCAAAAATTGAAAACTGGAAAATCTGGAAATTGCAATGTCAAAATTATTAGAAAATAAATACTCAAGATTTAAATCTAAAATTTTTACACAAGACCACTTAGGCAATGATAAATCTTTACAAAAATTTTAAAAAATTCCTGACCCTATTTAAAGATCCAATTAGATGAAAAACATAAAAGATTTATTTGTGCAGCAATGCTTGTCAGATTTATTAAAATTTTCTACCAAATTTCTTAACCTAAAAATTTTACATAAGGTAGATAACTCTCTGGAGACTTTATAAAAAAAATCTGCAAAAAGGTTTAGACAATGCCTTGACTAGTGCTGTCCGAAGCGAAGGAATGGAATTGTTCTCCTTGTGACTAACGCGTGGGCAATTTTCTCCGGCTGGCCCCACACGTCATACTTCCTTTCCTTCTTCCTCAGCCGCTGCCAAGTGGGCCCTGGTCCCATGTGCCAGGCCTTATCCTCTCTTCTTCTTTTCCTCCTCTCTGCTCACGGCCGGAGCTCCACCGCCTCTGCACCTACCTTGTCGCATCTCCGTCCGGTCAAGCGCTGCAATTAAACACCCAAGACCGAGCCACGTCACCGGACTTGACACACCGCCTGCACAACCACAGCAGCTCATGTCCAGTCTTCTCCTCCTCCACGCCACATGCCAGGGTCACCGCCTCTCCTTCTTCCTCTGTACTCAGCACCGACCCCCTTCACCTCATCTCTGCCGCAGCAATAAACTCAGCCCTGAATCACTGCCATGGCAAATCGTCAGCTTCTTCCTCACGCCAGTGTGGCAACGCCTCACCCTTGCCCAACCTTTGCTACGGCAACCAGTGAAGGCTCGAATCTCCGCCACGGCAAACCTTGGGCAGCGTAAAATCGCTGCCACGGCAGTCCAGTCGCCCGACTTCCTCTGTGCGTTAGCTGTGCCACGGACTTCTTCATCTCAGGAGGCACGTTGATGTTTGATTACTCCCCATCTCTTACGGTGCATGGTTTTTATTCTCTAAAATCATTCTCACTAAAAAAATATAATACGTGAAAGGTGGTTGCACACCCTTTCTTCCAAGCAAGTGCATGAAATCATGCCAAGTTCATAGCCGTTAGATCTAAGTTTTTTTGCCTCGCGACGTGTGGTGTGGGAACCAGCCAGCCCACATGGCAGGTGGTTTTTTGCGAAAAGGCATCCAAAAGTTTTTGAAATTACATATTAGTACATTCTTTTTAGGGAAGACCCCCGAAAGTCCTGAAATCGTTTTTTTCACAATGATCCCCCGAAAATTACAAGATTGCATCCGAGTTTTTTTAATTGTTTGTTTGCATAAAGGCTGCTAAAAATTACGGTATTACATTAGGGTATTTTTGAGAATAACCCTCCAAAATTTCTGAAATTACACCCGAAAATTCTGAGATTACACATCCGGGTTCATTTTTTTTGACAATAGCCTCCTGAAAATTCTAAAATTTATTTTCTATGCAAAGGCCTCCGAAAAATCCTAATATTACATCTATGTCCCTTTTTAGCCGATAATACCCTCCAAATTTTTGAAAATTACACCTCGTCATTTTTCCTAGAAATCCAAACAACGATTGCTCGAGCTCGAGCTATGCCTTTTTTAAAAAAAGGAATTCTAAAAAATCACCCTCGTGCGACGTCACACGCCTGCATGGTGTGACGCTGTGCATCTGCATCTAGTTAAGGACAAAACAGTATGCATCACAAATTCATAAAATGAGTGATTTAGTTTGCATGTATACATGATACAAATTGCATCAAACTAACTCAATACCTTCCTCTTCTGACAGAGGTTGTTCGTCGTAACCATACACTTTAACTCGCGAATCTCACAGCTATAAATGTATCTATAATAGGGCGGTAAGTGAGATTTCCATACCACCATCTCAAATCTCCCATGAGGTGTAACATTGCCAGAAACAATTTCCTCCATGGTAATTTTGGGAGCCTCTTCATTAGCGAGCTCTACTCGACCTTGGTCGTAGATTTCACAGTACATACTACTTCCAGCTATTCGTTGAAGTAAAATATGTTTTCTTTTCACCCCAAAATCACTTGGACCTCTACTAAGTAGCTGATTCTTCTGATCCTTCTCCTCAAAGCACTCAAGTACCCTACGCCAATTCATTGGGTCAGCTCTAAGAAAGTAAGCCATGCTGCTTGTATCTATGAAAGGCCCAAGGAATTTCTGAGATTTCTCTTGGTCAAAATACTTATCGAATAACTTCATTGCTATGGATGCTAGCTTCGGTTGGTCTTGAGGATCTGAGCTTCCAAACGCAAGCACCTTGAAGAAGTACCAATGAGCTTCTCGAGACAAGAAATTTAGACACAGAGGTTGCGTCGTTCCAAACTTTGCGACCTGGTCAGATCGACTCGTGATTACGATTTTACTGTGCGATGAAAAGTAACTTCGAGAGGCAGAGTACAACTTTCTCCATGCATCCTCATCGACATCCCCAGCTAGGTCAATAACAACCAGGATCCTTTCTTCATCTGAGGAGGAGGTACGTTGATATTTGATTACTCCATCTCTTAGGGTGCATGGTTTTCTTCTCTAAAATCATTCTCACTGAAAAAGATAATACGAGAATAGTGGCTGCGCACCCTTTCGTCAAAGCAAACATGCTCAATAAGTGTACTCTTTCCAACTTTTGCTGCACCGATAATTGGCAGGACACCCAAATTGTCAGTCTCCGGAGGTTCTCTATCTAGCAAGAAATTGATGATCCGTTCCTTCTCCATTTGGCGGCCAAACATGCACTTCTCCATAAACATATACATGCTATATGGTTGGCGACACATAGGAGGGTAGTTCTTCAGAAATATAACAAATTCATTCATAGTAGTAACAGTCAACTCTACACTTTGGAGCATCTCTTCCAACTCATCTTTTCCGTGTCTACTGCCAGTATAGAAACGAACACGCTTGACAGAATTGAATTTTGACAGGGAAGAATAGCTCACTTCATCGCTTTTATGGGCTTGGCATCTGAACTTGTCGAGCACGTAGTAGCCCTGTACATCTCTTCTCTCAGCACGTTGAGCTGTTGAAGCATGGCTTGGTTTGTGACGTGCCTCCCTCGGCCTCCTCAACGGCGACGCGAACTCGGAGCAGCATCAGCTGTAGTCTCCGTTGGCTCTCCTCCTTGGACGCCGCCGGCGGCTTACAGTATTGTCTATCAAGAAGGAGAGGGATCTACTGGCAAGTTCGCCTGTGACTGCAGACAATAATATCTCCATCGGAAAACCTCTCTGGCTTTCTCACCAAGAGATCAAAGAAGTGATAATAAATATTTGTGATGCGAAATTCTCTTGGTTTCGAGTCAAAGTCATTGCATTGATTTCCTTCACAGGAAGTGGAGAGGAAACAGTCTACGCAACTGCTATCTCCTGCCCATCGCTACCTACTTTTCTTGATTAGTAGCATTATAGCAACCAATTTAACAGCTAGTCATTTTTTATAATCTTTTTGGGATTAACTCACAATTCTGAAATAAATTCTTACTCAGAATATTCTACAAAGCCTAGGAAATTAAATGTGAAATTTGATTTGTTTCCAACTAAATTCAGTCATCAAGTTATAAATTTCATTTTATAATGCTTGTTTTGATAAGCACGAAGGTTAAAAAGGTGCTATGTTCAATGAAAATGAAAGAGTGAAAAATGATGCAATACCTTTCAATTAAGTGCTTCGAGAAGTTGAATGATGATTATTTGTGTAGCACTGAATTTTAGGAAATCAGGCGATACCTTTCAATTAAGATCCTTTTTGGTAGAACTTTAGATTCTAGTTTCATTTTAGATCTAAAACTTGTAGGCTAAAATAAAGTGAATTAAATTTATATTTTAGTCTAAAATATACACAATATGATTAATCTAAACACTCTTAATGTACCAACAGCTCCAGCTCCACGGATCTGGTAGAGCTAGCAATACCCAGTTCTGGAGTTGTACCAAACACACCCTAAGTCTAAGGAAAATATAAGATGATTGTTTTAGGAAAGATAATGAAAAGAACAAGATAGTTAAACTGGCACTAAATCTACTTACATATGGCTTATAAAACAGAAAATGTCTGAAAAAATAATATGTTTTGTAAAATGGATAAGGCATAGTGCATTCACAGATGGCATGGAAGATATAGTACGACCATATTACTGCAGTACAACACATTCATCTGGTAGGAAAAGAACCACCGGTACTGCAGTACACGGAGGATCGAGCGCACCGAGAGTGAGCATGGATAGGTGTAAACTAACGCTTAAATCTATTTTTTAGTTTTTATTAATTCTAGGAATTAATAAAATAATGATTAAACCGAAAGAATGAAAGGGATATAAGCAAACTAGAAAGTATTTGTACAAAAACACGAATAATAAAAACTAATAGATCGAAATCCACACTCACTGATTTATTTATCAAATTAGAGATGTATAACATGTATAAAGATCCCTTTACATAGAAGCAAACCCTAGTACGTATAAGCTCTTGAATTTTCCTTAATTCTTTTCTGTCGTTTTTCTCTCTTTCATCTTCTTTTTCCAGTCTTGTTTTCTCTGTTTTCGTTGGCTGTACAGCCAGCAGCGAATCCAGCCGTCGCCTCTGGAACTGCAGCTGCCGCACGTCGTTTTACTTTGCTACAGCTGGCCATCAGGGGCAATTTTCTTGACTACTACTTCGTACTATTCACACCGTAAATTTTCTCTTTTTCTGTACTGCAGCCGCACACCTGGAGCAGAGTTGGCCGCCGCACGGAGCCACAAGTGAAGACTCCCTTGCCGCGAGGACGTCGCTCAGGACGTTGCTGCCGCCCGCACCTGAAATTTCAGAAAATGACACCCATTCGTGTCTTTTCAATTTCGCGTGTATGATATGTAGGTCCATCTAAAACATGACGATGAATCGGGTGTTAAATACCGAAAAAATGAATTTTAAAGATGGCAAGTTCTCGAAACTCTCCTGCCGCACGGGAACGAAACGACGCCTGCAGCAGCGATCCCAACTGAACGTGCACGTTCGCTCGTCGCGCGTGGCTCCACCCTCCTATCGGTTCGGTTGGTGTTCCGTCTCGTTGCAGTAGTATTCTGCTCCAGGCCAGGCTACACACACTCTGCGAGGCTTCTCCATAACCTACAGATTCACGTGTATCACTACAGTAAACCCGCAAATTAACGTCGGCTTATTAGCGATTTGCCGACGTTAATCGTAATTAACGTCGGCAAATCGCTAATTAACGTCGGCTTTTGGCCCACGATAGTTAATCGACGTTAATTAGATAATTAACATCGGCTGCCGACGTTAATTAGCAATTAACGTCGGCCTAATTAGGCCGACGATAATTACTGCCGTGACCCCCATAATTAACGTCGGCCCCCGGTTGGCCGATGATAATTACTAATTAACGTCGGCTTGGGCCTGGCCGACGTTAATTAGCTCCGCCGGGATAATTAACGTCGGCTTAGATTTGGCCGACGTAAATTAGTGATTTTGCCGGAGTTTTGTCGGACGAAAATACAGCCCCAGGGTTACTAATTAACATCGGCTATGTTACGGCGGCGTTAATGCGCTAATTAACATCGGCTCGACCTACGGTAAGCGTTAATTAGAGGTAATTAACATCGGTGACGACGACCCGTTAATTAGAGCTAATTAACATCGGTGAGCTTTGTTGGCGGCGTTAATTAGTAATACCGAGACGACTTTTTCCTATTTTCATGTTTAGCCACACAATTCAATATATAATATAATCAACATTGACGACAATTCACACATCAACACATATAATTCACGAATATAAACAATCCAACACGAAATATGCATATAATCAAGTTATCTATCCATCATAATGTCCAAATTGTCATTACATCCAAAAAGACCAAAGTGACATAGCTACAAACACATCCAAAGTTCAACTCGAATCATACACATCCATCCAAAGTGACACAACTATCAAACAATCTACAACTGCGGCCACCATCGGTTGATTGGAGTTACGCCGCTGATCCCGAAGCAAAGAGCGTTGACAAAGTCGGTTGCACCGTCGGTTCCCTACACAAGAAAATGCAAGATTAGACAATAATATAAGAATGAATGTACCATAAGAAAGCAAGTAAAAGCGAACCGCGGATCTGCGAGTCTTGCAAGTGTTGCGGTGAGTCTTGTAAAACGAGGACCCATGTGCCGTTGGTCCTACATAAGGCAACAATTATAGCTAGATTGATCAAATTTTACTAGATTTACAAGTTTTGACAAAGTGAAGCTAGAAATGTTATAAGTGTAGCTATATTGAGTAAATTTAACTACGTTTACAAAGTTTAACTAGAACGGACCAAATTTAGCAAAATGAACTAAATATCGTTAAATTCATCAAACTTAACTCTAGAGATACTTAGTCTTGTTAGATTCGCTATGTCTCGCTAGAAATGACTAAGTTTAGCTAGATTGACTAAATGTAGCTAGTTTGAACAAGATTAGGTACAACAAACTAATATTATCTAAATTGACTAAGTTCAACTCGATTCACAGTTTAGCAAGAATACGAGAGTGCAGGAGGTGCCGGAGGATACATCCCCATTGTGGCGGTGGTGGCGGTAGTGGAGCGTTGGAAAGACAATGTTTTGCCCCATCGCTCGGAACATTGCCTACAAATACAATGTATAAGTATTTTGAATTAATATATTCTCTAAATGCAATAGATTGAAGACTCGGATTTACTTGAATCGCCGATTGCTGTTGTGCCTGGTATGAAGCGTAGTACTCTTGCTGCGCCCTTGCATACTCATCACGTTGGCGCAGCTCCTCACGCAGCCTAGTAACCTCCAACTGCTGTTCTGAGGAGCGACGGCTACCAACCCCCGAGCTCTGGGACGAAGAAGATCCTCTCATTTCGACCACCGACGAGTCGATCACTCCGATGAACATGGAGTACCTTCAAAATGCGTGACCACAAAGGCTTGAGCACTTGAAATTATGACTTCATGAATTTTTAGAAGGTATGACATCTCACCGTCCATGGGCCTTGCCGCCTCCACTAGCATGCACAGCTACGCCGTCAAGCGGTTCCTTCCTCCAATCATAGTCTTCACCATGGCGCTTGACCATTTCCTCGCCATATTTCTCCTACATAACCGTCGAGACAATTGAAATGGGAACGCAAATCAAACAACTTAATTTGAATTGGATGAAAATTGTGACCACTAACCACCGATCGATCGATGTTGTCATTGCACTGGCTTCTTTCGAGTGTGTCGAGATCTCGACCTTTATGACCTTCCACGTACACTTCAATATCACTTTCGGTGAACACGGTCCGAGCCTCCTGTGAGACATAAGTTAGGTGCATACATACACTTGGTAACATGTATTTTGCAAAAGATTGCTACGGCCGGACTTACCATGCGCTTAGCTTTACGCATATGTCCATCGCGCCATCGTGTGCTTTGATTCCTGCCTCGGCGATCTCGGTTCTTTCTTGACTTGGCGATGAACTCGGTGAAGCCCAACGCCGCAAAGAGCTGGTAAGCTCGGGCGGTCCCCAACCATGGAATCATGACTGCACAAATATATTAATACATTAAAACAACATTACCAAGCGTTAAACTCAAATAGCTCCAATATTTGTTGTTTTACCCGCATGTCTTGTTCCTCGGTCAAGTAACTTTCGAAGACCCGCGAGTCCTGTTAATTCGTTGCCCTTGAATGCACCTCAAGTAAAGATTTGTTGCTTGAATCCGAGCATTAGACAATGCATCTTTGGTCATCCGACGTGCATTTACATGGAAAACTCTACGAGCATGCTCGATGTTTGCACCGTCGATAAACGGTAGCGCTTCGCAATTGTTCATCACAAAGAATAGTTAGAATAGTAAAGAATCGACAGTTGGACCAATACCAAGCGGCACGAGAAATCTTACCCAAAAGTCACTCCAAACAGCCCCTGAGCATTCAAGTGCTCGGCATTAGGAGCAAGCGGTAATGATCCCAACTAGTAGCAACAAATTGCTCGCCATTGGCATTGTGACCAACCCGGGGTAGTGCAAGCGGCGAGAGGTTACCTAGCACGTAGTTAACACGCCTATGGTGCCCTCTGTAGTCAAACCCCGAGTCATCCCATGAAGCGCAAGACATATAAATGATATAGTTCGATTCGGAAAGAAATGAAATAAGACATGGTTTAGAAAATACAAACCTATCACCAGCAGTGTGATCACAACCTTGTCCTCCTCCCGTCTGGGCGCCTGGAGGAGGCGGCGAAAGATGGCTCCTCCTAAACCTCGGCCGGGCTCGGTAGAACCCTCGGTCGTATCCCCACCCATTGGGTCCTCATCCCTTCTTCGTTCAACACCTCGACAAATCTTGGTTTTTACACACTAAGCAATGCTTCTCTTTCTCATGCTCCTTCGGAAAAGCATGCGATTATCCTTGCACACATCAATCTTCTCATACTTCATCTAGAGACCGCACAACAACTTCTTAGGCTGGTACATGTCTCTAGGCATCTTATGATTCATGGCGGTATATATCGAGATCAATTCCACGAGATCATTGTAACAATTATTAGAAAAGAAATACTTGGACTTAATGGCCATGAGTCGCGTCACAAAAAGCAAGTCAGTCACTTTCGTGTGTTCGGTGCAATGACTCTTGAAGCTTTAATAAGTAGCTCAAAGAACTCCCGAACCTCACGTGTTGGCGGATCCTCCGAGTCTACGTTAATCTCTGGACGCAAAGCTTCTAGCATCTCATCCATCCTATCATCGTCCGCCCTATCATCTTCCTCTTCAACCGCCACTTCAGGTCCTTGAGCACGTGACTCACCATGATGTACCCACAACTCAAAGCTTGGCATGAAACCGAACCGACATAGGTGCAGAGACATCGATTTCTTGTCCTGGGGGTGGAAATTACGGCACTTGCTGCATGGGCACTTCACCTTAACAGTACTAGACATAGAGAAGGCACGGTCGACAAAAGCGGTAGCCTTGACCGTCCACTCAGTCGAGTGAGCCCCACTTTTCTCCCAACCTTCATACATCCATCGGCGGTCGTCACCCATACTTGAGGCTATATAGGTTAAATCAACAGTTATAAGGTTCATTTTGTTTCTATATATCACGACCCTACATCTATAGGAAAGGATATGTCCTAAACCCACCCAGAGTGGTCGACAAAGCGGTTTATAGCGAGCTGCAGTCGAATGAAATTTGGCAACATAACCCGCTGTTCTCCACCCGGATATGGTGCGGGGGAGAACAACAGGTTATGACGCCGAAATTTCATTCGCACTCGTGGCTCATCATAAATACCGCACTTTGTCATCCACTCCGAGGCTAATCCAAAGGGACAATTCCGGACCAGCACATCTCACATGTGACACATGTGAGACATGCCGATCCGAAACGGGTGACGCATAGGTTTCGTGACACTATGTGATTTCAAATCAAAAATAAAAATCCGACGATAATCCATTACTCAAATATATATTTATAAGCACAGAATGGACTCCAATTAGAAGGTGGTTTGAGCAAAATGAAATAATAGCAGTTTGAGCAAAATGAAACATGAACATAATACAGATATAACTATGAACAAATTATCCATAATGCCAGGAACATAAGAGAACATCATGAATTCTACTGAACCATAGAATTACAATAATTTTGCCTACAACAGTGATGCCCAAATCAGTGAGAATAGAGCTCCAGATTAGACCAGGATGTCACAAGTTAATCAAACCACATGAAAGGAACTATTCTCTAGTTAGCATATCACTTGTACAGCAGCAACAAAAGACTAATTGAATTTTTAAACACAATTATCTAAACAGTGCTGAATCACAAAGAATAATCACTAACTAATCAGATTAATATTGCCTCATTCAACTTAATCATCATCGAGCAGTATAAGAGAACAAAATAGTGCCTCCTGATCAAGAAATACAGCCTCTAGCTCGATGGCTAGTCCCTCAAGTTTCTCAATCGGTTCACTAAATCAACACCAACCGCTTAATTAACGTCGGCGGGGTTTTTGGTAAGCGTTAATCTAACAATACCCATTAATTAACTAATTACCCCACAAAGATTCCATAGAGCCATGCACGAGAGGAGGAGGACGCGATTCTAACCTTCAATCTTGTGGTTTGCCGGGAGAGGAGGAGGACGCCTTGAGGGGCAGGTCGCCTCCGGGAGAGGAGGAGGACGCCATTGAGGACAGGTCGACGCAGTCGCCGCCGCCCGTGGAGAGGAGGTCATGGCAGCGTGGTGGCGTGTGGCGGCGCGCGGCGTGAGGCGCGGGTGTGAGCCTCAGTGCGTGTGTGTGTGTGTGTGTGCCGTATGTGCGGGTGTGTGATCTGTGCGGCGTCGGCGTGTGTGCGGCGGGACGACACGATGGCGGCGTGGGCGGCGGTGCAAGGCTAAGAAGTGCTGATGAAATTTTTCTGGTAGGAATGGGCGCGGGCGAAGCGAACGCAGCCTTATCTCCATAATTATCGTCGGCTGGGCATTCGCCGACGTTAACTAGTTAATGCGTCGGCGGGTAAAGCCGGCGTTAATTAGCTAATTAACGTCGGCCCGTGGTCAGCCGACGTTAATTAGGTAATTAACGTCGGCATTTTCTCGGCCGACGATAATTCTTAATGGCGACGTTAATTTCCCTGATTCCTGTAGTGTATCACGTGCATCTACTCTGCATCTCCTATTTAAAAAACTAGCCTAATACAATATACTGCTTTAGTCTTTCACAAATAAATTATTTCATCACAAATATTATTGTCAAATTAAAAATCACCCATATATATATTGCAAAATAGAATAAACAGTACATGTGTACACAATGGAACCTACGAGGTGAGTATAAATCAAACCATCAAATCTCTATGCAATTTCCAAATCTAACCCTTAAAAATTTAGGGTCGGGCCAGATGTTTTTTTCCTTAGCGGGATAGATAAGCCTTATAGCGACCCCCATTTTTACAGAATGCAAAATGGAAATCTAATGTGCTTGCGTTACTAGTCCTGGATCGATAGCTAGTACGCATATTTACAACAATTGGAATCACAACTATACATTATATTAATTAAGCGGAAAGGATTATACAAAGATATCTTACAACTCAGAGTATAAAGCAACAAAAGAAGCAAGGCCTTGTAGTGTGCCCAACCAAAACCCGCAGGCAACTGACAAGGCATAAATCCCTAGAAAAGCTCGCTTTAACGAAGATCCGCATCCTGCGATTTAAACAAACCTTTGAAGCTTAGCTAGCATTACACCTAAAAACAATAGATTAAGCAAGGGTGAGTACTTTCGTACTCCGCAAGACTTAAGGGTGGTATTTGCAAATGCATAAATGCAAGCCAAGTCAAGGAGGCTACTACGATTAATTTGCATAAAGCTAAATTGAATTTGTAAATCAAGTTATTTGCAAGCGGAATTTATAAAAGCAAGATTTATTGATAACAATTAAGTAAAGCATAAGTAACACTCACAGTCCTCCATGATGTGAGTAGTGAATAATCCACATCCTGAAATCCATCAATGTCAGCCCTTCGACATAAAGCAACAGTTGCTAAAACAAAACCCATTTTTAGAAAATATCAAAGTCTAGCATTGGAATGACTTCACCAAGTGCCCATGATCATGGTAGCGGCTAATCGATTAGATTTATACTCTGCAGAGTTGTATAGCTTTACCCACAAGGAATGATCCACCTTTTGCTAGGCGTCATTTCGACACACGCCTCCTGAGGTGTGCCGGCAATGCAATCATACATAATCGTTACATTATCTAGGCATGACTTTGATCCAGCCCGGAACGTTGATCCATACTATGGCAAGAGAATCCAGAGCATAGAAATGATGGAGCTCTCCCATAGCATGGCGTACACCGTTACATCGGCCAAGCATTTACCCACACGAACCGTGTGAAAGCCCCTCACAAGCAATCCATAATGGAATGCTTCTGCTAACTCCCGCCTACCAAAGAGCAAAGCCGTGACTAAATAACTTAATAGGTTAAGGCTACCCCATAAATAGCCCTGATGGTTGCACGAAAATCTTGGATCAATAACGTTCCATTGCTCAGTCCTTAATCCGACACAGGCGATACTTCACCCTACACTACGTGCAATTCCCTTTGCACATCCGGCTATTGCCAATAATCACCCGCGTCAAACCATAGTTTTATTTTGGGTTTTTAATCAAAATACCAGCAACCAACAGTGCCATTTCCAATGTTTTCAGGAAACAATTTTGATTTGATCATCTGTATTACTGTTTCTAAAGCATGGCTAAGTATGAATAATATGAACGCAAATACCCATGATGACATTAAATAATGCCTATCCTTAATCTATGGCTATCAAGGTTCACATGTCCATAATTATCAAAGAAGGTTCATGAGACAACAGTATAACTGCCAAAGACCACAATATAGCGAATTCTGTAAAATAACGTATGCATGAAACCATTTGATAAATAAAAGGAAAATTAAATACTGGGTTCAATATGATCAAAGGGGTGCTTGCCTTGCTTAGTCTCCTGTTTATGACGAAGACGGGATCGCATCTGACGATGATGAAGACAGAGACATCGGGTTCTACACGTCGATCAACGAAAATACAGCAAAATACTAACTTCATTAAGGGAAAAAAGAAAATAGACAACAAAACAAATAAAAACTCTTCACGGAGAATGGGGATTGCTTTTTTACGAATTTATAAATTTTATTTTACGAATTCAAGATGTAAAAATTGGTTAGATTAATAGAATTAATCATTAGTTGCAAGTTTCACTGATTTGCTATTCATAATATGCTTCTCGCAATCTTATTACTTACGGGCTTTGCTCTATTAGGATTCAGATTCAAAGCAACATTTAATTAATATTCTAGTTATAAAAAGGTAACCTATTGGTTTAGGCTACTGGGCTTATTTACACAATATTTGAGAAGGTTCTGGGGATACAAACTTCATAATTATTGATTTCTTATTTATACTCAAAGTTCGATTATTCATATTACGCACTTAAGTAATTTGAATACTTAGTGTTATTAAGCTATCGAGATTAATATGCAAATTATGGTGAAGTGGGATTATCTTTTCATATTTGGGTAGGCTATACTTTGGAGGGCACTACTAAGCTAATTCCATTAGTTTTAGGATTTTGGGCGAGACTATAATCTTATCGCTAAAATGGTTTATGCTACACTTAAAGACTACTATTCAAAATCGGCAGGAAATGGGAAAATAAGGATTAATGCTTAAGGATTTTGAGCAAGGAAGATTTATAAGAAAAGAAGGTTATAATTAAGATGTTTTTCTAGAATACGGTAGTTCATATATCAAATACTGTTTCTACACTGATCTTTCCAAAATTTGCATTTAGATGAGTTATTTTATCTGCTGTTGAAATAGTCTAAATGATCACAAGGTTAACGTTGAATCGGACCAAGTTTCATTTTAAGTTTGCGACTAAACTATACATGATCCTTTATTCATTTTCAGGTATTAACAGGGTGTAACCCTAGAAGTGTTTTAAAGTTAGTTTTGCATTATTTTGACTTTGACCGCAATAGATTACCTATGTATTTATTATTGTAATTTGCATTTCCTTTTATTAAAAGATTGTAAACTAAGTTCTATTTAAATATTTCTACATACATAGGTTCCTACTGATTATAGGTACTTCATACAAATTATTTTATTAGTTGTTATTTACTCATTCCTATTAATATTAATGGCCATATTTATGGTTTCTGAGATAATTGCAAGGCAATTAAATTAAACTTAGTTCAGAAACTAAATATTTTGCATGATTAGGTTTATTATAAATCCAAAAGCATATAAGAATTTATTTTATGATTTTAGAAGTTATATTTTTCATATATGCAATAATGTCCATAATAGTGTGTTTGTTTCATCCTTGATTTTAATAATTGTTCTATGACTCATAAATTAATCATTTTTGCATATTTAAATTTATTTTGGTCTTATCATCATATAAAAATTATATTAATATTTTATGACTTACTGTTCACAGATTTAATATAAAGACCATATTAAGATTATTAACGAGTTTAATTTAAATAATTCTCCTGTAGTTCAAAAATTATATATCTTTGCATATTTAGGATCTAACTGATTTTAGATGAATATATAAATTTGTTCTATTGAACTTTAACTAATATTGCAAAAGATATTGTTTGTTTAATTATTAACCGACTTGGAAATTCACTGAAAATAAGACAATACGTCTTCAGAACAGAGAAGGCGTCTTTCACCCTTGAATTAGCGCTGCTTGAACTGGCTGACAGGGTGACCCCATGCGACAGGGAGACAAAAGCAGAGCAGCGGCTAGGGTACAGTGGCGACGGCGCTCCGGTGGGTTTCCGGCGACGGAGACTGCATGGGAGGAACAAGCTCGACGAGGCGCACACGGTGGTGTTACCGATTCGGTCGGAGGAGGTTGGAGGCAAGCTGCAGCCGAGGAGGGGCGGCGGCGCTAATGGCGGACTGGTGGAGAGCAAAAATCAATGCACTAGAGCTCGAATGGGTAAATGATTAAGCATCACAGAGCTACTAGGAGTCCATTTTTGAGGTTTACCGGAAGGGAGAAGCTCCGAGGAGCGCTGCCACCGAGCACTGGCTTTGGAGAAGAAGGGGCAGCGGCGGCGGTGAGCTACAGTTGAGAATTCTTAAAGGTAGGAGAGGGCTTTTGATGAGTAGAGGTCGTAGATGCTGCGGCTTGAAGCAATTAGGGGACAATGTAGCGCATTTGTTGAATTTTGTGTTTCCCTCAGAGCTCATATTTCTCGGTAATGGCGGAAACGACAGGAATTGAGGAGCTTCGGCTTGGAGAATGGCTAGGGGAAGGAGAGGAGGCTCAATTGCACGTCGAGAGGTATTTATAGCGGAATGGGTTCTTTGGCACTAGTGTTTGAGCGGGAGAAGAAATGGCAAAGCTTTGCTGTTCTTGCGATGCGACGAGGGAAGGCGGTATTTAATTGCGGCGCATGGCTCGGGTATGGCGCGGCATGGCGGTGAGTCTTCGTGGCAGCAATCGTCGGCTTGGGCGGCGCAGCTGGTACAAGGAGTAGGTGAGGAAGACTCAAGAAGCGTAGAGAGAAACGGAGGGGATGGACTCAGCTCGGCTTGGGTGACAGGGAGGAAGATGGAATCGAAGCCAGAGGCTGACCAGTGGGTCTGGGACCACCGTCAGTGGGAGCAAGGCTCAAGCCTCTCGCGTCAGCAGATGGGCCAGAATAGCTCATGGGTCCCACTTGTTGGTGAGAGGATGAGGGCCAGATATTTTTGGCTGAACTCCTTTGAACAGGTTTGCATTAATTTGAGCTGCATTCAACTTCCACATTTTGTGAAACTTTTTGACTAGGGTTTTATGGTATTAGTAGACCTTCAGTAGAAATTTGGGACTAAAACACCCTGTGTATAATTAATGAAAATTCTGACAGTGGGCACTGCTCAATTTCCTTAATTCGGATTTTAATTAAATTAAGGGTCTAAATGATATTATTTATTTTTGAGACTTTGTTTTTCAGATGTATTAGGGATAATTATGCTACTGTAAAATTTAAACTTAAAAATTTGCTCCATTAGTTTATTAAAATTCTGACATGTCGATTTCCTTATTTTCATTGTTTCTGTTTTTGAATTTTTAAAGGACTTATTTTGACATGATAAATTTCTGATATTTTTACTGGGAGTAGGTAATGCGTTGAGATTACTAGGGTAATTTTATCAGTTCGACATAAAGTCTACATATTTTTCATTAAATCTGACCTTACACTATTTTAGTCAAAGTGATTGTCTTTTCAATTATTAAGTCTCATAATTGTTCATAAAAATTTATTTGTGGTTCAAAATACTTTTACTGCCGGCCTAGGGTTTAAATGGTAATTTTTCTAAATTTTTACTTTTACCATTTTACCTTTTTACTATTATCCATTCCTTAATTCCATTATTGGATTTTTCATACAAAGAATAATTCCGAAGAAATCCAAATAAAATTCAATAATGCCAAGAAACTCAGAATTAATAATATTCAAACATAAAATATTCATTTTCACTTTATTAAATTTTTGGGATGTTACATGCGATGTACCGATCAGGCGGTGAGTCACTTCTCGGATATGTCTAGATTAAAACGTCTCTCTCCAGTAGCAGTAGTACACAGACTTTAGAACAACTGCAAGAGGCGCTCGACAGTTGGAACACCAAGATATGTCTTGATGTGAGTTTCTCACGAGGAGGAACAACAAGACCATGCTTTGCTACGAGTTTACATTATGTCATATTTGTTTTCATATTTTCTTATTGGATATGAATAATATTGAATTACACAAGCAATTACTAGCATATATAGGAAAGAAGATTAATTCAAATATATTGTACAATATCATTCTCCATTATTAAGAATAAACAACGACAACGTTCATCACAACATTAGTTGTTTATATACATATGTACAGAAAATGTAAATCTAACCGTAGAAAATTAACTATCACAAAACCTTCCTCTTCTGACAGATCTTATCATCCGTGGTCACATGCTTGAACTCATGAATTTCACAGCTATATATGTAGCTGTAATAGGGCGGTAAGCGAGATTTCCACCACACAACCTCGAATTTCCCATGAGGTGCAGCATCTACAGAAAAGACATCTTGCTTGGTGATTTTGGGGTCCTCTTCATGAGAAAGCCCTACTCGACATTGATCGTAAAGCTTACAATACCGAGTAGTTTCAGCCTTTCTCGCAAGCAAAATATATGTGCTCTTGATCCCAGAATCACTTGGACCTCTGCTAGGTACAAGTTGATTTTTCGTCACCCCAAGCTTCACTCTAAGGTCTTCAAGAAGGCCTCGCTTTTTAGTCTCGTCAACAGTACTAGCTCTAACTGAGGAGGCCATGTTGCTTAGATCTATGAAAGGTCCAGTGAACTCCTTATATTTCTCTCGATCAAAATACCAATCAAACATTCGCATTGCCAGAGATGCTAGTTTTGGTTGCTCTTCGGGATCTGAGCTTCCAAATGCAAGGACCTTGAAGAAGTACCAGTATGCTTCTCGCGACAAATATCTTAGACGAAGAGCCTGCGTCGTTCCAAACTGAGTGATCCTGTCAGACCGACTTGTGACTATGATTTTACTTCCGTGAGGAAGGCTGCTCTGAGAAGCGGAGTATAACCTTCTGCATGCGCCCTCGTCAACATCCCCAGCTAGTTCAATTACGACCAGCAATCTTTCTTCATTTGAGGAGCTATGTCTATGTCTGATCACTCCATCCCTGAGGGATTTCGCTTCTCTAAAATCGCTCTCACTTAAAAAGATAATACGAGAGAAATGATTGTGCACCCTCTCGTCGCAGCAAACATACTCAACAAGTGTGCTCTTCCCAACTTTTCCCGGACCAATGATCGGTAGGACACCTAGATTATCAGCATCGGGATGTTCTATATGCAACAAGAAGTTGACAACCCGTTCTATCTCCATTTGACGGCCAAACATACACTTTTCCATAAACATATATGTGCTATATGGCTGGCGATACATCATAGGGTAGTTCTTCACAAGCACAACAAACTCAATCATGTCGGTAATGACGGCCCCTAGATTATCAAGCACCTGTTCTAACTCTCCCGTGCCATGTCTACGACCAGCAGAGAAGCGAATGCGCTTGGTAGGATTGAATTTGGACAGGGCTAAGGAGTCACTCACTTCATGACCTTGGGCCATCTGTTCTTCTTCATGTGCTTGGCGTCTGAAGGTGTCGAGCACGTGGTAGCCTTTGTACATCTCTTCTCTGAGCATGTTGAGTTGCTGAAGCATGGCATGGCTTGTGATGTGCCTCCCCTCGGCCTCCTCGATGGTCAGGCGAAGCCGAAGCAGCATCCTCTGTAGTCCCCGAAGGCTCTCCTCCTTGGACGGTGCTGGCGACTTCAAGTATCTGTCGATCAGGAAGGAGACTGATCTGCTGGCAAGTTCGCCTACGATTGCAGCGAAGAGCGTCTCCATTGGGAAACCTCTCTTTCACCAAGAGAAGAGATGAAAGGAATTATACATGTGATGTGAAATATTCTTGGTTTCGTGTAAAAGTTGTTGCTTTGATTTCTTTGACCAGCGAAAATGACATGAATGGAGAGGAAACAGACTACATGGTTGTAAAAGCATGTAAGTTAATTGCATCAATCTACGCTAGCTACTTTTCTTAACTACTAGCATTATGGTAACCATTTCTACAGGTAGTCATTTTTATAATCTGTGCCGGCATGTCCGGAAGACGCCTCCCATCGTGCGCGCCATCGACCGCTGACTCATCTTCCGATCCTCGGCTTCCGTGTGCTAGTTCATCTGCTGCCAGTGCGCCCTTCGAGCCGGCCCACGCCTCAATCGCCGGCACCGGCCAGTGTCGCGCCGGCCGCCTCCGGCCCGTCTTGCATTGGCTTCCTCCATGGCCACACGCGCCGCCACGCTCCGGCCAGCACCCGCGCCTCAGATTGGTCGACCCTCTGCCGCACTTCGTTCACATACCAAGGGTTTTCGATCTGCGCTGCCGGCTTCATCGCGCTTCGGTGCTGTCCTCCGCTTGCGTTTGCGCAGCCGCTCGTCCACTCGGTCACCGGGCCTCCTCCTGATTCGCCTCTCGCACCGGCCACACCGCCGGCTGCACTGGTCTGGCCTTCGGCGCAACGCTCCAGCTGCCGGCCCGCCCGAGCCGCCGGCACCTCTCGCCTCCTCCTGCGACCGGCACTTGGCCGCACGCCGCTCCATGTGCTGCTCGCCTGTACTCGTGAAGACACGCTCTTGCACCCGCGTGACTGAGGCCATGTTTGGATGGACTAGAGCTAATTGTTAGCTCGCTAATAGTTAGAGCTAATTGTTAGCCAGCTAATAATTAGTTCATCTAAAATTAGCCTAGGGCTGTTTGAATACATGGCTAATGGTTGGGCTAATTTCTTTGAAAAGTCATGTCTACCCCTTATAATATGTCTACTCCTCATAATGGCGAGAGTATTTCAGACTTTTCCCAGCGTGTTACATGCTTTTAGTCCAAATTAGCTTTTACCTTGTTCTTTTACCTTGTGACTCACTTCATGATCTTTTACCTTGTTTTGTCCATGATCTTTTACCTTGTTTTGTCCATGGGCTCGGCATCTGAAGCTGTCAAGCGTGTAATACCCTCTGTACATCTCCTTCCTCAGTATGTTCAGCTGCTGCAACATGGCTTGGTTCGTGATGTGCCGTTCCTCTGCCTCCTCGACGATGACACGGACTCGTAGCAGCAGCCGTTGCAGGCCGTGCAGTCTCTCATCCAAGGTTGGCGCAATTGGCTTCGAGAATTTTTCGATAAGGAATGATATGGATCTACTGGCAAGTTCACCCATAATTGCAGAGACAATAGTCTCCATATGTGCTGGGGGCCCTGGATCTCCAAGTCCCTACAGGGAGGAGCTTCAATGGATCAATCACCAAGAGCTGAGAGAAGAAACCATGTAATCTGAAACATTTTAGAGGACTCACCTAATGAATTTGCTCTGTGCCACTCAACTGCTCGAAGTCCTTTTCTTGCCTTTCACCAATGCCGCGTTATTCTTTATTTGGTCTTAAAGTTGAATAGAAACTTAATTCGTTCCAGATAAGTGGCAGGACCAAGTGGTTTTAGTTGGCAGGGTTTACTTAGACTTCCGATCTGCCTACTAGACACGTACGTCAATAGCTTTCTACTCAGTGGTAGTCACGGTATTGCGATGGAAGTGGAATATGATTTTCAATACATGGGGAGTCTCTGCTCTCTCCTTAGTTTCTGTTTATTTAGGTTTTTACATCGACTTAAAAATCAAAACGTTAAAGCCTAAACAAATGAATAGTTTTTTATCTGGGTACGTGTTGGTGTTCGAAAATGCAAGACGGTTATTGAGTTGCATGCACCATCCAGTTCATCCAAAAGCTTAAGCTTGTGGGAAAGGATGAGCTGTGCTTTATATTTCCAACACTCCCCCTCACGTGGAGGCGCCTTGGGCAGCATTCAACACGTGGAAATAGGAGCGGACGCTAAATTGCGTCTACTAGGACTCGAACTCGAGACCTCCTGACTCTGATACCATATTGAGTTGCATGCACCATCCAGTTCACCTAAAAGCTTAAGCTTATGAAAAAGGATGGGCCGTGCTTTATATTTCCAACAACGGTATTGCCACGGAAGCAGAGCATGCTTCTTGTTGCGTGAAGACTCGAGCGGTATATGATGAGATCGATATATGGGAAGTCTCTCTCTCCTTAATATAGTACTACTACTAGCTGCTGCTTGAGTTTGGCTGGCTGAATAGAGAACTAGTCCAAATGTCAGCAAACTCTGCTGCTTTTCTTAATCAGGCTGTAACAGGTACAGGAGACAGGAAGCCCAAATGTCAGAGAACATGTGCGTGGAATGAATTCCTCTCTCTGTTGTTGACCATGAGGCTTGACTTTCCTAACCAGCAATGACCAGAAGCAGAGCATAAATTGGGTTTCAGAGAAGTCACAATCTTCCCGAGTTTTGACCACGAGGCATTTTCTACTGTAGTTCCTCTCTCTGAGTTTTGACCACGTGGCTTCACTTTCCTAACCAGCAATGACTAGAAGCAGAGCACAAATAGGGTTTCAGAGACATCACAATCCTCGACACGCTGTTCATTCTCTTGTCCACCCGTCGCATAATGGAGATATTCCTTTCTGCAACATTGGGTGGACTCGCCAATAGATCCATCATTTTCTTCATCAAAGCACAACTTGCCTTCAAAAAGTTCTGAATCCTGCTCTGGAGCTTGCTCATGTTCTTACTCCTATTGAGTAATTAGACAGTTTCCAAATTAAATTCCGAATATAAATCAGGAACAGCATCACAGAAACTAGCATGTATCTCTCTAACATACTAGATAGCACGAACATCATGATCATCTTGATAAACATGATTAACCACGAGATTAGGACAAATCGAACGTACTGAGCGGAAGAAGATGCAGATGCCGTAGTTGATGCAGTCGCGACGTTGACATGAATGACATTGTTGATGGCGCATCACAGGAGCCGCTGGCGATGACGTCCAGCAGCAGGAACAGGAAGACGACCCGTGGTGAAGATCTTGAGTAGTCGCGCAGAGCGCTACCCAAAAACCTTATTCCCCCTCTCTCGGTGCAGGATCTCGAAGGCGAAGGGTTCCGGAGACTTGCTCTCCCGATCGCAGGTGCATGCCGGTGCTCGGGATGGAGGAGACTACGATGGCGGCGCAGTAGTGAGAGGTGGCAAAACCCGAGCTCTAATCGAGATGTCTTCTGGCGGCAGCCGATAGGTCGTTTATATAGAGAGCCGCACGATCTCGTGTCGCGATCATGATCCGCACGATCTCGTGTTGCGATCACGATCTCAAACCGATAAGGACTCAAAAACCTAATTTAAAGGCCAAGTCACCAAAAAATAAAACAGCAAAAGGAAGGCGCGCCTCCGCAAGGTCAGAGACCGGATTTTGACGGACCATTCACGCAGGTGCCGCTTCCCGGATCCGGCCCGACGAGGCGAGCGAGCGCGCGCATGTGGATTCCTTCTTCTCTCCCCATACCCATGACTTGGTGGGAGAGGAGAACCTCCACTTTTAAGTAGGTGTTCCTCTGCTTCCACTAGCAAGGTGGGACTAAAGAATTCCATCATCCTCTTGCTCCTACATGGGCTTTTGAGATTTTCTTTAGGAATTAGTTGGTCTTTACATTAGCCAAGCCCACTTAATCCAACAACTCCTCAATCACAAACTCACCGGGCAACTCGGCGTCTACGCAAAACGAGAGAGAAACCAATAAATTCCAAAAACAGAGAGCAAGATCAACTGAAAAAATTAAATAAAATTCACCATTAAATAGAGCTTAATTTTAAAAATTTTAAAAAACTAGAATCACCTCAATCGAAGTTCGTATGAGAAAGATATAGCTATTCAAAGTTTGAAATAAAAGAAAAATCTGGAAAAAGGAAAACCCGAATTATTTTTATATTGGAAATAGCATTTATGACGTCATGCTGATGCCACCAAAGAAATAAATTTTCGACCGAAATATTTTTTGAAGAAAACCCGACTATGATGACACGCTGACGTCAGTGGACACGTGGTCCAATCAGTAGGCGACACGCGTCACTGGTGCAAGGACTCGGTCCACGGTTCGGCCTTGGTCCACCGTGGACCAGCGACATCGCGCTGTCGCGGATCGACGCAAGCCATGGCGTCAAGATGTACGCGCCCAATCACGGCGTGACACGCGGCGTGATGCTACTAGCGCAAGGCTCGGTCGAGATCAGTTGACACCACGCGGCTCTGATCTACTGCGAAGGTGACACACGGAGGCATCCCGATCTTCCAGATCTGATCGGATGGTAGCAACGGTGGGGAGAACTGTAGTGTCAGGGTGACACGGCTACCCCAGCGGGTGACACGCGGCAAGATCTGAAGCACAGATACGACGGCGCGGGATGAAACAGCAAGAAAGAGAGTAATAGCTAGGGGTGTAAACGGGTCGGGTTCGGCGGGTAGTAGGTCATCCCATACCCTACCCTATTATTTTTTCTCCGAATGCAATGCACGGCACGGGTAGTAAAAATCGGGTAGGGTACGGATAACGGTAGCATTTTCTCTGGACGGTAGAAATCGGGTTCGGTAGTGTCGGACGGGTATAATACGGATAACGGTACTTCATCGGGTAGTGCACGTAATACCTAGAATCGAAACATGCGATGAAAACAATCCAACTATCAAACTAGTACATCACATAATACAATAGATAATACCGTATAGTCTAACAAACATACATGATCTCAAATTTTTATGAGAGATTACTAATTTCTTTAGTATCATTATATAGATAATGCCGTATAGTCAGAATTTTATAAATTTTCTTGAGTGCGATCATGATCTCAAATTTTTATGAGAGATTACTAATTTCTTCAGTATCATTATATAAAATTTTAAAAATGTTATAACATAATTTGGATAATTTTTCATTTCATTCAAATTTGCCGATAAGCCTTTTAACAGGACAGTAGTACTGTTCGAATTTTTAAAACTTTATGACATTTGATCATCATCTAAAAAGTTTATGACAATATTATAGATATGTCAGGACCATCCACAAAAAATTTCAAAATTTTATAACCTCGTTTGTTCTAATTTTCATTGGTTCAAACTTGCCGGTCAGCGTTTTATCAGGATAGTAGTAATGTTTGAATTTTTAAAAATTCCTCAGATTTTATAATCACCTGAAAATTTAATGAGAACATCTATGATGTGTTAGGAACCTATAAAAAAAATTTCAAAATTGTTCGACATCGTTTGATATATTTTTTTGCCAGTGTAATTTCGGGAATTAGTAGTACCCGCCGGGTACCCGAATTGTGAAAATTATCCGGGTACCCGTACCCGCCGGGTATTGCCCATCCGTACCCTACCCGAACCCGAACCTAACCTATCCGGTACTACCCGCACCCGTACCCATTCGGCGGTAGTGTAAAATAGTTTTCCATTAGGGTAATTTTGCATCCGGAGTGCGAATGCGGTCGGGTATTACCCGACCCATTTACACCCCTAGTAATAGCCACAAAACAATCGCTCTTCAACAACGGCAATCTGTAGTATCGATATAAACTAAACTAGCAATCAGAGGAGGGGTGAATGATTGCGTGGAAGCTAAAATCAAAATTTTGACAATTTTTGAAACACCCCAATTCGGACTCAAATTGCCTGATTCGGATTCGACAAAAATAGAATGATATATATTTACTTAAATAGTAATTCCTGAAGATCCCACCGTTAGATTCATGTGAAATTTTAACTGTAGAAATTAGATTCAATTTGGAAACTAACCCAATAAGAATTAGATCGATCAAATCTACGGATCTAGAGTTATGACCTTCGCAAGATGACTGTAACAAATAATGACAAAAATTGATCTAACCCTAATTACGAGATTAATCAGGATTTATAAGAAATTAACCAATCAAACTTTTTGGACCAAACAACAAGCACTTGCGCCGGACCAAAAACGTCTTCAGACACCGGACCAAACTGCAAGGAAAAACAACCGCAAGAAGCAAAATATCTAGTCGATCGCCAGTTGCATGCATGCATCAATCGGCCAGGAAGGTTTCTTTTGACGCAGCTTCTAGTCGCCAGCAAACACAAGCGCCGCAATTCAGTTCCACGACCAAGCCGAATAACGCCAGAACCACAGAGGCGGCGCAAGGAGCAGCACCAGGAGATCTCGGTGCAAGAACTCACGCAAGAAAATTTTTATTTCTCTTTTTCTAATCTAGCTACAGTACCGTAGGATCGAGGCGCATCGAAAAGGGGGTAAATTGGTGCAAACTAATACCTAAAACTAATTTTTTTGTGTTTTTATTAATTCTGAAAATTAACAAAATAACGACTAAACTAAACAAATCAATCAAGAATAATTGATCTAATACTATGGAAGAGAAACTAGATTAAACATGCATACTAGAAAGCAATTATACGTAAATATAAATTATTAGATCGGAATCCATACTCACCGATTTTCATCAAAGAACACACATATAGATCTCTTTACATGAAAGCACCAACCTCAAATAATCTCTAAAGTTTTTCTCTAATTTTCGTTCTAATCTCTCTTTTTTCTTCTGTGTAGATCACTGTAGCAATTCCCTGTTGCGCACTGTAGCACCGAATTTTTCTTCCGCTCGCAATTGTCGCTCCACCGTCGTCTGCTGCTGCTCTCCGTTTCTTCTTCTTTTTTCTATCTACGGCTCCACAGGGATTCTCCTCCCCCTTTCTTTTATACTCCTCTAAACCCTAATCAACTATACACATGTATACACATTTGGCCCACTTACACATAGCCCAAAACATGTATAGATAGCCCAAAACTCATACATGCACACGAACGACACACTTGCCGCTCTCACGTGACTCCCTCGCCTGCACGGCCCGCTGGCCGCAACACTGCGTCGTCCGTCTGCGTAGATCTCTACGCGACTCGACTCGCTGCACTTGCGTCCTTCGCGTGCTGCACCTTCTGCACCTGCGATCTTGCGTGCCACCTGCACCTCTGCGACCTCGCGTGCTGTGCCTGCACCTCTACGACCTTCGCATGTGCTTCTCTCGGGCTACGCGCCACCTGCGCGGAATCTCTCCGACCTGCAGGGCTGCAGTAATAGGCGCGAAGCAGCATGATGAACTGGTGTTGAAGCTCGCCAATGTCAGTAATACAGTCACAGAACTCTAGCTCGAATAGAGTCACATTCTTGAGCCGCTTCACCGCCACGTTTGCCCCAGATTCAAGCACTGCCTTGTATGTTGTCCCAAACAGGCCTTTCCCAAGCACCTCAGCGGACGCACGCAACAAGTCCTCTAGGTCGAAGGGTGCCACGGCAGGCGCTGACCCAAAGAAAACCATCTTCTTCCCTGACATCGGCTGACCGACGGGGGCATGAGGAAGGCCCACGGTGGCCATCAGCGCTGGTCATCTTGGGAGGTTTCTGGCCGCTTGTGACAATGGCTGGCATTAGAGATGAAGGCGGCATCTCCAGAGACCACGTCTTCATGCACCACGACCTGCGACAGAGGCAAATGTGAAGGAACAAGAGAAGTGCGGCTCCCAGGGCAAAGCCTATAGCAATTCTGGCAATGATGTTGCCAAAGAGCTTCTTGCTCTTCTTGACACTTTCTAGCCCATTTTTGCCTTTGCTGCTATTCCCATCATTGGTCACCAGCGTCGTCGACGACGGCTGCCCCACTAGAGTAGGGGAAGGCAAGCCCTCACCAGGGCAAGGCCCCAATGGCCCACCGCACAACCCCGTCCCTAGGAACGCCGAACGTGGCTTGGACTGGAGTGAGGCTAGGATGGATCCATTCAATTGGTTAAATGACACATTCAACTGTTGTAGCTATGGCACGTTAAGGTTCGGAATCTGACCAATGGAGTGTTGTTCTCGAGGAGAAGAACTTTAAGGCGCGTGAGGTTACTGAGTGCCAGTGGGATGGCCCTCGACAGGTCATTCCCGCCAAGTGCAAGAATCGCCTACGAGAACTCCCCCCGATAGCTTGTTCCCATTGAGAAAGACATTGTGCAGCATGCCCACGGAGGCGAGGTTGCTTGCGAGCTCGCTGGTGAGCCTGTTGAGGCGGAGGCTAAGCGTGTGGAGTGCTATCAGCTTCCCCAGCGTCCTTGCCGGCACCTCCACGGCCAACGTCGCCCCTACCAGCCGCAACGCCACCACGCATTCGCCCTCACAGGTGACCCCCATCCACGAGCATATGCCCCTGAGGTTAGTGCCATTCCACATCAGGCACCGCCCCACGGCATCTCAGAAGGCCACCAGCGCCTGCACGTCATGTGCTAGGTCGTCTGCCCCTACCCGTGGGGCTGCAGGAGGTGTGACAGCTCGACGGCGAGGCAAGCCAGCGCCCGCCATAGTGGAGGTGGTGACCGCATCACGGTAGCATGAGGTAGGGAGGGTGGGTACTGGTGTTTCACTTTTGGTTTAGGGGAGGAGAGGGCGGTGCGCCGGTGGGGGTGGGCAAAAAAACCCTTAAAAGTGTCGTGCAAAGTTTGCGGAATGGGCCACAGGGAGTTGGGATATTTGTAGGCTGGGATTTATTCATGGGAGTTTGGTTGGGGGTGTTGGTTTTTAGTGAGCGGCGGAGAAAATAGAGGGTGTAGATGAAAATGGACTCTGAAAGAGAACGAATGGCCACCACCAACTCCTAATTAGAAATAGTAGAGATGACTTAATCCTAATCACCTACATGTATGCATACACACCTAGCGCAATTAAACGTCCCATTCTACTACATACATACACATAGCCTAGCACTCATGTATATGCATGCATACGATCCACTTGTCACTCTTGTGTGGCTCACATGCCCCCACAGTCCGCAGCACGCTACACAGCATCTTTCGTCCACATGAACGTCTTCATGTCCCGCCTCGCTGCATTCATATGACTCATGTGCTACTTCCGGGCTACGCACCTCCTGCGTGGTTTCTCCCTGACTTGCAGTTTGCATTGTGCACACCTATGCTAAATCTCCTATTACAAATAAAAAATCAACCCAACACAGTAATTTAGGCTTTCCATAAATAAATTATTCCAACACAAATATTATTCTCAAATTAATCATTATACATATATACCACAAATAGAATTAACGTGCACAAATAATCATCATTCAACTTCTCAAGCACTTAATTGAAAGGTATTGTACCATTTTCTCTCTTTGATTTTCATTGATCATAGCACTTTTTCAGCCTTCGTGCAGATAAAAACACGTATTATAAAATAAAATTTATAACTTGATGACTGAATTTAATCGGAAACAAATCAAATTTTATATTTAATTTCCTAGGCTTTGTAGAATATTCTGAGCATGAATTTATTTCAGAATTGTGAATTAATCACAAAAAAACTATAAAATTGACTACCTGTTAAAATGGTTGCCGTAATGCGACGTGCAGAAAGGAGATAGGAACTGCGTAGACTACCGTGTAGACTGTTTCCTCTCCATTAATGTCATTTTCGCTAGTCTTCCAGTCAAAGAAATCAAAGCAACAACTTTTACACGAAGCCAGGAGTATTTCGCAATGGAGAAAAATAATTATCACTTCTTCTCTTGCTGAGAGAGGTTTCCCAATGGAGACATTCCTATCTTCAGTCATAGGCGAACTCGCCAGCAGATCCCTCTTCTTCTTGATTGACAAATACTGCAACCCGCCGCCGGCGTCCAAGGAGGAGAGCCTACGGAGACTACAGCTGATGCTGCTCCGGGTTCATGTCGCCGTCGAGGAGGCCGAGGGGAGGCACGTCACAATCCAAGCCATACTTCAACAGCTCAACGTGCTGAGAAAAGAGATGTACAGGGGCTACTACGTGCTCGACAAGTTCAGATGCCAAGCCCATAAAGGCGATGAAGTGAGCTATTCTTCCCTATCAAAATTCAATTCTGGCAAGCGAGTTCGTTTCTATACTGGCAGTAGACACGGAAAAGATGAGTTGGAACAGATGCTCCAAAGTGTAGAGATGACTGTTACTGGTTTGAATGAATTTGTTACATTTCTAAAGAACTACCCTCCTATGTGTCGCCAACCATATAGCACGGCCGCCAGATGGAGATGGAACGGGTCATCAATTTCTTGTTGGATAGAGAATCTCCGGGAACCGATAATTTGGGTGTCCTGCCAATTATCGGTGCAGCAAAAATTGGAAAGAGTACACTTGTTAAGCATGTTTGCTTCGACGAAAGGGTGTGTAACCACTTTTCTCGTATTATCTTTTTTAGTGAGAATGATTTTAGAGAAGAAAAAACATGCAACCTAAGAGATGGAGGAGTAATCAAACATCAACGTACCTCCTCCTCAAATGAAGAAAGGCTCCTAGTTGTTATTGAGCTAGCTGGGGATGTCGATGAAAATGCATAGAGAAAGTTGTACTCTGCTTCTCGTGGCTGCTTTTCACTAGACAGTAAAGTTGTAATTACGAGTCGATTTGAAGAGGTTGTAAAGTTTGGAACAACGCAACCTCTTCGTCTAAGGTTTTTGTCCCGAGAAGCACACTGGTACTTCTTCAGGGTGCTTGCATTCGGAAGCTCGAATCCTGAAGACCAACCAAAGCTAGCATCCATGGCAGTGGAGATATTCGATGAGTATTTTGACAAATCTTTGTCAAATTCTCTGGAATTCACTGGGCCTTTCATAGGTACAAGCAGCATGGCTTACTTTCTTAAAGCTAGTGATGACCCAATGCAATGGCGCAGGGTTCTTGAATGCCTCAGGGAGAATAAGGATAAGAAGAATCGGCTGCTACTTAGATGTTCAAGTGATTTTGGGGTGAAAAGAAAACTTGGTTTTCTTCCAAGAATATCTGGAGATGGTATATATTGTGAAATCTATGGCCAAGATCGAGTAGGGCTTGCTCATGAAGAGGCTCCCAAAATTACCTTCCGAGAGATATTGTCTGGAAGTGTTACACCTCATGGAACACTTGAAGTCCTAGTGTGGAAATCTCACCTACCGCCTTATTACAGCTACATTTATAGCTGTGAGTTTCACGATTCAAAGTGTGTGGTTACTGGGAACAAGCATTATCTGAAGAGGAAGGCTTCAATTAGTATGCTCAAGTAAATTTCTCTGTACATGTAATGCAAAGCACTCATATTGTGATGGATGTTGTTTTCTCCAAAATGTAGTAGATATCGTAGTGTTATTGTACAACACACGTGCATTTTCATTTCTACTCTTTCCTATATTCTATATAGTCTTCACCCACGTATATAATATAATCACTTGATTATGTAGTTTTTTTGTTTATCTATATAAATAAAAACACCGATGATATTCAAGACATCTCCTTCGCTTTAAGTGCGAGAAAATCCCACATTAATCCTAAAAAAAGAAATATCTAAAAATTCTCGCATTAATAAAAGAAAAAAAGAAGGATCACCACCACTTATTTTGATGGGGGTGGGGAGGCAGATTATGATGGTGTAAATTAATTATATATAGATATAAGAGATATAACAAATACAGCTACAGATAAATTTTATTTCCAGTTTTAATTTAGTTCTGACTGTAATTCAACTCATTCTTGCTCGCTTTTGCTGATCGGACGCTGATTGTTGCTTGTGGTACAGGTACATGCCTACGTGGGGGTGGGGCCCTGGAGGCAGCGACTGTGGAAGTAGGGGTTGATTAGTCAATGTCTTGCATGCTGGACGTCCCTACGGAGGATCGGAAACCTCGTTAGATCAAATTAGAGCGAAGAATAAATTTTCTAAAAAAAAAAATAGCTCTAGGATGGTATTATCATACTAAGTAGAGATAGCACTGGATGAACAGTAGCACGGTGCTACTGCATGAACAGTAAAATCACAGTGAATAGTAAAATTAGCACGACTTTAAATTCAAGAATCGATGTAACTTTTGATTGACTTATCCAAAACCTATGAAACTTTGCATACACTTTCTTATAGATGTTGGAACCTATTCCAACCATCAGTTATAAAGATTGATGTTAAAACTTCAACCTTTCTCTGTTTTAAGGAAGATTGCACTAAAATTGGATTAAATACACAAATTTCATCTGCGTCCATGCTTCCAAATGTGCGTACCTCGAAGAAGTACCAATCAAGCGTTGTACTCTAAAGAGGTTGTGTGGTACCAAAACTAGCAATCTTGCCAGAATGGCTTCAGACTATAATTTTAGTACCACTTGCAATGCGAGTTTTGTATGGTGAGTACAATCTTCTCCACACACCCTCATCGATGTCCCTGGTTAGTTCGATAATGACCAATATCCTGTCCATCAACACCACAGTTTTGATGCTTGATTACACCACAATCAGAGCTACTATCCTTTCATCTTTAAGATCACACTAGATAGAGAGCGTGTGATGTTGCACCGACAAAAAATTCAATCCAAATTTTTCTGCAAAAAAGCAATTCCATTTTTATTAGCGGTGTTTTATTTAAAATTGACTTGCTAAGAGCCGTCGGTGAATTTGCATAACGTAATTCCAATCTTTTGTGTCGAAAAAACCGCGCTCGTGTTGAATTTATGAACTATGGGGTCTTTTTGCAAAATAACTAGTGAAAGGACTTGTTCGCGATTTTGGAATCTTCGGTCAAAAGAACCAAAGATCCGGGATAATTTTGCAGAATTATGGGGTTTTTGCAAAATAGCCGGTGAAAGGACCTGTTCGCAATTTTAGAATTTCTGGGGGCCTTTTCGCAAAACACAGGTGGAAGGACCTACTGGTAATTTTGAAATGCTGGAGTCCTTTTTGCAAAACACCGGTGTAAGGACCTACTGGCGATTCTGGAATTCCTAGAGGATTTTTTTGAAAAAAACGTACGAAGGCCTCCCCTGCGCTTAGAATCTTCCGGGCTTAATATATACTAGATGATGACCCGCGCTACGCCGCGGCGTATATAATTTGTTTGCTGCGTCATACGGAATCTTGATCGCTTGATATTTATGGGGAAAACTGTGTAATCCCGTCTTTTCTATTTTTTTAGAAAAAACGTGTCAAAAATAGGGTAGAGGAAAAAGGGGCTTTCTCCCGGCTTTAATAGGGTTGGTTGATATGATATATGATTCGCACAACTTATCTATTAGACCCCGGGCATGCATGTACGCCCTCACCCAAACGACATAGGCGTGGGAGCTGGAAATTCTATGGAATGCAATATAGGGATGATTCCACTTTTATCCATGAGGATGACCCGAACAAGATAATGGGAATCAGAAATGGTCACGGCTATAAACAAAATGTTCCAATTAGTAACTAAGCAGCCTATCTCAAATCATAATAATGCCAACAAACATGGTTCCAAAATTTTCAAAAAATCATGAAGCTGTGATAAATTCAAAATATCTCAAACAGAAATGTTAGAATAAGATAACATAATAATCATGATATCTGTGTACCTACACAAGTGAAGATATAGCTCGCATAGAAGTCTACGCCATTTATCCCCCTAATTACCGAAAGATCATCAAGGCAACACCCACATGTGCATAGAATATTCATAAACGATGTCTGGTTAATATCTACGATACTTTTTTTTATCAAATTCCAAATTCAGTGAACAAAAAATAATAATGATATTTTTACATGAAGTAATCAAAGTGATTTCTTACAATGACTGCATATATATTTTTGCTCAGAAACAAGTCTTGAACCCTAGCCTTTGGGAAGCTACGGAGTGATTCAATGTAGCCCTAAATAAAACAAACATTTTGAGCAGTCTTCTTCACATTAAAATGTATTATGTGTAAGCTGTTAGGATAGAAGCTAACCTTAATCTTAATGGGCTCTTCAGATATGGTAGCATTCTCTGCTCGCAGCTTTTGCAATGAGGTGCGAAATTCTCTTTCCTTTCTAACATTAGCCTGTAACTAAAATGCATAGCGAGACTCAATACAAAAAAGCACACGATGAAATGACTGAAATCAAAGTTTCATATTAATTGATGAGTATCATCATGTACCCCGGAATTTGTTTTCTATTGCGGTCAATGGTTTGCATGCTTGGTTTTGCTGAGAAAAGGAGGTTGCACAGTAATTCTGTAAAGCCGACTAACCCTCCCATTATTTAAAACAAGAAAATTGTTAGGCAAAAGGAACATTTTTTTCTCTCCTAACATATTCAGAACCTTAATGTTCCAATGAACATTTGCCTAAAGTCGATGTGTCTTACCAGATATTTCAGCGACTATGGAATGAAGAGAAGCCCTGCTAACAGGAGAACACATGGCACTATACCTGTACAAAAAAAATGTATTTATTTCCATCCAACATGAATGTGAAGCATAGCCATGTTAATTATATGCATGGGAAGACAAATTACCAACAAATACTAAATCGCGCCATGCAACCAGAGACCCTATTCTGTAAGTAGCTGAACTCCCATAACAGATTAACGCTTGCACATGCAGATACAGTGGCAAACATGATCAATTGTTTTTTTGTTAGGTTCTAGAAATTTCAAGGAGGGCTACAATCATTCCAGAGTAGATATTCCAATGGATTGTCAGTTTATATAAATTATGTAAAAAAAACATCTCAACAATAGTAATGTATCGTGTCAAAGGGGACCATACTTCCTCGATCCAATTTGGCATAGTAGCACCGAACAGAAGCGTCTGGACTTCTGTAGCATCTTCAACCTCACCTGTTTATAATTAATGAAGGATTCAGTTATATCAGATTTTACATCAAACAGATAAGCACTGCAAGTGACATTTTCAAATGTTGATTATTCAATCTGTATGGTTGCAGAAAAAGCGAATGAACAATTGGCTCGATTGAAAAAGACAACCATGACTAAGTACATGAGACTCAAAAATTGAGGAACATCTCGAATAGAAGACATGGATATACCAAGAATAAGCTCAATATCGTCAACAAAACCCATGCTAAGCATCTCATCAGCCTCATCAAGGACATGGAATTTCAAAGACTCAAAATTGAAAGTTCCTTTTAAAATAAAATCCTTGACAAGAAAATCATGTAGCAAACATTAAAATAAATTTAAGAGATTTTGGGTTCAGCTAACCAGAGAAGTTGACAAAAGAAAATAATTATTTTGACACGGCCAGTAGTCTCAACAATAATGGCAACCGCCTTTCTGATTGCTATTTCTTGAGGACAATATCCGAAACCTCCATGTACACAGCATGAAAAAAAGACCAAATGTTGTGTGGACCTAAAATTTATTTCGGTAAAGTAAAACAAGTAGAAAGGATTTTCTTTCTTGAGAATAAAAAAGTAGTACAGTACAATCTTACCTGCTTAGCAAGTGTTTTGGCTACGTTTGACTGTGTAGAAGAGGTACACGTGAATATACGGTTTTGTAGCATAGATAGGCATCTTCAGAAGGAACATATGACTGTTAGTGTTGGTGGGAAGGAAATAAGTCTGACGAAAACAAGCTCATAGCATCGGGAGATAATTGTTTGGGAGGTGTTTCGTGTATCTTACAATTCTTGATCAATGAGGAAGGATTATACTTAGTTTGCACGAACATATAATACATTCAGTGATTATGCTGGCATACATACCTAGCAGTGCAAGACGAAATTAGAAAGATTGTGGCCGACGCCTAGCAACGGCTGACATTGGAACATATATGGTGATGGACAGAGCGGCCAGTGTTGCGACAAACTAAAATGCACACGCCTCCTTGCGTAAGATATCTGAGCTTGCTCACGGGGTGCTAGCCAGATCTGAGGTCCAGCCTTGCATCTGTAGATATCACCGTCATTTTCATTGAGTGGCTTCCTGTGACTGTCATCAACAAGACATTTGCAATATAGGTATCTTTGATGGGAGCACAAATCATTTAATCCCAAGTGCAAAAAAGCTGATTCTAAAAAATAATTCAGGAGTTACAACACAACCCAGTTTATACCTTTAAGAAATACGGAAGCCCTATGAATCATTGGGCCAACTAATGAAGAACATCATAAGCCTTTTTGTAATACAGTATAAACCTAGCTAGAAAATAAGCTATTGTATATACCTTCTCAGAGTTATTTCTTGGGGCACAAGTTGGGGGAAAAAATCAATTAAAAGAGGGAACACAACAAATCAAATAACTTGATTACAATAATATCAAAATTTGGGCAAGAAGCCAAAGGAGGCCTACAAACCAGAATATAAACAATGAATTAGATGGTTTCTTAGCTGAGGGTTACATTATTAATCCTAGGTGAAACAAACCACCGTCCATCAGTGCTATCATAGGGCAAACAAATGCACTAACAAAATTTTCAGCAACTAAGGAAACATGTAATAAAACTGCCAATAAAGAATCCGATTGCAATGTACCTTGCCATGCTCAGCGGTTTGACGGTAGAATCTAAATGAAATCATCAAAATAAATATCTATCTACTAAAGCTAAATCCTTGGCCATTTGTCAACTGTTGTACGCGACTTAGTTGAGACCAAGTAAGCGAACCGTGAGGTTGATCCAACACTGAATTGGTGACGATGCGTATGGCAAGACCCAAACTTCAACACTATCAAGCGACGAATGCACCACAACCGGCGAAGCAATTGACGATTAACCTGAGAAAGTCAATTTGCTGCGAAAAATAGCATTGTATATTGAATTCGACAACTCAACTGACTAAAAAATAATGAGAACAATAATAGGGAGAGAATGAAAACATATTCTAGTTGCTACCTTGTCCCACCTATAAGAAGATATTACAATCATTCGACCAAAATCACATTTTAAAGACTGACAGATCCTGGGCATGAAGACCTACACTAAGCTACTTCAACTATTGATAGCTGAGCAAAAAAAATGCAGAGATGACAAGGATACAACTGGATATTTAGAGCTCAACATCACCTTATTTATTGACATATATCATCAGGGAGCAGTTCAAACTAACAATTGTAATATTCTAATGTTATATATTAACTGTGGAAGCGCTGTTATTATGTACACTCTGTATCCAATTCTAACAAAAAAAACTATGCTCATAACTAAAACAAAGGGAAAAAAGCATGGAATGCCATGGCTACCTATTTCATCTGTCTATTCCATTGCATCTTCTTCAGACAGCTATGCAAAACCTGCAAAAACCCAAAATGATGCAGTAGCCTATGCGTACATAGCTATAGCTTATATGGAATAAAAGCATCAAATTAGAGCGGTAAACAGCACACTGAATTGGTATTAGCTAGGATCCCTTAATCTCAATTTTCACGTCCTTAATTAATATCAGTTTGTAAATGGATAGAATTATAAAGCATTAACAAGAACAATAACAGTTACCTATATAGAACAGAGATTCCAGATTGGAATAGGGAAAAAAACCTACTTCGGTGTGCTGATCTGCAAAAGAAAATAAAAGAAAATGAGAAACGAAACCATGTCAGGCTCTTGAATCCTGGGTCATCAGAGACATAATAAACATCTTCAATGTGTCCATACGCTCAAGTCCACAAAAAGAATACCGCAAAATCCAACGACAAGGTTATCAAACTTGATGGGAGTTCCTCTTCTGGTGCAAACAGCAAGAAATACTGGATTTCAGTAACCAATCTAACCTTTGTAGTTTGTATACATTCATAACTCCATAAACATAAGTTTTCATCTCCCAATGATGGCCTGTGTTTTGGAAACACGTAAAATCTATGAAGAAAACAACTCAGTGAGGGCGTAAAAAAATCTGATATTTGTTTGCTTCATTGAGACAGCACGAATGATTGTTTGATCTTGGTAATAGCTCTCTACACAATAAACATATAGCGTCCTAAAGCTCCAAATCCATCATAGCCCCTGCAAGCAAACAGAATGATGCAATAGATACATCCATTGAGACGCAACGCATTCTTCTTACAGTTCTTTCATCGAGCAATTAGAAATGAGTATCTAAACGAATTCAGAGAAATTAGCATCACCTGCATCAATCAACATTTGTATTGTGATTGTGTTAGCAGTGACCTTTCAGAGAAACCTGGCCCTATTTTTAGAAGAATTTCAGACTGTGTAAATAAATAAAGATCACGAATTGAGACTCACCAAAATTGAAACAATAATTCTATTAACACCGGATGAAAATACAAACTTCTGTACCCTAGATTTTCCAGCTTCTTCAATTATTGTGCTTACACAGAAAAGCGGCTTAAATTCCTGAGTCATCCGGTAGTTCATCACAGCAAATTCTGCATCAGGCGATATTTATTCAATGGTAGATAGAACTGACAAATCGTACTGGAGTAATAAAATGACAACTGTGTTGCTTTAAGTTGTGCTGTAAAAATATCAAAAGAAATGAAAACATTATGTTAATACTTACCAGATGCAGAGTTCTGTCAATGTCAAAACTATCTAGATGTACTGACTCATGGAAGAAACATTCGTCAATGATGATTCTTTCTCTTACAGGGAAACTCCTATAATCTGGTATAAAGCATCCGTAATATTGTGTGAGATCTGCAATTTCCATAACATGTAAAGAAATGGGAAGGTAATAAGCAGATCCTGTTTTCCGTGATAGGTACTTGATAGCACATGAGAAGTCAGCGTAGCTCAAACGGTGGGGAAAAGCACAGTAATAATACACTTACATTTCAGAAAAGGAAGGAATTGTAAGGCGTACTAACCTACACATCAGCACATACAGAAAGAAACTAAACAATGTAGTCTATGAAAAAAAAATCAAGACAAGCAAGAGAGATTTCGTCACCTGATTTATTTCTTGAATATTTTTATCAGATATGGTATACAACAGTGTGCAGTTTTTCAAGCCAAACACCTTATAAGTACTGTTTGAAATGAGAAAATAATGCCATTATCTGGATTAAGGGCATGTTTGGATCCATTAGCACTAATAGTTAGCTGCTAAAATTAGCTAAAATGGATCCAAACAGGCTAGCTAATAACCCTGCTAACAGTTAGCTGCTAACCCAGCTAATAGTTATCTCATTAGCTGGTTCTCCCCTGCTAATTCCTGCTAATAGATGGTGAAATGACTAATGTGCCATCGGCCCTGTGCAAACAGCTATTAATGAAAGGGTACATTGGACATTTCCACCAAAAATTAAATTTTTAACTACCTATTAGCTAGTACCTCCAAACAGCCCTAACTAATAATTAGTCAGCTAATAGTTAGCCACCAATTAGCTATTAGCTAGCTAACTATTAGTGCTAATGAATCCAAACATGACTTAAGTAAATTGCCTTGCCGTAAAAAAAGTATGGAGATCTGGTACCTATCTTGGGCAGAGTAAGTCAGCACCTTTCTGTTTACATCATCAAATTCCACGAAACCTGGCCACTTCAAGGATTCTGTCTCAAAAAGAGGGAAACCAGAATCTGGCTTTGCATGCCGTATATACCTTAAAACAGTAAAATATTACGTAAGCAATTAGCAATATGAGAAAGCTAGAACTTAGTACTATAACAGGAATATAGAAAGTCAAGCTCACTCAGCTCGGGGTGTTCTGTATCTTAAAGCACCGAAATTTTCAGAACCACAAACTGATACAGTTATTAGTGAGTCATTGTTCTTGCTATAAAATAAACTGCGAATGACTTCATCCGGACTTACATTCAGAAAGCAAATCCGCTGGTTTGTCACTGGGGAAAAAAAAGAGAATATCAGAATAGTTATTTTAAACAGGATCAGCCATTACCAGGACAACTGTACCTCTACTGAACACAGCACAGACTCCCGACTGTGATAAAGCAAAGATAATATCATAGGCACCAACTATCTCAATAATTTCAGACTGTTTCCTCAAGTAAGGTAGTAGAAAACCGTTCTCTCTAGGATCATGAGTATCAATTTCTTCCTAAAAGTAATAAAAAAATCAAATGTGTTATTAAGAATCCCAAAGAGAATGGGATATGTTACTAAAAGATAAATAGGCAGGATTTTAGCTCAATTGAGTTGCGCATCGTAAGCATTCTTAAGCCTGAGAAGTATTCCAACTTGGCATGAACAGGAAAAGAAAACATATCTCATGTTTCGAAGCCTATAGAAATATATCCTGCAGAAGAACAACGAAAATTTGCAAGAAATAGGTGGCTACTCATGCAGGCACATACAGAAAAGCATTCTCGAAAGCGTAAATTTGTAACAAAAAACAACACGAACAAGGTATGAGAAGGTATATAATAGCAGTCCACATTGAAAATAGCCGACATAGAATCAATAACGCAAACTGATCTATTATAGTAAAGGAAGATAGAGGAAGATCTCATATATAGATTAGCATCTAAAATGGCCACCTGAACAAGGTATGAGAAGGTATATAATAGCAGTCCACATTGAAAATAGCCGACATAGAATAAATAACGCAAACTGATCTATTATAGTAAAGGAAGATAGAGGAAGATCTCATATATAGATTAGCATCTAAAATGGCCACCACAGGGATGAACTATGCTCACCAATTTAATCTTACATCGAGTATGGCATTAACATCTTTAAAAAAACAGCAAGCCATGTAGTTCTTATTAATCAGAGATCCAATCCTGAAGCAAAAATATTAAGTCAGTTCCAACGATATACCTTAGTCAAACAAAAAACCATTCGAAGCTAACTCAAATGCCACTTCAGCTACAAATTAACAACGAACCTCACCAATAGTCAGTAAGGCGGCATTGGGTGCGCACCACTCAGCCCATAAAGCAACTATCTTTCCTATTCAAACATTATGAAGCAATACCTTTGCCAGTCAGAAGCACCTAGAGAAGAATGGTTCTAAACCTGCGAATCAACCTGCCTAATTACAGAAAATAAATCAATAGTCTTGGTTGAAAGAAATAACATATGCGAACGAGTAAAATTCTCAGCATCACGTTTTTGCGAATGGAAAAAACAGCAGTATTGAGGAGCGTCCTAATCCATCACAAGAAAAACGTTGCCGCACCCTGTTCTTCTCCGGAAGAGCACGGCAAGAGGAAATGCTTGCGGCCGGCGAGTGTTCACGATCGACACCTCGGCTGAAGCCCAATTCCTAACAAATCTACATGCATTTGATGCGAAATGAAACCTGAGATATTTGATTATACCTTCCAACAACCTTGGCAAGGGTCTGAAGGTAGGTCTCGATCATCTCCTCGCGGAAGGGCTTGGGGTCAGGGAACTCCATGGTGATGAGCAGTGGTATGAATCGCACCCTCGAAGAGGATCTCGTTAGGGAGAAGCGGAGGAGGAGGCGGAGGAGATGGCAGAGGCGTGAGTGGAAGGGCGAGGGCGAGGCGGCTTGGGAGGAGGCGGCGGAGGCGGCGGCGACGCCGACACGATCGAGAATCGGGATCCTTCGCCGTCGGCAGCCAGTGGAGGCAGGCGAGGCGGGCACGATCCTTTCCGCCCGTCTGCACCGGCGGAGCGAGGAGGATCTCGTTAGGGAGAAGCGGAGGAGCGGCGGAGGAGATGGCGGAGGCGGGAGTGGAAGGGCGAGGGCGCGCGACGGAGGAGGCGGCGAGGCGGCGGCGCGACACGATCGAGGAATCGGGATCCTTCGCCGTCGCAACCCGTGAGCGGCGAGAACGCTGGCACGCACAGCCTTGGCGTGAGGGAGCGCGAACAGCATGCACTAGGGTTTTGGCCCGCAGCCATTTCATGGGCGCCAGAACTTGCGAATGTGCGGACGGCCGGATCACCACCAACGAAAGAGATCGACGACGGCAAAAATTCAGGTGACGTGGCCCGGCTGAGGAGGCCCGAAATCTTCTGCCTTTAATAGATTAGTTATATATTATATTATTCACTAAAACACACAATTTGAGAAAAGTGATTACACATCGTTTGATCGTTACATGTAGAGGTGGGTGTTGTCTTGGGAGCTAGGCAGTGCAGACTCATCGTCTTCCGTGGTGAACCGTGCGGCAGCGCGACGACCCATCGTGCTAGCCGTGCCTGGCCGAGCCGGCTCGACTCACCTTCGGCGAGCCCAAGCACAGCCCATTTATGCTTCGTACCTGTTTCTTGCCGTGCCAGCCTAAGCCCAGCCCATTTGCACTATTGTAACGAGAAGAAAAGAACTAGAGACACATGGATTAAGACAGTGGACACAAATATTATAGAAAAAAGAACTAAATTTTATTTATTCTTAGAACGAGGGGGATGTACTGAACACGATCGAGAGAGGGGTGCAACGAGAGAGTGACGAAGAGAGGCAATAGAGATTGAGAGAGACGGATGAGCTAGGGAGAAATTGAGAGAAACGGTTGAGAGAGAGAGCTGACCAATCTCTCTCAAGTGTCGACGGTGGTGTAGCGTTCATGCTGTTGGGTACGTCCATAATGCTCATGTTCTGTGGGTTGGTGATCTTCATACTGAGCTTCTTCCTCATGCCCTGGATCATCGGGCCCAACACGTCCTGTGCTACAGTGTCGTACCTGGTTCTCAGGCCTAGCACGGCTCGTGCTACAGTGTCGTGCCGGGCCGGGTTTCAGACCGTGTCATGCCCGCCGTGACTCGGGCCGGCCCAAAAGAGCGGCAAGTACCCACCTCTAGTTACATACATGCTCGATTAGAGTGCTCTTTCCAACTTTTCCCGGACCAATGATCGGAAGGACACCCGATTTTGAGAGTGAGTCTCCCCTTCCAACAGGAAGTTTATGTCAAGGATAGAAGCATAGCAGCAGGAGACAAAATTTAATATGAAAAAATTCTGCGAGAAAGAAATCACACAAAACAATTCACTATAATGGTTCAAGTTCATATGTAAAGGGGTAGCTTAAATAACCAAAAGAGAGTCTGAGTTGTTGAAGATTTAGACTAATAACCTATTTGAATAAAAGCAAAAGATATGAAAAGTTGGATATTGAGTTATCTCCAATAAACCTCCCGTCAACTCAAAAATCTATAATGAAATTGACCCCAAAAACCTTAAAGGGTAATTATATAAGCACTATAAATACCAAATGCACTGAAAAGTCCAAAAGACTTATTAAGTGGGAAAGACTAGAATAGTCAATCCAAGCATTTCTTGTGAAACAAAATTGAGCAAACCACAAGTATATCCAAACACACAGCTACCAACAAAGCAAATGAAAAATATGGGCCTTCACCAATTCATAACCCCAATAAAATCTGAATCTGTACAACTGATCTCCTAAAACAAATGCTTAATCATCAAATGACAGAAGACAAAACATCACATCTGACGCTTGATAGATATCGAAGAACTCACATCATGAGTATTTGACATGCTCCATATGAAACACAAAATCCAGCAAAACAATGCTTATTGAAATAATAACTTACACGTGTAGCCATCACATACAAAATAACTACCGACTTCAAAAATAATTAAATTTTAGGACAGGACGACGTGTCCTGGACTATGCTTAGACTTTGTGAGACGAAAATCGGACTGACACGGGACCTGGGAATTGGGCCGGGCCTTAGTGGGCCAGCACAACTCGGCACAAAAAATGGGCGAAGCACGACCAGCACAAAAAATGGGCAGGTGGCACGCCTGAATGGCGTCTTGAAATTGGGCCTAAAACACAGCACAATGGGCCACAAGACGTCCGAATCTGTAATTTGTATTTTTGAGTCTTCCTTTGCTTATATGAATTTATACTCTACATGAAAGTTGTAGAGAATTTTGAGGCATCTTTTCATGTAGCAACTTTTCCATTTGAGCAACGTATGAATTTATAAAAAATATTTAGTGCGCTGTATAGTTTCGCACCGACGCCACATCTCTCGTGTCTGCATTTTTCAGATCTTCCTTTGCTCATATGAATTTATATTCTACATGAAAGTTGTAGAGAATTGCGAGACACATCTTTTTCATGTAGATAATTTTTCATTTGAATAACGTATGAATTTATTAAAAAATATTTAGTGTGCTGCATTCTCTCGATGCGTGTTCGGCCGGCTGGCGACAATGACTGACGTGCCTTTGGGCCGTCTTTGGGCCTTGATTTTTACCGTCCATGCTGGCCCGCCCGCACGAAGAAATGATCGGCTGTCTTGGCCTGTTTCACGCAGTTCGGCACGACGCGCACGCCCAAGTCCCACCTCGGACATGGCGCACCATGGTTGAAGCTTGATTGGCCCATCTTAGAAACGCACGGTCCAACTCTATCCTCTGCTTTCAGCTGCCCAAATCGGCAAATGGAAGGTGCTGGCGCTAAGCGCGAGCACCGCAGCAGCAGCGTCTGTAGCGATAGCTTCTCCGCTCGGCGGCCGCGTCGCCTCCTCCTCGTCGTGTTGCGTCCATCGCCGACAGCCCGCCACCGCCGCCTAGGGCTTCTCGACGCACACCGCTCGGTCCCAGCTCTCGTAGCTGCTTGCTTCCATCGATTTGCCCTAGGTTGAAGGGGAGTGCCTGTGTGAGGTGGGAGGCCGTAGTAGGCCTTCTCAGAGGTCTACAAATTTATTCCAACTGGTACTTCCTCGTTTCGTCCCTCTCTCTCTGTTCTTCTTCCGCACTCGGCAGTGCAGCACCCATGGCCTTGGCCCGCCGTGAGAGAGAGGGGGTACCGGCGCCGTCGTGGAGGGAAGGCTCGACCCTAAGGAAGGAAGCCCCTTCATCCGTAGATGTTGTGAGATGCTATCTGAGCTCCCATGCAAGAACCTCAAATTTCCTTGAGGAACATCATGAAAAAGTAAGGGAAACAGGAAAGTCAAGTATTTTAGTACAGACAATAGGCCTGATATCTACTCCACTCACGTCTCTGTATTTTGCTGGAGAAATATGCATCAGCTTGGAGCCTTGTTGGACTAGTGTATCCTCTCTTTTATATATATACTAGGAGAACATTCTTGTTCTTTCCGAGAAGATGAGTATAATGTTTTCATTTCACAAATGTTCAGCTTCTAAATTACAGATTTGGCATCATACATCAAATTGGGAGATAGTAAGATCGCCTGCTAATTAAGCTTTCATAAAACTAAAGGATTGCCAGCTACTATTTATTCTTCTGAAAGCGCTTCTTCCTGGCGACCATACGCTGTGTCCTCCGTATCTCACAGTTCAACATGTAGGTGTAGTAAGGTGGCAGGTGAGATCTCCATGCAACCTTAAATTTCCCTTGAGGCCTAACACTTCCATAAAAAAGATCTTGCACACTCATCTTGGGACCTTCTGCTTCACTTTGAGCCAAGGCCTGCGCAGAACCTATTTGATAGTGATCAAGAATCACAAAATATTCAGAAGAAGCTCTGTTTACTCTTCTAACATATACTGGTTCCACCACCTGCCAAGGATCGGCAAACTCTGCCCCATGCAGTAGGAGGTTCTTTTGCATGAATTCTCTGTGACATGCAAGAGCCATGCTCCAGAAATGGAGATTAAAATTTGCATTCAGTAGTCCACTCCACAGGGTTGCAGCCATGAAACACCCATGCATCTCCCTGGCCATGTCCATGGCTATTGATGCCAATTTTGGGTGCTCCTCCGCATCCATGCTTCCAAACGTACGCACCTTGAAGAAGTACCAGTATTCTTCTCGAGTAAAGAATCGTACTCTAAGGGCTTGTGAAGTTCCAAAACTAGCAATTTTTTCATATCGACTTGCTACTATAATTTTACTGCCACTTGCAAGGCGACCTTTTGAAGCTGAATACCACCTTTCCCACACACACTCGTCAATATCCCCATCTAGTTCAATGATGATCAATGTCCTTTCTCCATCCACGCTACGGTTTTGATGCTTGACTATACCTCCATCTCTTAGAGTCACTGCACTTCCATCTCCACTGAAACACAAAATTTGAGAGAAGTGGTTACGCACCCTTTCATCGTTGCAAGCATGCTCGATTAGGGTGCTCTTTCCAACTTTTCCTGGACCAATGATCGGTAGAACACCCGGATTTTCAGCACCGGGAGTCTCCGCTTGCAACAGGAAATTTATGATGTGTTCCATCTCGAATCGGCGGCTGAACATGCACTTGTTCAGAAGCAAATACATGCTATACGGCTGGCGGTGCAGACGAGGACATCCATTTAGGAACATGACAAACTCACTCAGACCTCCAATAGTGAGTTCTAGGCTGCCAAGAACTTGCTCTAGAAGCCCGTGTACACTCTGACTACTGCCACTACAGAAACATACACGCTTGGCAGGATTGAACTTAGATGGGGCAAAAGGGTGATCTTTTACCTTGTCTTCTTCGTGGGCTCGGCATCTGAAGCTGTCAAGCGTGTAATACCCTCTGTACATCTCCTTCCTCACTATGTTCAGCTGCTGCAACATGGCTTGGTTCGTGATGTGCCGTTCCTCTGCCTCCTCTACGATAACACGAACTCGTAGCAGCAGTCGTTGCAGGCCGTGCTGTCTGTCCTCAACGGTTGGAGCATTCGGCTTCAAGAATTTTTCGATAAGGAAAGATATGGATCTACTGGCAAGTTCACCCATCATTGCAGAGACAATGATCTCCATTGATGTTGGGGGCCTGGATCTCCTAATCCTTACAGGTAGGTGCTTCAATGGATCAATCAGCAAGAGCTGATCGAAGAAACCGTGTAATCTGGAACCTTTTAGAGGTCTCTCCTAATGATATGTGCCACTGTACTGACCAAAGTCCTTTTCTTGCCTTTCACTGAAGCCGCGTGATTCTTTCTTTGATTTTGTTTTATTGGAGGGTACAAAAACCCACACCGAACCCACTGAACACACAAGCTTTAATTTTTCCGCCCGAGACCGAACGGTGGACCTTAGAGTTGAATAGAAATATAAGTCGTACGTAGCGAGCCAACCAACCGAACAGAAATATAAGTCTCATTTTCTTTCTTTGATCTTAGAGTTGAATAGAAACATAAGCCGTACGCAGTGGCGTATGTACCGGGGGGTATAGGTGGGCTGGAGCCCCACCGTGCCCCCCTCCTCCCCTAAATTAGATAAATTTAAGAAAAATTCGTCTATAAATTAGATAAATTTAAGAAAAATTCGTATGTACCGGGGGGCATAGGTGGGCTGAAGCCGCGTGATTATTTCTTTGATTTTTTTATTAGAGGGTACAAAAACCCACTGAACTCCGGATAAAAAATAGAGCACCGGACCGAACGGTGGACCTTAGAGTTGAATAGAAATATAAGTCGTACGTAGCAAGCCAACTAACCGAACAGAAATATAAGTCTCATTTTCTTTCTTTGATCTTAGAGTTGAATAGAAATATAAGCCGTATGTAGCGAGATGAACGAAAGTGCAGAAGTCCATAGCCAAATTCGTACGTAGCAAAAGTTGGAAAGCGTCAACAAGTCCAGATGCGTGTTCAATGAATTTTTGTACGCAGAATTCACTAAATAAAAAAATGAGAAAAAAAATAAGAAGAGGAGGAGTGGCTCTCATGTCAGTAAATAATTAGTGATACATAACAAAAGAACAACATGTGGTGTATAAAATTCTCTAGAGCAATCCTATGATATATAGGTCCAATGTGTCATAAAATATTTTTCTATATATAATCTACCTAGTATTAGACTTATTTTTGGTGCAGCCCTTATCATTTGTGCAGCTGTATAGTTAATTTGAAGTTGCAGTAGCTATACGATTTATACCAAGCTGAAATGGATTCTCCTCAGATCTGCTAATGCCAAAATACTGAAATCTCGTTATCAAATCAAGTTAATTTATACCAAGCGAACACTTTTCGTGCAGTTTAGGAGTGGTGTGTACATCAACTGACAAGCAAGGTTAATATATTCCTCCATTATCTAAAAATTCATTATTCAACTGACAAGAAATGGCACCAAATTTGTGGCATGACAAGAAATGGCACCAAATTCAACTGACACTTCAGTGATGAAGTTGTAGGCATCTAAGTTTATGTCATACTAGGTGGAAAAGCGCGCTACGCTGCGCCGGTTGAATTTCGATAGCATGCGAGGTTATGACCCGTTGGTAAATTCATAAGTTGATATAAACCTTCGATGAACCTGTGTTTTTTTGTGACGAAAATAATTTTGTCGGGTTTTTTGAATCTGCGGACGAATCTACTTTTTTTTTAAAAAAAACCCGCGGTAAAATTTCGATGAATCTGCGTTTTTTTGGTGACGAAAAAAATTTTTCCGGGTTTTTTGGGTGGCGAAAAATTTTTTTTCGGGTTTTTCAGGTGGCGAAAACATTTTTTTCGGGAAAAACGGAGAAAGTACCTGAACGTAAGAAGTACGATCCGTTGGCAAATACGTAAGTTGCTATAAAACTTCGATGAATCTGTGTTTTTTTGGGGGCGAAAACATTTTTTCCGGGTTTTTTGGGTGGCGAAAAAAATTTTGGGTTTTTCGGTGGCGAAAACATTTTTTGGGAAAAACGGAGGAAGGACACGAACGTAAGAAGCGGGACCGAATGTTATTTTTTGGACCTGTTCGCTATCTGAAAAATTAGAAAAGGGCTTGTTCGTGATTTGAAACTAACGGAGACTTTTCCAGTAAAAATCTGGGGCGAGGACCTAAATGCGGCGAAAAAATATTCTTGTCTCACAAAAATCGCACAGGACCTATCCGTAATTTTGGAGAAATGGAAGGGCTTTTTTAAAAAACGCCAATGACACGTGGCTTCGGTTTGGCTCCAAATCTTGCGCATATAGGTTATGGATAGATGCAGCTCTAGTTTCTTTTTTTCCTAAAAATAAATAAGGTATACCATCGCATCACAGAAAAAAGTTCAGTCATGAAGCAATCAAAAGCATACACATCATACCATTGAGAGTTGCTAGGAGATGGATCAACAGTGTAGGAGCCACCAAAAGATGCCATAGGCCACCATGGAGCAGCTGCAAGAGAACCGGTTCTAGCACCTGCGGCTAGAGCAGCGGGGCCTGGACCGATGGTAGGAGCAGCGGCGTCTGGACTGGGGGCAGGAGCAGCGTCTCCACCACCGGCGGTTGGAGCAGCAACGCCTAGACCGGCGGCAGGATCACCAATGCCTGGAGAAGCGGCGGCAGGAGCACCAACGGCCCTCCCGGAACTCGGATTGGACTTCCTCGATCTCTTTTCTTGATGTACATCTTTCTTTCCATCGATCCATCCTTCCAAAAGGATTCGGTCCCAGCTATTCCTAGAGGCTAAGCGATTGGGGAAGGATTTGGGTGGAGCTAGGTCATGGGACCGGACCTGGGTGGCTCTACTAGATGGGGGGACTCGAATTTTTAGAGGAAATCTCATCGTTAGCTGGAGATTGGAGCTTGTTTTGCTGGAGATTGGGCGGGAGATTCAGCGCCTCCGCGTGGGAGCGCGGGAGAGCGAGGGAGCACGGTGGGGGAGCGCGGGAGCGCGTGAAGGGGGAGCGCGCCGTAGCGGATCTGGAGGGAGGGGGGCAGATCTGGAAGGAGGGGGAAGGAAATGAAGATGATGCCCCCAACGCGTACTCGGTCGTATCTATGCGTTTTGGTGTACGAGCCGACTCCGTTTCCTGCATGGGAAATGATTTTCTTCTCTTTCCTCTTTAATTCTCTTGCCACATCATCAAATTGCTGACATGCCGGCCTATTAAATGCTATAGAAACCAGCTGATGTGGCCCATTGGGACTGCCCTAATTCTCTTGCCACATCATCAAATTGCTGACATGGCGGCCTATTAAATGCTATAGAAACCAGCTGATGTGCCCCATTGGGATTGCCCTTAGGAACGTAACAAACTCGCTCACAGCTTTAATGGTGATCTCTAGGCTGCCAATGACTTGCTACAGCTGCTCTTGTAAACTCTGGCCACTGCCATTAGAGAAACAGACACACTTGGCAGGATTGAACTTAGACGGCGTAAACGAGTGACTCACTAGATCATCCTTGGCCTTGTCTTCTTCGTGGGCTCGACATCTGAAGCTGTCAAGCGCGTAATACCCTCTGTGAAGGCGAATGGAGGAACACACCTTGCGTTTGCCATTGATTAGCAGGAGAATATATGGTACAAGGTCTAACCAATTATGGTTAGGATACACAGGATTACATGCCAAAGATAGCAACCGAAACATGGTAACAAACGCCTAATGATCCTCCTTGCCATGCATGCGTAGATGGCTAACATATATGACTAACACCCCCCCTCAGTTTGGACGGGAGCCTGCCGAACGTTCAAGCTGGAGCAAAAGTCCTTAATAAGAGCAGTTGGCAAGCCCTTTGTGAATATATCCGCATACTGAGAGGATGTCGGAACATGCAAAACGCGGACCTCCCCAAGGGCGACACGTTCTCGGATGAAGTGGAGGTCGATCTCAACATGTTTTGTCCGTTGATGTTGGACAGGATTAGTTAAGAGATAGACGACGCTGATGTTATCACAGAAGATGACCGTCGCGTGCTGAAGGGGAGGTGGAGCTCAACAAGAAGTTGTCAAAGCCAACAGGACTCGGCGACTGCATTAGCGATGGCACGATACTCAGCCTCGGCACTGGAGCGAGAGACCGTCTGCTGGCGCTTGGAGGACCAAGAGACAAGGTTATCGCCTAGAAAAACGGCATAGCCAGAGGTGGACTTTCGTGTGTCGGGGCAGCCGGCCCAATCAGCATCGGTATATGCAGTGAGAGACGTCGGCGAAGTCCGGTGAAGCTGAAGACCATGGTCGAGGGAGCCCTTGAGATACCGAAGAATTCTCTTCAGAAGGTTTGCATGTGGTTCCCGAGGATCATGCATGTGAAGACACGCCTGTTGCACTGCATAGGTGATGTCGGGACGAGTGAATGTAAGATACTGCAGAACTCTGGCAATGCTACAGTAATCAGTGGCAGAGGCGACAGGAGGACCAGCGGAGGAGAGCTTGGTACTGGTATCAACCGGCGTTGAGTAGGGCTTGCACATGCTCATGCCTGCACGGGCTAAGATGTCCGCATTGTATTGGCGCTGGCTGAGGAAGAACCCGGAAGATGTGCGTTGCACTGAAACGCCGAGGAAGTGATGGAGAACGCCCATGTCCTTGAGAGAAAATCCATGACGAAGTAAGTCGATGAAGCGGCGCAGGAGTGTAGTCGTAGACGCTGTCAGGACGATGTCGTCGACGTAGAGGAGGAGGTATGCCATGTCGGGGCCGTGGTGGTAAATGAAGAGCGACGGATCTGCCTTGGAGGTGATGAAGCCCAAGGTTGTGAGAAAACCAGCGATGCGACTGAACCAAGCGCGAGGGGCCTGTTTGAGGCCGTAGAGTGACCGGTTGAGGCGGCAGACATGGTCGGCGTGGCTGTTGTCGACGAACCCGGACGGTTGTTGACAATAAACGACTTCATCAAGAGTGCCGTTGAGGAAGGCATTGTTGATGTCGAGTTGATTGTCCGGCCAGTCATTGGAGAGTGCAATAGTAAGGACGGTGCGCACTGTGGCTGGTTTCACAACCGGGGAGAAGGTTTCACCAAAGTCCACGCCAGGGCGTTGCGAGAAACCCCGGAGCACCCACCGAGCTTTGTAGCGGTCCAAGGAGACATCAGGCTTCAACTTGTGCTGAAAACCCATTTACCTGTAACAATGTTAGCACCGGCAGGACGAGGAACCAGGTCCCAAGTATTGTTAGCATGCAAAGCATCAAATTCGTGCTGCAGAGCAAGGCACCAGTTTGCATCATTCGGAGCGGCACGGTATGTGCGAGGGATTAGGGACAGAGTGGAGACATGCAGATTGAGACGCTCCACAGGAGAGTGGAACCCACGTTTGCCCCTAGTAGTCATGGGATGGTTGTTTGTAACTGGAGCAACTTGGGCAGCTGTAGGTGGGGGGGCGGTAGTTGCATCGATGGTGACGGCAGGACCATGCAAAGACGGAGCAGGCTGCAGGGGCACTGGCACAGGCGCAACTGGTGCTGCTGGCACGGGCGCATGTGCAGGCGCGGCTGGAGCGGCAGGCACAGTGTAACACCCTGAAAATTATAAAACAGTGAATTATTATAATGTGAATTTGTATTTTGAATATTCTTGAGTCTTATTGGATTTATGATTTTCTTAATTGATTTCTTGGAGTTTGTATTGCAAAGACAATTAAAGAAAATGGGAGAAATTAAAAGAACAAAAGAAAAGTTGTGAATAATTTATTTTCTGAAATTCCAATCTGTAGAGAAAACAAATTCTACACTGAGTAAAATAAAGGAATAACAATTTGAATAATGAAAATGAAATATAAAAACCAAATTGACTAGAAACAGTGCACTGACCGAATTTATGAAAAATATCCAGAGCTCATCTCCAGATGAAAAATTTACCAAATCACCCTTGACACAGTATTTATCACTGGTAAAAATATCAGTAGATTATCTGATGGGATAAAGCTCCAAATAATTCGAAAACAGAATCAAATAAAAGCTGGAAAATGGAATGTCAGAATTTTTATAAAATACTGGAGCAATATCTTGAGCTGAAAATTTTACATAAGAATCCTTGTTTCAATTTCATGTGAAAAACAAAGTTTCAAAAATTTGAGAAAAGGTTTGTACCCTCTGCAAATTCAAATGCAAAACTGGAAATCCTGAGTACAGTGCAATGTCCGAATTTTAGTTAATTCTACACGAAGCAATTTGACTTGAAAATTTATCTGGACCATATCTACCTCCAGGAGAGTGTGTAGAAGAAGTTGGAAAAATCTTTGACCCAGGATAGCTGTCCAATTGACGCCAGTTCAGTGCATCTGCCGGTCAAAACGCTGAGGCGGTTCATCCCTTTTTCACTGACGTGTGGGCCTGGTCCCACCGGTCAGCCCCTTGCTTCGTCCTCACCGAGCAGAGGCTCGCTCACTTTCAGCTCACTCACACGCTCTCTCTGTATCAACTCGCCAGCGTCGGTACTTTGCATCCGTCCGAGCAAATCAGGTGGCGCCACACCTCGAGCCAGCTCTCCCGCGCCATGTGCTGCTGCTGTTCAACCTCGTCGCACATGGTGAAGCTCCACTCTGGGCGAGCTAGCAACCGAGGCCGACTCACCCATCCCCCTCGCCTATAGGTAGCCCCAAATGATCGCTGAAGTCGCGCCTTTCTTTCCCCTCACTCCTCCCTTTTTCTTCTCAGCCGAGCCGCGCAAATCACCAGTCGGTTCCGCCATTGCCGCAAGCTTCAAAGCTCCCAAGCCGAAACCAATTCGCATGAAACAAACATCCATTTCCAAATTCCTTTGATCCTAAGCATCACTAAACTGAGAGAAGTAAAAGCCCTCAAAAATCTTTAGGAGACTTCATGCGAAATCCTTCCGCCACCGTGCGCCTTTCTTCTCTAGATCCGGTCACCGTGGGCAGCCCAAACCAGTGTCTCTCCGGCCGGGATAAGCCCTAAAACGGAATCTCCATGCTTCCCTGATGCTAAAACCCGAACCCCTTCGAGCTCCCTCGCCGTGGTTTGTCCTCCAGGCCGATCGCCATTTTCGCCGCCGCCTGGAGCTCGGGCGCGCACCACTCCGATGACTCTTCCGCCAAATTGATGCCACTCTTTGTTGAAGTATAAGTGAATTGCCCACCTTTCCTCATCGAGCTTAAGCTTTTGGGTGGCCCATTTGGTCAACTCAATATAGTATCGAGCCGGAGGTCTCGAGTTCGAGTCCCGGTAGACCTTGATTTAGCGTCGCTCCTATTTCCACGTGTTGAGTGCTGCCTAAAGCGCCCACGTGAGAGGTGTGTGAAGTATAAGTGAATTGCCCACCTTTCCTCATCGCCTAAGCTTTTGGGTGAACTGGTGCATGCAACTCAATACTCTTAGGTGCGCCTCGTCGAGCCCTTGCTCCTAGTGCCATCGGTTTCGCCGGAGCTCCATCGCCGACGAGCTCTTCCCCTCTGCCCTGCTTCGGGTCTATGGCACACGGGCCCGGGTTGTCAGCCAGAGCAGGCAACGTGAGTTGAAAGGGTAAATACGCTTCTGCTGCTCTGAAAACGTATTTCGTTTTTAAACTGGATTTTCAACTCGGGTCAAAAATACAAACTCTTATATCTATTGAAATACTGCTCCGACTTTAGTGAAATAAATTTTTAAATTCATATAAAATTCAATAGTATCAGAATATGCAAAAATATTCATGAAAAAGTTACTGTGTGAATTTCTAAAATGCAAATACCGAAATGAGCATTTATATGTTAAGAAAAAGATTAATTTAGAATTAATCAAAATAAATGGAAACAAATATTTTTAGAATCCTTATTCTGAAATGAGTTTAAATATGTAAAAATATTTAGGTTTTAAGTTAGTCTCCATCATCAAATAAATCCATGCTTTAATTCAGCTAAAAAGAAATAAGAATTGATAAATTGAAATGCTTAAAGAATATTATTGATTTTAATAATTGTTAAAGAATATGATATTCTGATTTTAATGTATGCTGAAAATGGATAATTAAGCACAACATTTAAGATTCCTAAATAATTAAACATATGCCTAATCTCAATATTTCACACTAGTCTTTATGTATGTATGTATGCATATGGCATCATAAGTTAAGCAGTAGATTAAGTAGAGCCAACATTAACATATTCTTAAGTATAAGAATTCAGTGATTAACAAAAGTAACTAATTTAAATAAAGTTTATAAAAGACTTTATTCTTTCGTATGCATATTAGCTATTACGGCCAACACCAGATTAAGGTGGAACCAGCTTTAAAACACCCTTAGGGTTATCCCCTGCTAATGTCTGAAAAATGAATTAAAGATCATGTATATTGTAGTTGCAATCTCAATGTAAAGTTAGCCGATTTAGCGTTATTCATTGTGGTCATTTAGGCCATTTCAGCAGTAGATAAAATAACTCGTCTAAATACTAAAATATGTGAAATCAGTTTAGAAATACTCTACAAAGTTCATACTACAATATTCTACAGAAATAATCTTATTTCATTAAGGTTTGTATATTAATCTTACTAGCTCAAAACCCTTAAGTGTTAACCTTTCATTTCATATTCTTGCCGATTCTGAATAACGTCAACTTTACAATGCCAAATAAGCCTTTTCAACGATGAATATAATATCGCGTCTAAATCCTAAAACTTATGGAATTAGCCCTGTAGCACTCTCCAAAGTATATACTACCCTGCTATGAAAAGATAATCTCATTTCACCATGATCTACATATTAATTCTATTAGCTTAATAACCCTAAATATTCACATTATATTAGTGCGTAATATGAATGAATGAACTTTGAGTTTAAATGAGAAATCAGTTATTATGATATTTGTATCACCAGAACCTTCTCAAATATCATGTAAATAATGTTAGTAGCCTAAGTCAATAGATTAGCCTTTTTATAACTAGAATATTAATTAATTAAATGTTGCTTTGAATCTGAATCCTAATAAAAGGTAAGAATTCACCTTAAGCCTGAAATGATCATATCTATCTAATTTTAAACAATCTTTGCATCTTGAATTCGTAAAATAAGACTAATAAATTCATAAAAGAGCAATCCTTGTTTCTTGTGAATAATCTTTATTTGTTCTTTCTATCTACTTTCTTTTTGCCCTTCTTGAAGTTAGTATTTTGCTTTATTTTCCGTTGATCGACGTGTAGAACCCGACGTTGTTGATTCCGTCGTCGTCGTCGTCAGCCGCCATCCTCGACTTCATCGTAAACAGTGATTAAGCAAGGCAAGCACTCCTTTGACCATATTGATCCCAGTATGTAATATACTTTGTTTTACTAAACTATTTTATGCATGCGTTTACTTTATGTAAATTGCTATTTTGTGGATCTGGTAGTTACACCTGTTGTCTCATTAACCTTCTTTGATGATTATGAACATGTGAACCTTGATAACCCTAGATTGAGGATAGGCATTACTTAATGTCATCATGGGTATATGCGATTACATATTATCCATGCTTAGCCATGCTTTAGAATCAATAAAGCAGATGATCGAATTAGATTTGTTTCCTGAAAATGTTTGGAAATGGCACTGTTAGTTGCTGGTAATTTTGATTAAAAACCCAAAATAAAACTATGTTTTGATGCGGGCGATTATTGGCAATAGCCGGTTGTGCGACAGGAATTGCACGTAGTGTAGGGTGGAGTGTCGCCCGTGTCATATTAAGGACCGAGCAATGGGACGTTATTGATCCAAGATTTCCGTGCAAACCACAAGGGTGAGTATGGTAGCCTTAGCCTGTTAAGTTGTTTAGATATGGCTTTGCTCATTGGTAGGCGGAGCTAGCACAGCATTCCAGTTTGAGTGCGCTTGGAGGGTTTCCACCCATGCAATGGTGTACGCCTGCCGTGTCTAGAAACGTTGTGTTGAGTGTGTGAAAGTGGATCCACCACGTGAAAAGGAACCACGTGTAGTGTGTGTGTTTCTAGTTCTCTGGCGGGGATTAACGTCTCGGCCGATCAAAGCCATGTCTAGGTAATGTAACGGCTATGTATGATCGCTCCTTCGCATACTCTTGTATGGCGATCCACGGCGGACGTGGTGAGTTGATCATTCCTTGTGGGTACAGTTGTACACCTCTGTAGAGTTTAAATCTAATTAATTAGCCGCGCTCGCGGTCATGAGCACTTGGTGAAGTCATTCCAATGTTAGCTTTGGTTTTCAAAAAGGTTTATTTTACAAGTTAGCTTACCCCACAGATGACCCAATGCTATACCCTGTGTGGGCAAGTATTGGTATCAGCTGTTGTGCCTTGTGTGGGCAAAGAACTGGATATATGCCATGCGATGGCAATGATCGATTCGAACTCACGTCATGGAGGACTGTGAGTGTTACTTATGCTTTACTTATTTGTTTGTTATCAAACAATGTTGCTCTTATAAATTCCATTTGCAAATAACTTGGTTTACAATTCAATTTCGCTTTATGCAAATTAACTGTAGTAGCCTTTCCTTTGAAATGGCCTGCATGTATTATAGGTTTTGCTCAAGTCTTGCTGAGTACGTAAAGTACTCACCCTTGCCTAATTATTATGTAGGTGGTTGAGTTAGCGAGGCTTGAGTCTCTTTTAAATCGCAGAGTTGCGGGATCTTCTTCGACGTGTTCTATCTGGAGCTTATACCTTGTCAGTTGCCTGCGGGTCGGATGGGTAAACTACAAGATATTGCTTCTTTGCTGCTAATCTCTTTATTTGTAAACTTCTCTTTATATATTAGTTTCCGCTGTAATTATTTGTGGTGTGGTTGTGATTCCAATTGTTGTAAACATGTGAGTGCTAGCTACTGATCCAGGGAATAGCACAGTAATCACATGGAGGTTCCTGTTCATCAGAACGGGGTCTCACACACAGGGGCATGCACAGGCGAATGGAAGAGGGAACAGCCGGTGTAGCATGCGAGGCAACAGTGAGAAAATCAAGACTGGAGGGTGTTGGAGATGGCTGTATGTTAGAGAACGGAAAGGAATTTTCATCAAATATTGCATGACGAGAGATGATGATTTTGTGTGTGGTGAGGTCCACGCAGCAGTATCCTTTGTGATGTGCCGGGTAATTGAGAAAGACACAGGCCGAAGATCGAGGGGCGAGCTTGTGTGCAGCTGTGGCAGATAAATTAGGATAGCATAAGTAGCCAAAGACTCGGAGATGAGAGTAATCTGGTGGAGTTCCAAAAAGAGCCTGATGAGGAATGCCAAATTGAAAAGTTTTGGTAGGTAGAAGATTGAGGAGGAGAGTTGCTGTGTGAATAGCTTCGACCCAGTAGGTCGAGGGCATGCTGGCTTGAAAAAGAAGTGAGCGAATGGCATTGTTTGTGGTGCGGAGGATGCGCTCGGCCTTGCCGTTTTGCTGGGACGTGTGTGGACATGACATGCGGAGTGCGATGCCATGGGAGAGCAGGTGAAGGCGCATGGTGTTATTGTCGAATTCACCGCCGTTGTCACACTGAACACTACGAATGGTGGTGGAGAACTGTGTTTGGACGTAGGCCAGAAAATTGTGAAGTATATCAAAAACTTCAGATTTAAGGCGAAGAGGAAAGGTCCACAAGTAATGAGTGAAATCATCAAGAATAGCAAGATAGTACTTGTAACCAGAAATGCTAGGAACAGGCGACGTCCATAAATCACAATGAATTATTTCAAAGGCAGTACTAGTTCGACTGGTGGAGGAATAAAAAGGAAGACGCGTGTGCCGACCTAGTTGACATGCATGACATAAGTCGGCAACGGCAGTATTATTACAGGAAATATGAGAGGCACTGGTAAGCTGCGACAAGGCTTGAGCACCGGGGTGGCCGAGACGGCGATGCCACAAGGTGGAGGATGGGCATGTGACGGAGAGAGCGTGATGTGTGGACGGCGGCCAATGGAGAGGGTAGAGATCGCCGCGGCTATTGCACCTGACGATCTCGTTCTTGGTTCAAAGATCCTTCACAGAGAGACCAAACGGGTCAAATTCAACGGAACAATTATTATCAATAGTAAGCGACGAACGAAAATGAGGTTTTTGATGAGAGACAGTGTGACGAGAACATTGTTTAGTTGAAAAGAGTGGGCAGGAAAACAAACAGTGGTATCACCGGTATGGGTGATAGGGATGCGAGATCCATTACCGACGATAGCATAAGAAGAATGAGACGACGCGGGTGAGGGTGAGGGGAGATTACCCGATTCTGAGATCATGTGAGTAGAGGCCCCGGAGTCCATGTACCACTCGGGTGAGGGTGGGTTCAAAGTCATAGTATTGAAGGCCTGCATAAGCTGATTCTGATTCCAAGATTGAGGCGGTGCAGGAGTTCCGGGTGGGACAGTAGGGTAGATGGATGTGCCAGTGTAACCCAGGGGCGGTGCAGTCATCAGGAACGCACCAGGAGCACCAGGGCGTGGACCAAGAATACCCTGCTGGCCCTGCTGAGGTGGTCGAGATCCTTGGCTGGGCCACATATGAATTGATCCGGTCCAAGGATGCTGAAATGACGGCCAGGCTGGGGAGCCGTAACCTGAGGCAAAGTTGGTGCTGCCACGAGAAGACGTCTGGCCACCACCGGAGTTGCCGCGGTTGCGCCGACGGTTGTGGTTACGGTTGTTGGAGGAGCCCCCAGAGTTGGTGGAGTTGGACGCAGGAGGCCGAGTCTGATTGACCGGGCCACTAGAGGTAGAGCCGCCGGAGTTGTTGCCAGAGTTGGAGCCGCCGGAAGTGTTGCTGCTGGAACTGGTGACGAAGGCCGTCGGTGGGTGGTTGTTGTTGTGGGATGCCAGTTCTTCGAGGAGCAGCGCAGAGCGAACCTCGAGGAAGGACGGCATGGGACGCTGCATGGAGATCAGCGTGCGGATGTGAGCGAGGCGCGAGCTGAGACCCCGAAGAGTGTTGAGGACGAGACTGCGGTCGGTGATTGGCGTCCCCATGGCGGTGAGGGCATCGGCGAGGTCCTTCTGTTTGCAGCAATAGTCGGTGACGGACAGGGACCCTTGCATCAGCCCATAGAATTCTTGCTCGAGGTAGATCGATCTGGTCTCGGTGTTGTCGCGGAAGAGACCCTTGATGCGCGACCAGATGGTGCGCACGGGGACGGTGGAGTCCATCACCATCTTGAGAAGGTCGGGGGAGATAGCAGCGTACTGCCAAGACCGGACGAGTGCGTCGAGGCGGAGCCACTAGGCATCAGGTTGGGAGGAAGACGCCGCGGCGATGTGGTCATCGAGCGCAAATTTCTGGAGAGCAACCTCGAACAGGCCGCGGCATTGGGCATAGTTTCCTGCCTGAAGATTGAGAGTTATGGGAACAAGGAATTTGACGCTAGAAATGGCGACAGCTTTAGTCCAGAGGGCGGACTTGGACTCAAGGTCAGCCTGAGCAGCTTTTACAGCGGCCGCCGCAGCTGCAGCGTCGGTGTCAAAAGGGCCAGTCATGGCGAGGAGGAGCGGAAGCAGGATCGAAAGTCTTCTGATACCATGAAGACGAATAGAGGAACACACCTTGCGTTTGCCATTGATTAGCAGGAGAATATATGGTACAAGATCTAACTAATTATGGTTAGGATGCACAGGATTACATGCCAAAGATAGCAACCGAAACATGGTAACAAACGCCTAATGATCCTCCTTGCCATGCATGCGTAGATGGCTAACATATATGACTAACACTCTGTACATCTCCTTCCTGAGTATGTTCATCTGCTGCAACATGGCTTGGTTCATGATGTGCCGTTCGTCTGCCTCCTCTACGATAACACGAACTCGTAGCAGCAGTCGTTGCAGGCCGTGCAGTCTCTCCTCCACGGTTGGAGCATTCGGCTTCAAGAATTTTTCGATAAGGAAAGATATTGTTGGAGAATATCTGAACAGCTACCTACAGTGCAATATACAGATCAAGAGACTGCAGCCTGCCAGCAGAGGACGATACTACCCCTCACTTGTACTCATAGACTAGTTATCCTTATAAGGGGTATTTCGGTCATTTGTACCAAAGGACGACACTACCCCTCTTTGTACCCATAGGCTAGTCTTTCTTGTGGGGTATTTTGGTCATTTGTGTAGACCATGAACCCTATAAATACCCCTCCCCCTCTCATTTGTAAGAGAGAGCTCTCTTGAGCAATGTAATGAAACACTCAAAACTGACGAGCCCTCGGGGCCCTGCTCTCCGGAGGCTAACCCCCGTAGGCTCGTCGACAGGAGTAGGGCGGTCCTCTCGGACCCCGAACTCAGATAAAATCCCGTGTCATTTTCACTCTCGTGGACGCTGGCCCGTCAAACGGCCGACGTCCACGCCCTCGTTTGTGTTTGGTTTTCACACCTACAACATTGGCGCCGTCCGTGGGGACCCTAGCTAATTCTGACAAAGCTATGGCTCCTACCAAGAAACGCTCTAAGCCTCCTCTAGCCTCGAAGCATAAGGAGCACGAGGATGGTCATCCTCCCCGGCGGAAGCCCCGGTGCGCACTGCCCTTAGAAATCGGTGTCGTTCACCCTAGGGCCGACAACGTCCTTCAAATCCTAGAGCTCCCGACCGCAGCATCCTCCCTAAAGCCGGGTGCCCTGGGCCCGGCGCAAGGTTCGTGGCGCCCTCGGCTATTTGTGGGGATCAGGGGCTCTGGAGCCAACCCTCATTCCTAAAGTCCTGGATGTAAGTAAGTGGCAAGATATGGTGGAGGTGACCGCGAGGCAAACCGTGGAATACATGATGGCCTCTTACCATTCTCATGGTGGATATCTACATTTCTCACCGCTCCCACCACCGACCTCAGTCCAAGTGTCCGTGAACCCGGGGGCACGTGGAGGCCCAGCATTCACTTTCAGAGGCGAGCAGGGGGAAACCTGTTCAACCTACCCCCACTCGCCCACGCAGCGGTGTCAAATGGGGCTTCCTTCTGGCCGTTGCATCCACCGAATATGGGGTTCAGTGGGAGATGTACCACAAGCACCTCCCCCAGGACGAGACGGCAGGAGAGCCTCCGAAACTCAAACACAGTCCCATGCGCTGCGGTTATCCTCGAACACCTTCAAAGCTCAAAGGGCCTCCAGTGCGCTCAGCACAGTTGCGGGGATGGGAGTAGTTTCCACTCCGCCGCCACCAGTCATTGTCGTCGCCCTCGACAAGCCACTTGTTAGCGAGAGTACTCTGGCTCTCCTGGATGTGGACATCGTCGTCGCCCTCGACAAACCTCAAGCTCTCCCAGCTCTGAGGAGTCTCATCACCACCGTCATCGACGTGAGAGGTTCCCCTCCCCTCGCGGGCATGGCCGTGGAAGCAGTCCCAAAGCAGGGTTCCTTTCTAGCCGCTATGCTTGTTGAATGAAGGGTTCGGGGGACTACTCCTATACCATGGCAAAATATGGAAGTACGAAAGATGGAACACCACTTTGTTGGGCTTGAGGTTCGTCAGATTCCTCAAGGAGAAAATTATCGGGTGGATAGTCTAGCCTGAACCACGGGCTCTCAAGAGTCCGTCCATGCAGAAGTCTTCTTCAAAGTTTTAACTATGCCATAAATGAAGGAGGAAGCATCAGACCCCGAGTTACATCTTGAGGGCAATACGGCTTCGATTTTGCCTCCCTCTTGGATGACTCCCATCCTCAAGTGCATTCAGGGGTAGGAGAAACCTGGAGACGTAGCAATGGCAGGCTGCTATCCCAAGCTAAGTCATATGTAATCCTTGAGGAAGGCTCTACAAGCATGGAGCATCGGCCTTAATCAAGTGCATCACAAGAGAAGAAGGCATCTCGCTCCGTGTAAATATGTATGAATGGCCTTTGTGGCTCCCATATCACGCCAAGGGCAACAGGAACAAAAGTATTACGTCAAGGCTTCTATTGGTTCATAATGGCACAAGACGCTGTCAACACCCTCAAGCTGTGCAGAGGATAACAAAAGATGGCATCAATCACTATGCTCACCACTTGGACTTTTGCCCAATGGGAGATGGACCTGCTTGGACCATTTCCATCGGCCGAGGGGGGCTATGAGCATGTGGCGGTAGCTGCGGATTACTTCACTAAGTGGATAGAGGGACTTCTGCAAGTTCTGTCGGTACTACATTGCACTTCAGTGGCTCATCCAAAGACTAATCGCGTAGAGGCCATCCTCCCTGATGAGCCCAGGAAAAACTTCATCCAAAGTACGAAGGCCCTTATTGCACCTTCTCAATGAAGGGTCGGACTATTGCCACTCTTCAGGTTTGAAAAGCAAGCTGTGGTCTCCCCTAGCAAAAGTCCATGGTGGCTTGGGCGTCCGTCGCCTCCACCATGGCAGTCCTTATACATTTCTCGTATGAGATTTCACCCTTGCGGTGCATAGGGCGCCACGACCTGTGGTCTCCCCTAGCAAAAGTCCATGGTGGCTTGGGCGTCCGTCGCCTCCACCATGGCAGTCCTTATACATTTCTCATGTATGGGATTTCACCCTTGCGGTGCATAGGGCGCACGACCCCTGTGGTCTCCCCTAAACAAATGTCCAAAGTGGCCTGGGCGTCCGTCGCCCCCACCACGGCAGCTAATGTCCTACTGGACCTAGGGCATTAGTGACAACTTGGGCCTAGAGCCCAAGTTAATGGATGTGCTAAGGATTAGTCCCCCTTTAGCCTCCAGGCCGTGTGCCGAACGACCTCCGGGTCACCCCTTGCCTTGCTCCGCTGCTTGGCAAAGGTTAACCACACTCATGCATTCCTAATCTTCTTGGGAAAGCCCCCATCTATGGGGCAAAACAGCTCGGATGCTCACATATTTTGTGAAGGCCACGACGTGCCCCTTACAAGAGGCTTAGTCATTGGAGCTGCACAATAGCTCCGCGAATGTGCTCCATGATTCAGTCTTAATGACACCTCTCGAATGAGCACCTCAAAGCCTTCGCCCCTTTGTGACCATGTGGTGCTTATAACTCAGCCTGATGAACACCTCTCAAATGTGCTCCATGGCTTAGTCATACATGGCCTCCCCTCAACATTTAGGGGCAATCACCACTAAAACATCAATTATATTTCAGTCCTCGGCAAAAGAGACTGGGCTTCACCATGTTCTGTGGTAATAGATTATCCCACTTGTCCCTCAATGCTTTCATTGTCACATCCAGGGACAGGGGGGCTAGTGGTGCAACTAACAAGAAGACACCATCACACCCAAGACCTTGCCATGGTGACAGGCCTTAAGCACTCGCACATCGCTCACTCGGTCCTATTTCAAGCTGGGGCGTGTCCATCATATTCCGCTTCCATACTTGAGCACAACAATTGACACCAAGAATCTGGTCGGTCTCCTGCCTTCTTTGGATTGTCTCTTTGGCAGGGGCTAGCATACAAAAATGTCATCTCCACAAGTCATGAACACCAATCCAGAGGAGCTCATCTGGAGCATTATGGATATGATGAACGACTGTTGGTTACTGGTTTCCTCAAAAGCCACCCTAACTGTATGGACAACATCCTCATCAAACACCAACACCGACTACACCTAGGAGTTCGGCAGTCTCCGCGCCCTGCTGCCATGGCCGCGTACTCCCTACAATTGGGCCTCGTGCGCCCTGCCAATCGGCGCCCCGCGCCCTGCTACGGCGGCTGCATGCATCCTGCGGTCGGATCTCGCGCACCCTACGAATCAGCGCCCTGTGCCTTGCAGTTGGTGCCCCATGTCCTACGAATGCACCCGCGCCCAGTGTTCTCCGGTCGCGCACCATGTTCTGCTACCCCGCACTTTGTGATGGCCAGTTGACCACGCCCGCAACCTGTGCTGGACGAACTGTGCCCCCGCTAGACATTTGGCGTTCGCCCTGCGCCCCTCTTCAACCGACGCCCCAGCACGGCGGCGCCCTATACCCTTAGTCGCTAGTGCCCAAGCGCCCCATGGTACCTGACCCATGGCTGCGTTCTACGCACCCATGCCTGGCGTGGCACTGTGCACAAGTAAAGAATTTCTCATCTGTTGCGGCTAAGTGTCACGTGAGTGCCCCGGCGTCCTGTCACAGCAGCTGCGCCCCAATGCCGTCGGCCCGTGCGCCCTCGAGTGCTGTGAAAGATGCCCCACAGTTGCGGCTGGGCCCAACGGCAGCGCCCTGTGGGAGCAGCGCTGACCGCGCCTTGTGGAGGCCTGCAGCCAGGCGCCTGCGCTCGGGCCCTTGTGGCGGTGCCATTTGCGTGCCTGTAGCGGCCAAGTGCCGCCTCGACCACCCGGTAGCTGCGTCCCACCCCCGAGCTTTCGACGGTGGTGACGTGCATGTGCCTACGGTGGCTAAGTGCCACTGAGTGCCTAAATGCCCCGCGGTTGTGATTGGGCCCCGCAGCCCCGTGCGCCTGTGCCCTGCTCAGTCGAAGGCCGCGCCCTGCTGCCCTGCGCTTCGCTCGGTCAGAGGCTGGCGCCCTGCCGCTCGCCTCCATGCGCCCGTGCGTCTGCGCCCTCTTGGCCAGGACTTGATTGGGAGCCCTCCTGCTTCTAGCCTGTGCAAGGGCGTTGTGCTCACTCCTTCTCGGCCGGCACTCATGCGGGCGCACCCTGCACCAGCGCCTTCTTGGTCAGTGCCCGTGCGGGAGCGCCCTGCAGCTACGCCTGCGACCGAAGCCCCTTTGGTTGCACCCGCATCCCTCTGGCCAAGCGCGAGCTCCTTGCATCTAGCCATGGATCCTCACCTGCGCCCTGCAGCTGGCACCCCGTGCCTTGCCACTGCGCTCGGGGACCAACGGCCTTCAGTTGCGCCCTAGGGCTATGCACCCCGTGACTTGCCGAGCGTCCAGGCCTTGCCGGCTAAACGCCCTGCGCCCGAGCACCATGTGCTTAAGCATCTTCATAGCGGTGCTGCACGGCCAAGTCCCATGGGGGATCTCATGCACGTGAGCACTGCACCTCGTCCGTCCAGCACCCTGTGCCTCGCTCGTTTGGTGACCATGCTCGCACCCTTGCGGATGCCCGGCGCCCTGCTTGCCAGCGGCGGCTAAGCCCCAAGCGTAGGGCGTTGGCTGAGTGCCCCAGTGATGTGCACTCCGACGCCCGAAGCATGTTTGCGCCCTGGCCTCGTGCTCCCTGCGTCTCGACCTTTGTAGTGCTCTGCTCACTAGACCCCCTACTGTAGGACGTCATGCTGGTGGACAACTGGCCTCACACCCTGCTCACCTTGCGCCAGCCGTGGTGCTCCTCCGCCTGGCCGCCTTGTGCCCGAAAGCGCCGCACCTTATGACCGCTGTGTCAAAGTCTTGTGGCCTTGCGTCCTAGAGCCAGCTAGCGCCCCTTCAAACCAACACCCGCGCCCTGAGCGCCCTGACTCGCGCACCTCTGCGCCCGTGTGGGAGTACCCTGCGTGCACTCCCTCCGTGCCCGCGTTCAAGGCTGCAAGCCCCCTGCAGCGGCTGCAAAAGTGGCTTGGAGCTCTTCACACATGCACATGCATGCACATGCAAAAGTGGCCACGCCCATGCCCATGCATGCGCATGCAAAAGTATGCCCATGCCCATGCATGCACATGCATCCGCGTACAAGGCCATGCCCATGCATGCACATGCAAAAGTGGCTTGGAGATCTTCACACAGGAGTGCTCTCAACCAATGCAAAACTCTAATTCTGCAGAACTACGCGACAATGTCTGCGCCTTGCGGCGTCCCACGTGCACCTGTGTGCCTGCGCCTTGCGGCGTCCCACGTGCGTGCCCTGCGAACGGCCCCTGGTGGCGGGCGCCCTATGGCGGTATGGCCTGTCCAAGCTCCCTATGGCTGTGCGTACACACTGTGCCCGGAACCATGCCACAACATTGCAGGCCCAAGCACTTCGCGCAAGGTGCCCAGCACCCTACTACGGTGTTCTGTGCGTGGGCATGAAGCGCCTGGCGCTTCTTCATCCGTCGGCTTGGCACCCTGCGGTTGAATACCCGTGTCTCTCTCCACGCCCTGCGCATGCCTAAGCTTGGCATGCCGCGTCCCGAGGCTGGAAGGCCCACTCTGCGCCATGCGCCCAGATGCCAGGTACCTCGCGTCCACGCCATCCGGTGTGCCCTGGCGGTTCTACGCCCTGTAACTGGCAAACCCCTACACGCTACATCCCTATGCGTTCAGCGCCCTGTAGGATGACTCGCCCTGGTGCGCCCTGCAGCTCGTCCTGGAAGTGCTCTACGCCCTGCATCCCCGCACTGATTTCCCGCGTGGGTGCTGCGTGGCCAAATCGCGTCCAAGATCCCCAAGGCGGTAGCGGCAGCGCCCCTCAGCCCATGTGCTGGTGCCTTGTATCCGGCGGCGGTGGCGCGGTGGCAAGCTCGCGCCCTGCGCCCTGTGAGCGGGGAGCGCTCTGCAGTGTTTTCCTGCTGGGCCGGAGCGCCCTGCGCCCTGCGGCTCTTCCTGGTGCGCCCTGCGCCCGGTGACTCGCCCTGGTGCGCCCTGCTGCCAAAGCTCATGCGCCCTGCGGCTCTCCACGGTGCCCAGCGGGAATCTCAGAAAAGAGGATGAAAAGAACTCACCTGGAGTCACTCTCTTCTCCACCCAAGCGCCACGCCCAGGACCGGCTCCCCTGCGTTGCTGCACTATGTGGACAAGAGATTTAAATACTGCAGAAGCTGGTTCATGCGTCTTCTGTAGACAAAGCCCATGCGGGCTAGAGAAAGGGCAGTTCAGGGCATCAGCTTTCAGACAAAGTAAAAAAGAAAAGTGCACGTTCTCAAGGCCAGGCTGCTGACTGTTTGAACCAACCCAAGGCCAAAAGGAAGATAACATGCAGCCCAAAGAGGATATTAGCTGGTACAAGTCACGCCAATAATTTAAGTGCGCCATGAACCTTCCAAATTAAGTGTTGGGTCTCCGCATGTTTCGAAGAACTCAGGAGGAGACGGCCTGTGGGTCGAGAAGTGGCGTCTGGCAGCCCAAGTTGCGTTAGGAAATTGGCTATGGCGTCAAATTTGCCTCAAATTCGAATTCGCTTTGGATGATCCTCAAGGTTCGACCGAGCTCGATGCTTCTCCCGCAGCCTCCGTAAGCATGCATGTCATTTAACACTGCCCCTTGAGCGCTTTCCTTAGCGCCAAAGGTGGGGGCTCTTGTTGGAGAATATCGAACAGCTACCTCTGATGCAATATCTGAGATCAAGAGACTGCACTGCCAAAGTGAGGATGATACTACCCCTCACTTGTACTCATAGACTAGTTATCCATATAAGGGGTATTTCGGTCATTTGTACCAAAAGACGACACTACCCCTCTTTGTACCCATAGGCTAGTCATTCTTGTGGGGTATTTTGGTCATTTGTGTAGACCATGAACCCTATAAATACCCCTCTCCCTCTCATTTGTAAGGGGGAGCTCTCTTGAGCAATATAATGAAACACTCAAAACTGACGAGCCCTCGGGGCCCTGCTCTCCGGAGGCTAACCCCCGTAGGCTCGTCGACAGGAGTAGGGCGGTCCTCTCGGACCCCGAACTCAGATAAAATCCCGTGCCATTTTCACTCTCGTGGACGCTGGCCCGTCAAACGGCCGACGTCCACCCCCTCGTTTGTGTTTGGTTTTCACACCTACAACAGATATGGATCTACTGGCAATTTCACCCATCATTGCAGAGACAATGATCTCCATATGTGCTGGGGGCCTGGATCTCCTAATCCTTACAGGCAGGTGCTTCAATGGATCAATCAGCAAGAGCTGAGAGAAGAAACCGTGTAATCTGGAACTTTTTAGAGGTCTCACCGAATGATTTGTGCCACTGTACTGACCAAAGTCCTTTTCTTGCCTTTCACTGAAGCCGCGTGATTTCTTCTTTGATTTTTTTTATTAGTGGGTACAAAAACCCACACCGAACCCACTGAACACACAAGCTTCAATTTTTCCGCCCGAGACATCAGTACGGAACTCCGGATAAAAAAATAGAGCACCGGATCGAACGGTGGACCTTAGAGTTCAATAGAAATATAAGTCGTACGTAGCGAGCCAACTAACCGAACAGAAATATAAGTCTCATTGGTCCTCTTCGTTTCAGGTTAAATACAGCCTTTGTTTAAAATAAAAGTGAAGTATACGTCGAACAGTAGAATTCTAGACAGCTTCTTTAAGAATCAGAATCTGATTTGTACACAGAATCAGAAGCTGTCACCCACCTGATTCTGTGGATTATGACTCAGATTCTACGAGTTTCATCTCCCACGAGTCGTCGCAGCCACAACAACTTCCACCGTCATCCCTAGGCCTCTCTACCACCCTCATCCACTTATCCGTCACCAACATCGATCAACAATCAACACAGACAATCAGGATTGCCGAATGACTAGATTCTCCAATCAACAGATTCTTCAGACAGCCGCTTCTCCAGACAGTTGACTATAATCTAGAATCTGTATAATCAAAAGCTGTTTCAAAGGGAAGGGAGCCATTTTCTTTCTTTATCTTAGAGTTGAATAGAAACATAAGCCGTACGTAGCGAGATGAACGAAAGTGCAGAAGTCCATAGCCAAATTCGTACGTAACAAAAGTTGGAAAGCATCAAGAAGTCCAGATGCGTGTTCGATGAATTTTTGTACGCAGAATTCATTAAATAAAAAAATGAGAAAAAAATAAGAAGAAGAGGAGTGGCTCTCATGTCAGTAAATAATTAGTGATACATAACAAAAGAACAACATGTGGTGCTTAAAATTCTCTAGAGCAATCCTGTGATATATAGGTCCCATGTGTCATAGCTGGCTAAAAATTAGTCCTAATTCATCCAAACAGAAAGACTAATAGGTGGGCTAATTATTAACTGGCTACCTCTGAACTACCAATTAGCTCATTAACTAGTGAGAGTGAACTAATGCCATGTTTAGATAGGCTAGAGCTAATTATTAGTTAATTAACTAACAATTAGCTCTAATCCATCCAAACATAGCCTAGGTTTAATAGATATAGCAATTTGGATGAAACTAGTACAAAAACAAAAGGTTAACTGACTCGCGTACGTCAGCGTCGTGCAACCTTACGCATGCAAATTGATTGGTCGCTTATTATGTCAGCGTCATACAGCCGGCTGAGCATTGGACTCTGGACTTCGGTTCGGTTCTGTTCTGTTCTCCCTCGGACGACGCGAGAAGAAAAAAAAAAAAGCGAGTTAAAAACGCTGTTAATTTCTTTTACCTCCTCAGCGACGGATCCATAAATATTTAGATGAACGCACGGAGTTAACAAATTATTGTTCAATATAAAAGTTTAAGGTTTGTAATAACAAAATTAAAATACTAAATTATTTATGTCGGTCTATTTTTAACCGACGAAAATATTTTGGACCGACGAAAATAGCGTAGACGAGGCCTATAGCGATAGCTCCTCCCCTCTCGTCGTGCTGCACGGCTGCCGACCGCCCACCGCCGCTCGCCCGCCACCGCTCGGTCCCAGCTCTCGTAGCTGCCTACTTCCATCGATTGGCCCGAGGTCGGGTGGGGAACGTGGAGTTTGTTGGATGTAATCTTATAATAGAAAAGTTTTAGTTTAGAAAGTTTGATTAAGAGTCTATTTAGGAAAAGGAGTCTGATTAGGATAAGGAAGTGGAATCCTATTCTGTTTTGTGGGTTGAAGTTTTGGGTATAAATATGGGGGTAAGCCCCAGTTGTAAAAGCGAACAGAACGAGAAGAAATAAAAGAGAAAATTGCAGCAAAGTTTGTAACGTTCTGTTCCAACAATTGGTATCAGAGCATAGGCACCACGTTTGATCCGTCCAGTAGATTTCTTGGCGAGTTCGGATTGAAGGTCGTCTCGGCGACTTCTTCCGAGTCGGATGTTGCGTGCCGCACAAAAGAAAAGGAGAGCAACTTCCAGGCAACAACAAACATCAAGGACTTGACGCAGCAAAGAAGCAGCACCAGCTCCTAGCGGTGGAGGCTGTGCAAGCAAGAGGAGGTCAGAGACTGCGATACGCAAGTTCTGACGAACGTAAGCGGCGCGGCGCAAGGAAAAGAGGCGTTCGTCGGCGTGACACAAAGGAATCGAGCGGGCGAGGGCACCAGACAGCGGTTGCGTGAGTTCACGTCGCAGCCGGCGAGCGCGACTCAAAGCTCTACCGCAGAGAAGGACGTGAAAGAAACAAGTAAAGCGAGAGGCTGTTACGATATCCGAAGATCATGGGTGAAAGCAAAGATTCAGAGTGGATCCATATCCTCCAATACCCTCTCTGACGATCGACAATTATCCAAGATGGGCAATGAAGATGAAGGCAAATTTGCGCGCCGAGGTGTCTGGGTGCGATCGATCCAAAGGGAAGGCTGAGCAAGATGATAGGATAGATCGGTTTGCTCTTGCTGCGATCTATCAGCAAGACCAAATTCGATGATGCATCGGCTCATCGGAAGGAGACAACCGCGTGAAGCATGGCTAACACTTGAGAAGATGCACGGGAGTTGACCGCGTGAAGGAGGTGCGATGCAAAATCTACGAGCGAGTTTGAGAATCTTCAGATGGGAGAAACCCGGTCGGTGGGCGAGTTCGCGGTAAGCTTACTTCATTATACAACCAAATTATTTCTCTCGGCGGCAGGATGGAGGAATCATGGCGATGAAGAAATACCGCACGTACTACCGTAAAAGTTCGTGCTGTTGTCACCACACTCATGTACTCCCGATTTGGAGAATATGAAAATTGAGGAGATCACCGGTTCGCTCAAGGCGCATGAGGAGTCTTGAAGGGTATCGATCCGTAAAGAGCAGGGTATCGATCCGTAATGAGCGATTATTATTGTTAAAGGAAGATGAAAGAGGTGAACGCATAGCGGTTTAACATGCAGCGTGGGCGCCGCGGTTTGATGAGACGAGGAGGCAGAGGTGGTCGAGGAGACAGAGGTGACCAAGGAGATAAGTCTGAACAAGACGGTGATTACAGACCACGAGATAAGTCACATATCAAATGTTTTGAATGTGAAAAATATGGTCACTACGCAGCAGAGTGTCGCAGTCATATAAAGTGCTTCAATTGTAACAAGTATGGACACTTTGCTTCGGATTGCTGGAACAAGAAGAAGAATGAGGAGGTAAACCTCACCCAAGCTAGTGCAGATGATGAACCAGTAGTTCTATTCCTCTCATTGTGCAAAGAAGAGAAGCCGAACATGCTAATGTTGAACGAGGAGAATATAATTCCTAAATTAAGCCTGGAGGAAGATAGCCACGATCACACTGATTTGTGGTATTTGGACAATGGAGCAAGCAATCACATGACTGGAGATCGTTCTGTGTTTCATGAGCTTGACGAGAAAATTTCAGGGAAAGTAAAGTTTGGCGACGGCTCTACGGTGCAAATAAGAGGCAAAGGAACAATGTTGGTACAATGCAAGAACGGCGATCAGAAGTTATTCTCTGAAATTTATTATATACCGAGTTTGTGCAACAACATACTCAGTCTCGGGCAAATGGCAGAAGAAGGGTGCAGAGTAGAACTGCAGGCGGAGTTCTTGCGTGTTTATGACAAGAACAAAGATTTATTGATGAAGGTCATGAGATCCCCAAATCGGTTGTATAAAATTTCTCTGAAAACTTGTAAACCGGTTTGTTGTGAGGCTAGTGTGAAGGGAAAATTTTTGGAGGAGGTGGACTCCCAAGCGGTGGAGTCACAGCAAAGTGGAAGAAAAGAAAGCGCTCAAGGGCGATGCGCAGAAAAAATAGCAGTGGTGCAACACATAAAAAATAGAGGCGGCTGCAAAAGCTATCTGGCGAGTGGCAGCAGGAGAGCGTGGTGCAGTTCGGCACAGGAAGCTGGTGCCGTGCGAGGCCGAGGGACCAAGCAAACGGCTAGGCTTGTGCAGAGCAGAGAGCGAGCTAGACGATGTGCCGAGCAAAAAGGGCAACGACAGTACTTTGCATGCAACAGCATGGAATTTTGTAGCAGCAACAGTGCAAGAAAGAAGGGAGAGAGGAGGACGTTGTTTTATGTACGCAGACAAGATACAGAACGAGCTGAACGAATTCTTGGAGATGAGAGAGAAGATCGGCGTGATCAAAGGTATTATAAGATTAGGGGGGAAAATGTTGGATGTAATCTTATAATAGAAAAGTTTTAGTTTAGAAAGTTTGATTAAGAGTCCATTTAGGAAAAGGAGTCTGATTAGGATAAGGAAGTGGAATCCTATTCTGTTTTGTGGGTTGAAGTTTTGGGTATAAATATGGGGGTAAGCCCCAGTTGTAAAAGCGAACAGAGCGAGAAGAAATAAAAGAGAAAATTGCAGCAAAGTTTGTAACGTTCTGTTCCAACAGAGTTCCACAAATTTATTCCAGCTCGTACATCCTCTGTATGTTGCTGGAGAGAGATATATGTACTAGGAGAACATTCTTGTTCTTTCTGAGAAGATGAGTGGAATGTTTTCATTTCACAAATGTTCAGCTTCTAAATTACAGATATGGCATCGTACATCAGATTCGAAGATACTAAGATCGATCGCCTGCTAAGCTTCCACAAAAATTAAAGGATTGTCTGCTATTAATTATTCTTCTGAAAGCGCTTCTTCCGGGCGACCATACGCTGTGGCCTCCGTACCTCACAGTTAAACATGTAGTTGTAGTAAGGTGGCAGGTGAGATCTCCATGCAAGGACCTTAAATTTCCCCTGAGGCCTAACACTTCCATATAAAAGATCTTGCACACTAATCTTGGAACCTTCTGCTTCACTTTGAGCCAAGGTCTGCGCAGAACCTATTTGATATTCATCAAAAATCACAAAATATTCAGAAGAAGTTCTGTTTACTCTTCTAAGATATACCGGTTCCACCTCCTGCCAAGGATCGGCAAACTCTGCCCCATGCAGTAGGAGGTTCTTTTGCTTGAATTCTCGGAGGCTTGCAAGAGCCATGCTCCAGAAATGGAGATTAAAATTTGTAAATCAGGAAAAAATAATCACACTTCAATAAATTTATAAAATTCTTACAAGAGAACTATGCTATTTATGTCCTTTCTATTTTTGATTTTTTAAATATAACAAATGAAGTTCAATGCTTATATATATTTGATTGAGCAAACAAAAAGGCTTAACATTTTTGAAAATTTTATAAATGGTACTGAGGCAATTTTTAAGATGTCATAAAAATTTTGGATCATGATCACACTTGAGAAAATTTATAAAATTCTAATAATGTTATTGTCCCTATTATGTTCATTCTGTTTTTGATTTTTTAAAGATAACAAATGAAGTTCAATTATTTTGAAAATTTTATGTATGACCCTACACTACTAAAGATAGTTCAAAAAAAATTTAGATCATGATCAAGCTTGTACAATTTTATAAAACTTTGGTAGTGTTTTTGCCTAAATTTTAAAATGTTTCAAAAATTCGGTTTTTCAACAAATTTTCATGGAAGATGAATTTCTTAAGGGTTATTGGAACAAATCTGGTCAAATTTGGCCATAAAAAGGCAAAAAAACTCGAGATTTTGGCGAATTCTCGCCGAAATTTCTGAGATTACTATAGCAATTTAATTTTTTTTAGATTTTTTTATCTGACCAAAATTTTGGATCCCATCCCTGAACAGAATCCGAAATCTCAGCTGAGATTTTTGAGATTTAATTTGGCAGTTTTTTGAAATATGCGTAGTAGGCCTTCTCACAGTTCCACAAATTTATTTCGGCAGTTTTTTGAAATATTTTAATGCCACTACGAATTGCGTCAACAGATCACCTTAGACTTAAAAGATGCAAATTATTTGATTGTATTTACCTCACTGGTTCTAACTGAATGCTAGAAAACACATTCATTTTCAAATAAGTTGATTGGTGTTTGTAGCATCTTCAATCCAGTAGCACCTTCATTGTCTTACGACATGCCGTATTTTCTAGAAACATTGTTTTCTATATAGGAATGCTGACGCAGTCTAGTGTTACTTACGTTAACACCAGGTGTATTCCTTTTCATTCTATATATAAAACAGGTATCCACTCAGAATGTTGAATATATATCTAATCATCTAATCCCTTGCAAAAGAAAAATAATATACATCCAATTGCCCTTATCTCAGAAGCATTATACGTCTAATCCCTTGTAATATTTATCCCTTGTAATATTTATCAGGATTAAATATATTTTTGCAAATTCGAAATAAATGAATTATTAAAAAAATTCAATTCATTTAAGTCGCTATTCCAATTTGCGATAGAGAGAACTGCGACTAAGTCTCTGTCGCAAATTGGAAATGCGACAAAGGTCTGTCGCAATTCCAAATTGCGACAGACCTTTGTCGCATTTCCAATTTGCAACAGATACATGTCGCATTTTAGAATTGCGACAGATGTGTATCTCTATAAATTTTTTTTGGCATATTATTTCTGTAATTTTTTAAAATATATATATTATTTAAAAAATTCACCTTTTGAAGCTTAATACCACCTTTCCCACACACACTCGTCAATATCCCCATCTAGTTCAATGATGATCAATGTCCTTTCTCCATCCACGTTACGGTTTTGATGCTTGACTATACCTCCATCTCTTAGAGTCACTTCACTTCTATCTATATGGTCATCTCCACTAAAACACAAAATTTGAGACAAGTGGTTACGCACCCTTTCATCGTGGCAAGCATGCTTGATTAAGGTGCTCTTTCCAACTTTTCCTGGACCAATGATCGGTAGAACACCCGGATTTTCAGCACCGGGAGTCTCCGCTTGCAACAGGAAATTTATGGAGGTTTAAATAGCTGAGCTTGCGCCAGTATTGTGAGCAATGGTGGCAGATTGCAGTGGTCTTGCTGACGATCAAAACAGTGCAAGGATAGGCCTGGGCAGCGAAATTCATGGGGTTTACCAGTGGTGGCCGGAGGTGGGCTGCCACCGAGGGCCAGTGGCAGCGTCCATGGCCGGGTGGCCACGCGGTGGAGAAAGGGTAAGGCGAGCTCAGACGAGTACAATTTGAGCTTCAGCCCATTTTTCCCGTGGCGGAATCGGCGGAGGAAGGCTACCACGGGTGACTGTCATTAGGGAAGAAGAACAGTAGGTTGGTGGTGTTTTAGCCGATTTGTTCTACTAATGTCGCTAGGGATGTGCTCAAGAGGCTACAAGGATGCTCTATGCCTGAGGAATTTGGATGTGGTTCACTGGATTGGCTCTACAAGGACGATCAAAACAATGCAAGGATAGGCCCGGGCAGCGAAATTCATGGGAAGATCAGCACTTGGCAGTAACGTGGGGAGTGAAAGCGTAAATTATCTCACGCAATGATGATTACATGGGCCATGCAGGCGTATAAAAAGGAGTACAACCGAGAGGAGAAACTAAATCAGAGGATTACACGTGATTGAGCTAATCCTAGTCATACCAAAACTAGCCTAACTGGCCAAATATAATCCCATGCATTACGGACGGCTGTTGCCAGTCCGGCACACGCAATGGGCGCGGATCCATGCACACATGCATGTCTAACACTCCCCCGTAGTCGAAACGGTAGGCGGACGGACGTTGAGACTGGACCGAAATTCAGTGAAGACGCTCGTCGAGAGACCCTTGGTAAAAATGTCCACATACTGTGTCGAGGTGGGCACATGAAGGACTTGAACCTGGCCAAGAGCAACATGCTCGCGAACAAAGTGTAGGTCGATCTCCACATGCTTGGTCCGTTGATGTTGGACCGGATTGGTAGAGAGATACACAGCATTGATGTTGTCACAGTAAACCAGAGTAGCGCTCTTAAGAGGAGAGTGGAGCTCCATCAGAAGTTGCCGGAGCCAGGTGGCCTCAGCCACACCATTGGCCACGGCGCGATACTCTGCCTCAGCACTGGAGCGGGACACAGTATGCTGGCGCTTGGAAGACCAAGAGATGAGGTTATCACCGAGGAAAACACCGTAGCCTGAAGTGGACTTCCGAGTCTCGGGGCAGCCAGCCCAGTCAGCGTCAGTGTAGACAACCAGATTGGCCGGGGACGTCCTGTGTAGGAGGAGACCAAGGTCGAGCGTGCCCTGAAGGTAGCGTAGAATGCGTTTGACCAGGGCGAGGTGAGGGGCCCGAGGGTCATGCATGAACAGACAAACCTGCTGGACAGCATACGTGATGTTAGGGCGAGTGAAGGTCAGATACTGCAAGGCACCAACAAGGCTCCGATAGTCGGTGGCATCATCAACGGGATCGCCGGCGGCAGAGAGCTTTGAGTGCGTATCAACTGGAGTGCTGCACGGTTTGCACTCAGACATGCCTGCGCGCTCGAGAATCTCCATAATGTAATGCCGCTGGGAAAGGTGCATGGTGTTGTTCTGTCGAGTCACTGATAAGCCCAGGAAGTGATGCAGGGGGCCGAGGTCCTTCATCGAGAATTCCTACTGAAGGGCCATGATGATGCGCCGAAGAACATCTGAGGAGGCAGTCAAGACAATGTCATCAACATAAAGCAATAAGTAGACTGTCTCAGTGCCGTGTTGAAAAATAAACAGAGATGGATCTGACTTGGCTACAACAAAACCCAAAGAGAGTAGATGTGTAGCAAACCGACTGAACCAGGCACGTGGCACTTGCTTGAGGCCATATAGGGATTTGTTGAGGCGGCAGACATAGTCAGGATGAGCCGGATCAACAAAGCCTGAAGGTTGCATGCAGTAGACCGTCTCCGAGAGAGTACCATGGAGGAAGGCATTCTTGACGTCAAAGTCGGTTAACCGCCGATCGAGAGAGAGCCAAAGTCGAATCGTCTGAACGGTCGCGGCTTCACAACCGGCCGAAAGTCTCATCAAAATCAATGCCGGGCGCCGAGTGAATCATGAAGTACCCACCGAGCTTTGTAGCGATCAAGTGACCCATCAGGATGAAATTTGTGGCGATAAATCCATTTACCAGTCACGAGGTTGACTCTGGGCGGTCGAGGAACGAGATCCCAAGTGGCATTCGCTTGAAGGGCAGCGAACTCCTCGGACATGGCGGCGCGCCAGTTGGGATCAGACATAGCCCTGCGATACGTCTTCGGAATCGACGACAGTGTGGCGGCATGAAGGTTCATGCGCTCGACCGGAAGATGGAACCCGGCCTTGCCTCTGGTGATCATGCGATGCGCATTGGAGACCGGCGCGATAGGAACAATGCTCGAAGGCCCCCCAGTGCGGCTGTTTGCATGCGGAGCCAAACCATGAGCGATGCACACCGAATCGACGCGGTCGTCGGTCGATGAAGGCCCGATTAAACCTTCTTCGCTGGCGGCAGCCGCGGCCAAGGGCAATGAGGTAGCAGACCGTCTCGGGCGGGAGATGAAGCAACGTGGCTGGCATCACTGGTCCATGGCGCGCAGTCGTCTGGAGCCGTGGAGCTGGGGCCAACGCTGCTGGCAGCGGCCCGTGGCGGAGTGCCGACGGGGGCAGCAGGGCTGGGACAAGTCACGGTGGGAGGCGGCTGGAGCGCATCCGAGGGTGGGACGAGGCTGCTGTCACCAGCAGCTGGCAGAGGTCCGGCCGGAGAAGTTTCCTCGCGACGGACAGTTCCTGCAGCAAAGCGCGGCCCGATTGGCAGCGGAGAAGACTCCATATCGAGCAAAAAATCATGGTTAGTAGTACCAGGCGACGTGGGCTCCAAATCGGCGAATGGAAAGGAATTCTCATCAAATGTGACATGATGAGAATAATGATCCGATTGGAGTTCATGTCAAGACAGCGATAGCCCTTGTGTTCTGAAGAGTAGCCAAGAAAGGTGCACGCGCGTGGATCGCGGTGAAAGTTTGTTGGCAACGGTGGCGGAGAGATTTGGATAGCAGCGACAACCAAACACCCGAAGATGATCGTATGATGGTGGCGAGCCGTACAAGGCGTGGTAAGGAGTGGAGAACTGGAGGGTTTTGGTCGGATGCCGGTTTATGAGATAGGTGGCGGTATGGAGTGCTTCAACCCAATACTGGGGAGGCATGCGAGCTTCAATGAGAAGGGTGCGGACAACATTATTAATGGTCCGAATGGAGCGCTCAGCTTTACCGTTTTGCTGCGACGTGTAGGGGCACGACATGCGGAGGGAAACACCGTTGGTGAGGAAGAACGACCGAGCCGAGAGATTATCAAACTCATGACCGTTGTCGCATTGGACCTTTTTAATGGTGGTGCCAAACTGGGTGCGGACATACGCAAAAAAGTGGGACAATGTGGCGAAAGTGTCCGACTTAACGCGTAAGGGAAAAGTCCAGAAAAAATGGGAACAATCATCAAGAATAACCAAATAATACTTATAACCAGAGACACTAGCAACCGGGAGGTCCATAGGTCACAATGTATTAAATCGAAATTCTGAGATGCACGAGAACTAGATGATGCAAAGGGTAAACGAATGTGTCGGCCCAACTGACAAGCATGACAAAGAGTATCAACAGGGCCATGGATACAAGAAATGACGGTGGAACGAGCGAGGTGTTGAAGAGTGTCAGCGCCGAGGTGGCCGAGGCGGCGGTGCCAGAGGGAGGTGCTGGTGGAGACCATGGCATGCGAAGGAGACGGCGAAGGTGACGGCAACAGAGGGTAGAGATCGCCAGAGCTATTGCACCTGGCTATCACGCTCCGAGTGCGAAGGTCCTTCACAGAGACGCCATAGGGGTCAAACTCAACTGAACAATGGTTGTCAATTGTAAATCGACGAACAGAAATTAATTTTTTTATGATTTGAGGAGTGACCAACACATTGCGAAGAGTGAGTGAACCATGTGGAGCCGGGAGGTGAGTGGAGCCTACTGAGGTGACGGGAAGCAGGGAGCCGTTGCCAACGACTATGTTGGAGGGAGAGGAATTGAAGGGGGGTGGGAGGTAGAAAGATTACCAGGATCGGACGTCAGGTGATTGGAGGCGCCTGTGTCCATGTACCAGGTAGTTGATGGCGGAGGAGTAAGTTGCATGGTGTTGAACGTAGCAGCTAGTGAGGCCTGGTCCCATCCACCAGGTGCATGCATGGCGTGAGCAACGTGCTGTTGCGGACCGTAAGAAGGCAGTCCCTGCATGGAGCCGGGCATGAGGACGCCAGGGCCGCCAGGTCCGTAAGGAATGCCGTAGGGGGTCCCAACGCCACCAGCAGCGGAAAAAGTAGCCAGCGCTTGAGGCCCATCTCCACCAGCAGCGCCAAAGGCAGTCAACGCCTAAGGAGAAGACGGTCTGGTGAGCAGCGCCCGGCGAGGTCTGCGACGAAGCGGCGCTGATCCGTGGCGTGGCATGTTGTTTGGCGAGCGTGCGATGCCGTCAAGGATTGAAGAAGGAGGGGGCCACCACCTTGCTGCGGTCGATCAAGGTTCTTTGCGATTATTACGCCGACGGCGATTGTTGGGACGGTTTCCGTCGGCCGTAGGCTAGTTGCCACCACCGCCGGCAAGGTGCCGGTTGGCACCTGGGAGGTGGGGCGCCGATCTGCAGTCAGCGGGGATGCGGCAGAACCACCAGCAGGTGGGCGAGCGCCGGCAGAGAGGAGAGCCGTAGAAAGCCCCTTCGCCTTGTCGTTGAGGGTGAGCTCTTCGAGGAGGAGCTCGTTGCGGACTTTGTCGAACGACGGGAATGGCGTTTGGCGCTTGGTGAAGGACGCCAGGTTCTCGAACCGCTCGTTGACGCCGCGAAGAACAGTCAGGGCGAGGGTCCGATTCGGAACAGGAACGCCAAGGCTGCCAAGTTGATCGGCCATGGATTTGAGGCGACAGCAGTAATCAGAGATGGACAGATTACCTTGGGTAAATGTGTGAAACTCCGTGTCGAGCAGCAGCGCGTGATTTTCCTTGTTGCCAAGGAACATGTCCTCGAGAGCGAGCCAGGTGGCGCGGCTAGTGGGCTGATGATTCGGGTCGCTGGAGGTCATGACGATCTCGAGGAGATTGGCGGAGATGGTGCCAAGAATCCAGGGCGCGACGTTGGGGTGGATGTCGTCGGAGAGCACGTAGTCGGTGAGGGCGTACTTGCCGAGTGTGATGAGATGAAGGCTGCGCCACTTGGCGTAGGAGGTGGAGCCGACGTTGAGGACCAACGGAACAAGTGACTTGATGTTCGTGAGGGCGACTGCCTGGGCGTGGAGATTAGCGATTAGGATGGCATCGGCGTCGGCGTCGGCGTCGCGGCGAGCGCGTTCGGTGGCTTCGTGCTCAGCAGCAAGTCGACGACGCTCGGCAGCGGCCTCCTCCTCGGCGCGGCGCTGGGCTTCATCAGCGATGCGCTGATCTTCCTAGGCACGCAGGTCCTCAACCTCCTTGCGGAGTCGCTCGAGCTCAGAGGTGATGCCGGTCATCAGGACGACGATGTGCGGCGGAAGTAGATTGGAAATAGCGGAAGTGTCGGGTCACAGGGGAACCCGTCTGATACCATGAAAGCGTAAATTATCTCACGCAATGATGATTACATGGGCCATGCAGGCGTATAAAAAGGAGTACAACCGAGAGGAGAAACTAAATCAGAGGATTACATGTGATTGAGCTAATCCTAGTCATACCAAAACTAGCCTAACTGGCCAAATATAATCCCATGTATTACGGACGGCTGTTGCCAGTCCGGCACACGCAATGGGCGCGGATCCATGCACACATGCATGTCTAACAGGGAGGGATCGGCTCGGTGGGGACAGTGCCAATCGCGGGGAGAGCAGCGGTGTGGCAACGTTGCAATGATGGATGGGGCTGCGCCGTGGTAACACTTGATTGGCTGTTCTCCTGCCATGGCAGAGGAAGAGCAGAAATGGGGAGTTGAGGCTGTTGTGGTGAAAGAAGATTTCACTCGCATTCTTCTGTCGTGGCAACGAAGCAGAGGACATGCTATGCGCAGAGGACTTGTGCGGTTCCAAAACTAGCAATTTTTTCAGATCGACTTGCTACTATAATTTTACTGCCACTTGCAAGGCGATCTTTTGAAGCTAAATACCACCTTTCCCACGCACACTCGTCAATATCCCCATCTAGTTCAATGATGATCAATATCCTTTCTCCATCCACGTTACGGTTTTGACGCTTGACTATACCTCCATCTCTTAGAGTCACTGCACTTCCATCTACATGGTCATCTCCAGTGAAACACAAAATTTGAGAGAAGTGGTTACACACCCTTTCATCGTTGCAAGCATGCTCGATTAGGGTTCTCTTTTCAACTTTTCCTAGACCAATGATCGGTAGAACACCCAGATTTTCAGCACTGGGAGTCTCCGTTTGCAACAGGAAATTTATGGAGTGTTCCATCTCGATTTGGCGGCTGAACATGCACTTGTTCAGAAGCAAATACATGCTGTACGGCTGGCGGTGCACACGAGGACATCTATTTAGGAACATGACACACTCACTCACACCTCCAATAGTGAGTTCTAGGCTGCCAAGAACTTGCTCTAGAAGCCCGTGTACACTCTGACTATTGCCACTACAGAAACATACACGCTTGGAAGGATTGAACTTAGATGGGGCAAAAGAGTGACTCACTTCATGATCTTTTACCTTGTTTTGTCCATGGGCTCGGCATCTGAAGCTGTCAAGCGTGTAATACCCTCTGTACATCTCCTTCCCTAGTATGTTCAGCTGCTGCAACATGGCTTGGTTCGTGATGTGCCGTTCCTCTGCCTCCTCGACGATGACACGGACTCGTAGCAGCAGCCGTTGCAGGCCGTGCAGTCTCTCATCCAAGGTTGGCGGCGCAATTGGCTTCTAGAATTTTTCGATAAGGAAAGATATGGATCTACCGGCAAGTTCACCCATAATTGCAGAGACAATCATTTCCATGTATGTTGGGGATCTAGATCTCCTAATCCTTACAGGGAGGAGCTTCAATGGATCAATCACCAAGAGCTGAGAGAAGAAACCATGTAATCTGAAATTTTTTAGAGGACTCACCTATTGACTTGTGCCACAGAACTGACCGAAGCCCTTTTCTAACGATGCAAATCTGACGCTCGGTTTAAAAGATACAGTCTTTTGATCAAACTAGTGCAAAAAGAAATTGTTAACTGACTCGCTTAGGTTAGCAGAGGTGGGCACTCGGATCAGTTTTTTTTGACCGGTCAGAGCACGACAGGTTCGGCACGACCCAAAGTCTGGTCTCTTGCACGAAGTTGGCCGTGTCATGTCGGCAAGACACTGTAACACGGGCTGTGCCAAGCTCGATGGGCTGCACGGCCTATCATGACACTGTAGTACGGGCCATGTCTGGCCCGATAACTCACGGCATAAGTAAGAACCCCTGCATGAAAGACACCGACTTGTAGAGCATGAGGTCATGGACGCATTCAACAGCATGGACGCCACCCCCGCCGCCGATTCCTAAGAGAGATAGCCAAGAGGGGAGAGAGAGCTGAAAGAGATTGAGATTGAGAGATGGTGCAAGAATCTGATCTCTCTCTCACCCGTCTCTCTCAATCTCTCTCACATATCTCTCTCAGTCTTTCCTTCTCTCGTCCGTCCCTCTCAATCTCTCTAGCCTGTCTCCCTCATTCTCTTTCTTGTCCATTGCTCTCTCTCGTGTCCATGTTCAGCGCACCCCCCTCGCTCTCTGTAACTGTTCAAGAATAAATAAATTTTAATTCTTTTTCTATAATATTTGTGTCCACTACCTCAACTCCATGCGTCTCCGGCTCCTTTCCTCCTGTCACGACAGTGCAAATGGACCGAGTCTGGACCAGCACGGCACGAAGCAAGCACGGAACGCAAATAGACCGTCTGAGTTCGCCGAAGGCGAGCCGAGTCGGCACGGCACAACGGACTGTCACGGTCCGATATGATTCAAACATAAAGTATAATAAAACTATGCCGAACCAATCTAACACGACATGACGTCCACTCTATAGGTTAGCGTCGTGCAACCTTAAGCATGCAAATTGATTGGTCGCTTATGTCGTCAGCGTCATGCAACCGTCCGCAGTCAAATTAATTGGCCGGCTGAGCATTGGACTCTGGACTTCGGTTTTGTCGCCAGCATTTACAGATACCGGTATTTAACCGAACGACTAGCAACTCCAGCATTTACACGCAGAGCGGCCGAATGCGCAGTCAACAGAAATACACGCATGCATTTACATCGATGGTGCACGCGCAGGCCAGCCCAATGCGGGAATTCAAGCAGAGCCACCCGAAGAAAAAGCAAGATGAAAGAAAATCCATTTATTATGGTTGGACACTCAAGTTGTTCGTGCTGGGGTTCTTTATTTATATAAAGAAGACTTGAAGGTAAATATATAAAGAAGTCTTTCTTTATTACACAACCAAATAGCATATATAGGAAAGGAGACTAATTCAAATATATTGTACAATATCATTCTCCATTATTAAGAATAAACAACGACAACGTTCATCACAACATTAGTGATTTATATACATATGTACACAAATGTAAATCTAACAGTAGCAAATTAACTAACTCAAAACCGCAAATTAACTAACTCAAAACCTTCCTCTTCTGACAGATCTTATCATCCGTGGTCACATGCTTGAACTCACAAATCTCACAGCTATATATGTAGCTGTAATAGGGCGGTAAGCGAGATTTCCACCACACAACCTCGAATTTCCCATGAGGTGCAGCATCTCCAGACATGACATCTTGCTTGGTGATAGGGTCCTCTTCATGAGAAAGCCCTACTCGACATTGATCGTAAAGCTCACAATACCGAGTAGTTTCAGCTTTTCTCGCAAGCAAAATATATTTGCTCTTGATCCCAGAATCACTTGGACCTCTGCTAGGTACAAGTTGATTTTTCGTCACCCCAAGCTTCACTCTAAGGTGTTCAAGAAGGCCTTGCATTTTCGTCTCGTCAACAATACTAGCTCTAACTACGGAGGCCATGTTGCTTAGATCTATGAAAGGTCCAGTGAACTCCTTATACATCTCTCGATCAAAATACGCATCAAACAACCACATTGTCAAAGATGCTAGTTTTGGTTGATCTTCGGGATCTGAGCTTCCAAATGCAAGGATCTTGAAAAAGTACCAGTATGCATCTCGCGACAAATATCTTAGATGAAGAGCCTGTGTCGTTCCAAACTTTGTGATGCTGTCCGAGCAACTTGTGACTATGATTTTACTTTCGTGAGGAAGGCTGCTCTGAGAAACGGAGTATAACCTTCTGCATGCACCCTCGTCAACATCCCCAGCTAGTTCAATTACGACCAGCAATCTATCGTCATTTGAGGAGCTATGACTATGTCTGGTCACTCCATCCCTGAGGGATTTCTCTTCTCTAAAATCACTCTCACTTAAAAAGGTAATACGAGAGAAGTGATTGCGCACCCTCTCATCGCTGCAAACATGCTCAACAAGTGTGCTCTTCCCAACTTTTCTTGGACCAATGATCGGTAGGACACCTAAGTTATCAGCAGTGAGAGGTTCTATATGCAACAAGAAGTTGATAACCCGTTCTTTCTCCATTTGACGGCCAAACATGCACTTTTCCATAAACATATAGGTGCTATATGGCTGGCGACGCATCATAGGGTAGTTCTTCAAAAGTACAACAAACTCAATCATGTCGGTAATGACGGCCCCTAGATTATCAAGCACCTGTTGTAACTCTCCCGTGGCATGTCTACTACCAGCAGGGAAACGAATGCGCTTGGCAGGATTGAATTTAGACAGGGCTAAGTAGTCACTCACTTGATGACCTTGCGCCATCTCTTCTTCTTCATGTGCTTGGCGTCTGAAGGTGTCGAACACATGGTAGCCTCTGTACATCTCTTGTCTCAGCATGTTCAGTTGCTGAAGCATGGCATGGCTTGTGATGTGCCTCCCCTCGGCCTCCTCGACGGTCACGCGAAGCCGAAGCAGCATCCTCTGTAGTCCCCGCAGGCTCTCCTCCTTGGACGGCGCCGGCGACTTTAAGTACCTGTCTATCAAGGGGGAGACTGATCTGCCGGCAAGTTCGCCTACGATTCCAGCGATGAACGCTTCCATTGGGAAACCGGAAACCTCTCTCACCAAGCGTAGAGGTGAGGTGATAAGAAGTATATGTGATGCGAAACTTTTGGTTTAGTGTCAAAGAAAAATGGACTCGGTAGTAAAAGCCCAGAGGTATAGTCTACGCAGTTGCTATCTCCTTTCTGCCCATCGCTAGCTACTTTTCTTAACAACTAGCATTATGGTAACCATTTCTACAGGTAGTCATTTTTATAATTTCTTTGGGTTTAACCGTTTAATTTACAATTCTGAAATAAATTCTTACCCAGAATATTCTACAGAGCCTTGGAAATCAAACGCTAAATTTGACTTGTTTCCAACTGTGAGACCTAAAAACGGTGATCAGAGGGTAAATGATCAACAACAATGCCCCCCCCCCTCCAAAAAAACAGAACCAAGCAAAACATCACTTCATCAAGGAAGAGCGGAAGAATAATTTTTCAACGAAAATCAGCCCGGGGCAGCACCACCGTAGCTAATAGTTCGGTAGTACAGGACTGAATAGTAAAACTGGCACTACCACATGCCTTTCTTTTTGCCAAAAAAACGATTTGCAAAAGTGTACAAAGTACTATCGCTCTGTCACAACCCTCTCAAACCTTTTTGCTGGAGCTGGAAGAAGCTATTTGGCCTGCTGGAGCTGGAAGAAGCATTGGAGGGCAGTTCGTCACGTATACAACAAACTCACTCGTACCGGTAATGATCATTTCTATACTATCAAGCACCTGTTATAACGCCTTTGTGCCATGTCTACTGCTGGAAGCGCTACAAACACGCTTAGCAGGATTGAATTTAGACAGAAATAAGGGGCGACTGATCACTTCGTGGTCATTGCCATTCTCTTCTTTGTGGGCTCTGCATCTGACGGTGTCGAGTACATAGCAGCCTCTGTACAGCCCTTATTTCAGCCACGTTTTTATTATATGGGGAAAGCTATTTATAGTGCTATCGCTCGCCTGAGGGTGAAATTACAAAAGCATCTCTAAAAAGATTCTAAAGTACTAAGGGCTCTATAGTCATTTCCTCCTCTGTTTGGTAGCCCTGCCGCACGGTATCTCCTACTGCGCTCGGTGAGCACTAGTTGGTGAGTGCAGGAACACGCACTGTTGCAACCCGGTAGTGCGGAAGGCACGCTACCGCAGTCACAGGGCTCCGGTTACCTTCCGTGGTAGGTGTGGAGTATACGGACCCCGGGTATCTGTATGGCGGGCCGTGAGGATCACCCAAGAGGGGATGGGCTAAGCCGACTACATAAAGATAGGTATTGCTCAGGAGGCAGGCCGCCATGCGCAACAAGGAAATCCCGAAGATGGAAACCAACCCTGCTGCGGGAGGATACAATTGTAATCCTAACCGCTATCATGTATAAGGGATAAGGAAAGAGATATAATCTCCACCTTGTAACCAATTAGGACTCTCCTTTGTAACCACCCTCCTCTGCTATATAAAGGGGGGTGGGGGAGGAGGAGAGGGAAGCAGAACATGATCATCAGAGAATAAGTTAGCCAATCATAATTTCAAAGCACGGGACTAGGGTATTATCTCCTCCGAGAGAGCCCGAACCTGTATAATTTCCCGTGTCTTGTGCTACCATCGAGTTTGGATCCGGCGCCTAGCCCCCTTTTTCATTATTGTTAGTAACAAACCACGACAGTTGGTGCGCCAGGTAGGGGCTGCGCTAAGATCAATCTCAGCAAGCTTGATGGCAATCTTCAACGGACGAAGTCTGGCCTTTTTGGGTGGCTTTTGCGGCGGCTGGAGGCTTCCGTTTTGATGCGACTATTGTTTTTCTGGCGGCTATGCATTGCGGCCGGCGACTGGAACTTCTGCGCCTGAATGATTGACTAAATAATTTAGTGCTTGCGCCTTTGGTTCCCTCGTGGCCGACTGGCCGAGCAGGCACGAGACGTCCTGGCCGACGACTAGAAGCTGTGCCAGAAGTTCCTGTTGGCGACTAGAAGATTGATGCATGTCATTGGTGAAAAGGAGCGTCGACTAGAAGATCGCGAGTCGTTCTTTTTGCTTCTGGCGGCTGGCCTTCCTAGCGCCCGGTCACGACAAGTCCTGCTCGGCGAGTGGGGACGAACGGCGTTCTGGCGCGACGGCAAGAAGGCAGCTGTGCATGCATGCAAAGCGAAGGAGATCGGCCAACTAGAAAGAAGTGCATGGCGTGAGGAAAAATCAGGAACTTCTCTTTGTGGTGTGAGGAAAAATCAGGAACTTCTCTTTGTAGCGTGAGGAAAAATCAGCCGACTAGAAGACTTGATTTCCTCGTGCATCTTTTGGCGACAAGAAGATACTGCAATCATCTTGCGAAGGAACATCTCGGATGCGGTCGTCATAGCGGTTTTTCAGAAAGAAGTCAACGACGCCAACTTGATCAAAAAGATGTCTCGGAGGCCGCCAACTACGATAAAGGAGATGTTCGCATTAGCGGACCACTAACGCCTGCGCCCCGAACGCCACCTTCGGCACGGCCACGAGCCTACGCTGCGCTTCGAAGCGCCACCTTTTCGCGACCCACGAGCCTACGCCGCGCTTCGAAGCGCCACCTTTCGCACGGCTAAGAGCCACGCCGCACCAGCGCCACCTTCAAGACGACCACGAGCCTACGCTGCGCTTCGAGCGCCACCTTCGCACGACCACGAGCCTACGCCTGCGCCCCGAGCGCCACCTTCGGCAGGCTACGCGCCAACGTCTGCGCCGAAGCGCCACCTTCGCACGCTAAGAGCTAACGCCGCGCCCAAGCGCCACCTTCGCACGGCTAAGAGTTAACGCCGCTGCCGAAGCGCCACCTTCGGCACGGCCACGAGCCAATGCCAGCGCCCCGAGCGCCATGAGCAAGGACGACACGATCGTCAGCAACACATGGAGCATAAAGCAGCTAAGTCGCTTTTTACTCAATTATGTCATTATAAATAAAATTGTTGGCTTTCTTGACTTGCTACTTAGTTAATCCACAACTAAGCAGTAAGTCGGGGCCTACACCTAATAGTGCACGCATGCGCACATCTTTTTTTCTGAGTTGTCTTTCGTCTTTTACTTAACGATTGTAAATGAATCCGAGTGCGTTAATTCCAAGTTGTGAAGCTCTGACCTCATGAATGGCGAACTTTAGTCACCCAAATTATGTGCCTAGGAAAAAGAGCCATGAGCCGACTCCCGACGCTCGGGGGCTAGACTAGTCGGGCAGAGTGCTTAAACAAAAAGAGTCAAACCACTCGGATGAATTCAAAATCAATAAGGAAAAGGAGTAAAAAAAACTTTAAAATTATATATAAACCAGTCAGACATCACATCCGAGTGAATTGTTTTACATGGCCTAAGTTCTGCATATATATGATTTCATTTCAGGACTACTAAATTTGGATGCGACGCATGCAGGCCAATGCTTCAACGACGACATCAACAACTTCAGCGACGAATGAATTTAAAGGAAGTGGCGCTAAATTTCGCCTTGAGCGGGAAAAGCGTTTTGACTTCTGTATATCGTTTGGGATACGGTATGCCCCATGATGAGCCACCAGCTGTACGCCGCGACAGTCGGATATAATTCAATGTGTGGAGCTCTATTGAGTCCTTCATGATCTCTTTGCCAACAATGGGCACTCGGTTGGAAAGGAAAACAAGTCGGGAAACTACATCAAGAACTGGAAGCACTTGGCGTGAAGCATGACTCAGCTGAGCTGTGACCAGGAAGGCGGCAACTCGATCGCAAAGCACTCGGGGGCTACTATGGAGTATACGGACCCCGGGTATCTGCATGGCGGGCCGTGAGGATCACCCAAGAGGGGATGGGCTAAGCCGACTACATGAAGATAGGTATTGCTCAGGAGGCAGGCCGCCATGCGCAACAAGGAAATCCCGAAGATGGAAACCAACCCTGCTGCGGGAGGATACAATTGTAATCCTAACCGCTATCATGTATAAGGGATAAGGAAAGAGATATAATCTCCACCTTGTAACCAATTAAGACTCTCCTTTGTAACCACCCTCCTCTGCTATATAAAGGGGGTGGGGGAGGAGGAGAGGGAAGCAGAACATGATCATCAGAGAATAAGTTAGCCAATCATAATTCCAGAGAACAGGACTAGGGTATTATCTCCTCCGAGAGAGCCCGAACCTGTATAATTTCCCGTGTCTTGTGCTACCATCGAGTTTGAATCCGGTGCTTAGCCCCCTTTTCATTATTGTCGGTAACAAACCACGACAGTAGGCAATCGCGGAAGGTGACACGTGTCACTTTCTGGTGCTTCCGCGTAAGGGATAGGACTATTTTTCAATTATGTGAGCTAAATTTACAAAAAAAAAGTACAAGGTACTAGAAAAAACGATGATTCCATAGAAAACTAGCACTAGGGGACAATTAAAGGAAGTAATAGCTGAGTAGGCTGCATGAGAAATTCTACAGATAAGCAGATGGTGATGGTTCAGCAAGCAAAGACCCAAGAGTCAAGAGTTGTACCGGTTGCTAATCAGTCTAGTATATGTAATAAGTAAGGAAAGAAAGAAAGAAAAGCCGTAACAGTGGTCAGCAGTTACAAGAGAGAGGAAGCCCAAATGTCGAAGATCATGTTCATGGAATGGATTGATTTTTCGGTGTCAGATCAAAGAGACTGAGTCATTTTCTATGATAATTCCTCTCTCTCTCTCTCTCTCTCTCTCTCTCTCTCAGTCTCTGTCTCAGTTCTTGTTCGTCGTTTGTCCCGTTACACAATCTTCCTGAGGACAGAGTCCCGCAAATGGAGATATTCACTTTTGCGGTCTTGGGTGAACTCGCCAATAGATCCATCAGTTTCTTCATCAATAAATGCTCCAAACCAAAGCTACAAAGGATTCTACTCCGGGCGCAGGTCATCGTCGAGGAGGCTGCGGGGCGTCACATCACAAACCAAGGGATTCTCCAGCAGCTGAGCATGCTGAGAGATACGTTGTACCGAGGCTACTACGTACTTGACACCTTCAGATACCATGCTCACCAGGAAGGGCAGGCTAAAGATGACCAGGAGGAGACCGCGGGGCGTCACTACTTGACACCTTTAGATACCGTGCTCACCAAGAAGGGGAGGCTAAAGATCAGGCGGTGAGTCGCATTTCTGATATGTCTCTGTCTCTTTTTGGAGCAAAACGAGTTTGCATTGTGTGATATTTGTTTTCATATTTTTTTTTATCGGATACGAATATGAATAATATTGAATACGGATATGGAGCTAATACGAATCGAAAATAATACAGTCACGGATATTTGTCAAAGCATGAAAACCTTTTAAATTATACACACAAAATGAAAAAAAAACATAACTATTTTATTTGCTACAAACATTCATGAAGAACATGTAATGATTCAAGATTTGTATTCTCTATTGAATTATGTTTAAAATAATAAATTATGTATTTATGAGTTTTATGCATTTTAGGCTACTTATTTAAAATATTTTCCTATTAATGATAGCAGTGTTTGATTTTTCAAGAAAATTAAAAAGCTGATAAAATCCTAATTTTTTTTTGTAAATGTTAGGTTGTGTCAAGAACTTCTATAAAAAAGTTCGTAATTTTTGGAGTTGGTTTGCCAATTTTAACAATTAAAATTTGTTTTTTGAATTAATTAAATTAGAAAATGATTTTGAAATTCAAAAACTTTTTGGCCTATAAGAGTAGCATTGGCCCAGCCTATGGACATATCTTGATAATTTAGCTCATAAATATCCAAATTATTTAGATTCATATCCGAATCCAACAGATAGTGAGCTACCGAATCCGTATCCGTTTCTGATCTGATACTATCTAACAAATATCGAATCCGACAAAATCTGTATTAAAAAATTGTCTAAATTGGTCGGAAATTATCATATTTACTTTCATCCCTTGAAAGGAGTGCCCAAGGTCAAATAAATATCGTGTGCATGGAATAGGTTGATCTTTTGGATGACTTAAAGAGCGTCACAGAACCGTGTGTTGGCGGCAGCTTAACGCCGCTCAAACAAACATTTGGCATTAAGACCTGTAATGACTTTCTTAATTGTTAATTCTATTTATGACATTTATATATGATGATTAATTTAACAACAATATTTGTGACAAATAATATTTACGATGGATTACAATATTTATTGTGACAAATAATTTACTTGTGGAAAACAAGATACTGTGTTGGATGTGGTTTATTTGCAACAGGAGGTACAACGTAACAATGCGAGACGCACGCACATTGTAGGTCATACAGGGCCTGTTTGGTTGTCTTCTCAATTGAGCCAGGCTGTATGAGTTCAGCCTGGTTGGTGGGAGCCTGGCTGAGTGGATGGAAGGTGATGTTGTTTGGTTGGTTGTATGAGATTGGACGGTTTGTCTGAGAGAAGTTGTTTGGTTGGGTGCACTAGAAGAAGCTGGAATGGATAAATTCAAGAGAGATGGATAAATTTTTTTGAAAAAGTAATACTAGAACATCAACAAATTTAAAAAAGAAAATAAATATTGGAAAACTAAAAAAATTCAAAAAATAAAAATAAAAATTCAAATTAGTGAAAAATAAAAATTTGATCTTTTAAAATTTATATGGCAAGTGTGGTCTAGTTTTGTTCGAAAAAATGTCAGGAACGCATAGCTAAAATCGGTTTAGTGATTAGAGATTGTAATCAAAAGATATTACAAGAAATAGATGAAAAATAGATTACATATGTGATGATGTCATCATGCATGCATTGTCAGTGAGGCAACCCATGCATGCAGCGAGCCTGGCTCACGGGATACGGCCGATTCTGGCGTTTCCTTCGGGCCAGGCTGCGGGGGCTAAGTTGCATGGTTGGAGCCAGGATAGGATGTCCATACAAGCAACTAAACAGCAGTATCTTGCATATATGGAGCCAAATCTTAACAGATGCAGCGAACTAAACAGCCCCACAGAATCCACGTAGGTACGTACTACAGTGATGCCACAGGGTTGCAACGCTTCTGTCGGCTGTAGCGCACGAAAAAGAAACCAAAGAAAGCGATGGCTAGAGAGGAAAGAGAAGAAACAGGAAGAGAAAAAAAAGGAAAGAAGCAAAAAAAAAAAGAGGAGAAAAATTTAAGAGATTATTTGATATTTGTGTTTTCATGTAGAGAGATCTTTATACGTATTCTTTGAGAGAAATCAATGGGTATGGATTTTGATCTATTAATTTTTGTTTACTGAATAGTTACTTTCTGGAATGCACATGTTTAATCTAGTTTTTCTTTCATGATCTTAGATTATCTATCTAGATTGATTCGTTCAGTTTGATTATTATTTTATTAATTTCTAGAATTAATGAAAATAGAAAAAAAATTAATTTTAGATGTTAGTTTGTACCGATTCTCTGTTGACATGAGATTAGCTATATATCAAAATGATTATAGTACATATGCTCCCAGTGAGATGTAATTAATTGGCTATGGAAGTTTACATGAGCGCGGTACAAATTTTCCCAATACAACAGAGCTAGCTATGAAAAATCATAGTTCGAATTCCTGATTGGTAGAAAATCAACTGTGGCCCCGTGCAAATCAAGAAAGGAGAGTATCATGCAATATTGATTTTTGCCCCTCGCAGAAGAGCAGAATTATTTAATGCTTCAAAGCAAGCATCGTCTGATGCATCATATGCACATTGCCTGTTGCAAAGTCAAAGCGCATAATCAGCATTTTCTTTTTAAACATTGACATCATGGCCGGGTGTCGACGAGAGAAAAAGAGCCACTTTATCATACATATTACTATATGTCTACGACCGATAATACTAGACAAAATTATGATCAAATGTCAATGAGGCAAGGTCACTACTCCATCGACACATCCTAAATGGAAGGATTAGACACATTCCTTTCCAAATTTTTTTGACAAAGGAAGATTTTATTACTTTCAAGAAAATTACATCGAGAAGATTTAAAATCCTTGAAATCTCTCCCGGCCTCTGCTTAACCAAGAAGCACACAGCCAAAGAAAAATAAAAAATACAAAAAGACACACCCACACTAAACACTATCAATCCTAAGATTAGCCCGCCATCCAAAAGCCTGGGAGAAGAAATCCATTGCCACCCTCACCAACCGTCGCGAAGCCTGCTCCATAATAGGTCTCAAGTCCGACTTCTGCAGCACAACCCACGAACGGAGCCAATGGGACATAGCAAAGATAACCTGCAAAGGGGATATGTTTGATTTCCGTTCAAAGACAATATCATTCCTATGTAACCAAAGGGACCAACACAAGGTTGTAGCACCTAGTAACACCAAATTCTTAAAATCCTTCACAAAAGAATCAAGCCAACTCCCAAACATATTTGCGACACTACCAGGTTTGTCAATACCAAAAGCGAAAAACACAGAACCCCACACCATACGTGCAAAGCGACAATGAAAGAACAAATGTCTAATTGTCTCCATTTTGTGACAAGAACAACATGTTGTACTACCCTGCCAATTGCGTTTTGCCAGATTGTCCTTGGTTAGAATAACCCCTCTCCTAAGGTACCACAAAAATACTTTAATTTTTAGTGGGGCCTTTAACTTCCATAGGCGCAAATTTAAATTAGGAACATCCCGTTTAATCAGCGCCAAATAATGAGATTTCACGGTAAATTGTCCAGATTGACACAATAGCCAACGAAATTCATCATTACCCTGCGTCAACTGTAAATTGGTAATGCGAAGAAGCAAATCATTCCACGCCACCAACTTAGTTCCAATCAATGATCGTCTCCAGGTTATGTTAAGTTGTGAGTTCGCAAAAACTTCCGCAATAGTGATATTTTTCACCCTAGTGAATTATATAACCCAGGGTATTAATCTTTAAAAGCACTGCTTCCAAGCCAAATGTCCTCCCAAAATCGCACCTGTGATCCATTATTAATTGCGAAAATACCGAATCGAAGGAAATCTCTTTTGACCTTCATCAAACCAGACCAAAAGTGCGAATCACCTGGTTTCCACTCCGTTTGTACTAACGATTTAGAAGCCATATACTTATTCCGAAGAAGTTGTTGCCAAGTACCATCCGAAGTTGAAAGCTTGAACAACCATTTACTCAAAAGAGCAATATTCATAACTTTTAAATCATGGATCCCAAGACCCCCTTGGCTTTTGGGTTGGCAAACAACACTCTATTTTGCAAGTCGATATTTTCTTTTGGCCTCATCCTTGCCGAAAAAAAGCGAGCGGAAATAATCCGGTTTATTGAGAACACCTTTAGGAATCGAAAAAAGACATCATATACAAGGAGACTACTCGAACTGAATTTATAAGAGTTAGTCGACCTCGATTGAAAGTTTGTTTCCCTTCCAAGCTGCTAGGCGTTTTTGAAACAGCTCTTCTACCCTCTCCAATCTGAATTTCGTAATTTTTAAAATGAATAGGAATCCTAAATATTTCAGAGGAGATCCTTGTTTACAACCAAAGAGATCCATATCTTCTGTAATGATTCTTGGGCATCACCAAAACAAATTAACTCACTCTTATGGAAGTTAATTTTGAGACCGAGATTTGCTCGAGCAGCATAAAGCAATAACTTCATATTGCGAGCTTTTTCAAGGTCATGATCCATAAAAAGAATTGTGTAAATGCGCATCTTGAAGAATGGATAAACCACCATCAACTAGATAGGGTAGAACTCCACCAATTTGCCCTGTTCCTTAGCTCGGGTAATCAAAGCGCCAACATGTCACAACAATATTAAGCACAAAGGCGATAAAGGATCACCTTGTCTAAGCCCTTTTCTAGTCTGGAAAAAAGGACCGACTTCACCGTTTACATTTACCGCCATACTACCACCCGAAATGAAGGATTTAATCCAAGCAATCCATTTGGATGAGAATCCTTTCATACGGAGAGTCTGAAATAGAAAAGGCCATTTAACCTTATCATACGCTTTCTCAAAATCGATCTTAAAAACAACCCCACTAAGCTTTTTCCGATGCATCTCATGTAATGTTTCATGCAGAATAACGACCCCTTCAAGAATGTTCCGACCACGCAAAAAGGCCGTCTGAGTCGGACTTACTACCTTATCTGCAACCATATTCAATCTGTTTGTAACAACCTTAGTAAAGATTTTGAAGCTAACATTTAAAAGGCAAATTGGTCTATATTGTTGAATGACGTTCGCATCCTGAACTTTAGGAATAAGGTTAATTATTCCAAAGTTCAGACTATACAAAGGGATATCTCTAGTAAAAAACTCCTCAAACATAATTAATAAATCGCCTTTGATAATATCCCAGAATGTCTGAAAGAATTCTACCGGAAAACCATCCGGGCCGCAAGCTTTATTATGCTCCATCTGGAAAACAGCATCTCTAACTTCTTTCTCAGTGAATTGAGCAGTAAGAAGAGCATTTTCCTCCGAAGAGACTTGCGGAATATCTTGGTTAACCCCCTCATTAAGATCTAAATGACTCTCACTCAGATTTCCAAACAAATCCTTGTAGAATTTGGTTATATAATGTTTGAGATTCGTCTGGCCCTCAATCGTACCATCCTCATGGTCCAGCGAAAAAATTCTGTTCTTTCTATATCTTCCATTAGCAATCAGTTGAAAATATTTAGTATTATTATCACCAAATAGCACATCCGTCACTTTAGCGTGATAATATCGAATCTCTTCCTCTCTTAGAAGAGCCAGATTCACCCGAGCGACAAAGGTTCTCACGCTCCGCCACCGACAACTCCGAATCTCGGACAACATCCAACTCATGGATAATTGCCTGAAATTCTTGCTTCTTTGCTTGTAAGCCCCATTACTATTACGAGCCCATCCCGAAGAAAATTCATAAAACCCCAATTTACGGTTCCAACGTTGGACCGGGTTATTCCCTAATGAGCTTATTCCAGATTTTGAACACCTTATCATGAAGATCATCCTGGTAAGCCAATTAAGGTCAAATCTGAATTGTTTAGAAAGCCCGAGAAAAGCTGGCTCTCTGTATCTAGCAACAAAAGAGAATGATCCGAAATGCCTCTATCCAAAGCTTGAGCGAAACAAGTGGGAATTTAAAATCCCACTCGTAGTCATTAAAACCCTATCTAACTTCTCATAAGTTGGGCTTGGTAAAGAATTTGCCCGTGAGCTGCCGACCAGATAGTTCAATCTCACGCAGATCCAATCATCAATGTGACATTGAATAAGAAAGGCCATCGATCACTAAACCTACTATTGTTCTTTTCTGAGCTTTTTCTCATAATATTAAAATCTCCCCCAATAAGAGTCGGTAAACTATTAAGTTGGCATGTTCTCACCAATTCAGCCAGAAATGCAGCTTTGCATTCATGTTGAGCTGGACCATAAACTGCCATAAGAATCCATTTAAATTTGTCTACTTTATTACTTAAATGAAATTTGATGAAAAAATCACCGTCCTCAACCATAACCAAATCTAGAAGCACCATGTTAACCCCTAATAACATCCCACCTGATCTACCTCTCGGTGGAATACAATGCCAAACGAAATCTACACCTCCAGTTAGACGTGCCAGTTTCGAATTTGACATGTCTTGCTTTCCCGTTTCCATGACAGCAATAAAAGCCAAATTGTAATCCTTAACCGTCTCTGATATGTATCGAAATTTAGCCAAGTCTAAAAGACCTCTGCTATTCCAAAAAAGACCCTTCATGGAGACCTATTCTTTACTTTTAATTTACGATGCTTACGAGATTTACGAGACGAGGCCATTAGATCACAAATTCTAATATTTAAATCCTCCTCCTCGAGATCCCGTCCGAAACATCATTCATCAAATCGCGAATAAACCACTATCTACCATAGCAATTTAAATGCGTCACTTGATTCACAATTAATAGGCACCCTATTCTCCACCATATTCTTGGAGTTAATCTTTTGTCTAACTGATTTAGCCATTTTTAGCCTATCAACTTCCATTCTTTTTAAAGCTTTAATCAACAGATTAGCACCTGAATTACACTTTGCCAATCTAAAACCTAAACTCTGTAGATTTGCCGCACAGTGCTCATCAGCCATTGTCACAAAAGATAAGGAATTCTTACAGGGGGTCATACCAGTTTCATAATGTAGAGACGTCATAGGCGAATGTGAGCTCTGCATTGCGGGAGCCACCACCTTGCCTCCTAAGTCAACGTCCAAATTCCGCTTCGCGGCACAACGCATTGCTTTATCAATAGCATGACCATATGACAATAAATAGCCATCATCAATTTGCACGTTACATCGTAAACTACGACGAAGACCATTGATAACATTGTAATGGACATGACTCGACAAAAGAGGCAGCTTAGAATCAGGATTCATACCTTCACGTGATGCTGCCATTCCGTTGTCATGAATCTCCTTTTGGTCCATCTGATCATCCCCTCGAGGCATCTCACCATACATGGACTCACCACCAATCTCCAGTGAATTCCCAGAAAACTGCTCCCCACTTGTCTCCATGCTGCCCTGAAGCATCATCTGCGATTCGTCACCAACAGATGTACACAACTCCTGAATACACTCCCTTACCGGAAACACCTCTTCCTGATGCACTGAGTGTTGCCGGCCAGACTGCCCCGATCCCATATCAGGCGACCAACACACATCCTGATACACTGTATGTTGCCGACCAGCCAGTTCCTGATCTGCTACAAGTTGCCTACCAAGTTGTCCCAATCCCACATCATCTGGCAACAAAAACTGAACATCAGAATTACTACCCAACTCAGAACTGACACCCAACTCCATCCTAGGCAACTGCGACAAATTCTGAACCTCAGCAGAATCTCCTACCTCCATCGGCTGAGGCAAATTCTGGAGCTCAGAACTGGCACCTCGAACCATGATATTCGACTTTGCCAAGGACTCAGAATTCTTCAGAGCACCTGAACCAATCCTCAAACCCTCATCAGGCATCTTAGTAACCAAAATATTAGGCACAGCATTCTCAATACTCTTCAAGGAGAAACTCTTTAAATTCTCATAAGCACTACTTATACCATTCACTGATACATCCTTCGCCATTTGCATTGGAACAGGACCACCACCCAGGGGCTTAGAGTCAGCCGCCGACGAATCTTGCACACTTTTCATTTTCTTCATAACAGAATCACTTTTCCCCCAGAACTCGCCCCATCTGCCCCTGAATCCCCCTCCTCCTGATGATCTGAAGCAGGAGGATTAGGTGGTGGCAGTGCCGATTGAAATGAATCCTCCTCAATGGTAAACTCAAGATCATATCCCACCTTGTGAAATACCAGATCAGTTTTGAGAGGTAATTGTCCTCTATCAATCATACCAACCAAAAGACGAACTACCCCTTTTTTTCTATAAGTGTACATGTCAACATCCAAAGTGACGCCAATCAAAGAACCAAGTGCCCAGAAACCCAAATAATGGCGCCAAGCATGAGGAACACCCGTTACGTGCACCCATACTTCATCTAGATGATAAGCAGGTGCAACGTCACCGCTAAACTCCCATTCAGAGATGGTTATGGTAACTTGATGATTCTTTAGTTTATATTCAATGTCTGCCATACGCTTTAACTCCTCTTCTGAAGGAAAAGCAACCAGAAATGTGTCATTGTCATGTGGTAAAGCTTCCCACTTCCAATCAATCCGAGTCAGCCTTGCGAGCTCGCTCTGAACAGTGGCTGCGTCTAATTTACCACCCGTAATTGTAACTAAAGCAGTCGGAGCCGGATCAGGTGTCTCTAACTTGAAATCAAATTCTGGAATTCTGAAGAAGCATAATTCATTTTTTGAACACCCAAACATGGACGCATTTGGCTTTGGCATCTTAAGCAGCGGGCATTTAACCGGCAGATGTGCATTCAGTTTATTGCAAACATAACAATCTAAATTCGCTTGACAACCAGACTCTAAATGCCCTACAACTTTGCATCTGAAGCAAAATGGGGGGCGAGGTTTTTTCACCTTGAAGGTTCTGATGAATTCTTCTCCTGCGCCGACCCATGCCCAGGCAGCCCTCCATCATCCCCAACATGACCCACCGGCACAAACTGTTGCCTGACCGGTGCAGCAGCTCTCCCCCTTCCGCCTGTAATGTGACCACGTCCGTGCCCTTGACCACCTCTACTTCTCCCCCCAATAAATCCTCGATCAGCCCCCGCCATTCCAGCCGCTGAAGCATGACGATTAGCAAACGCCCCTCGATCAGCCGGCCGCCCTCGTTGGGAGCGGCCAAAAGGGGGCCGAATTCTATCATGCCAACCCGCCCACTGTTGACGATCTTGTTGCTGGCGCTCCATCACCAGCGGCGTCGGCGGTAGGGCAGCAATTTCAGCATAAGAGCGCTGAGGCTTACAAACCCTTGATACCTGGGCATGTATTGTATGTATCAGAGGAGAATTGTATTTGGACTTCCTTTCAACAGGCCGCCGAAACACAATACGGGCCATACCGTAAGCCTTGGCCCGCTCCACCAAACTCCCGGTAATTTCGCCTTCTTTTGAATTTTGAAAGCACCTCTTCCCCCTCTGTGCCGGCGAGCACCGCCCCATGGCCGCCGAAGACCGATCAGCATCGCCCATTGACAATCCTTTCGGCCCAGGCTTTGCAGTCAGGTGACTACTTTCACAAATTGGCGAGCTAGGCCAGAAAGCCTGTAACGTCAGTGCCGGCCGAATGCGAGGTTTTGGCAAGGGACCACACCAAGGCCGACACTTCCCATTCCGGCGAGGGTAACGACCGGAATGCCTCTCCGACGTCCTCTTATTCCGCAGCAATCCCGCATCACGGACGAACGGATCATTTCCCTTAATTCCTGAATTACTAGGACACACACCAATCCCACCCTCTGTTCCTGTACCTTGTCCGACAACAGTCAGAGAACTAGGCGCCACAATATTCAGAGGTGGATCACTACAATCATCAACCGTAGATGAAATGGCATGAGGTAAATCCTTCGATTTAACCACCAAATCAACATCAGTTGTTCCAATCACTAAATCACCTTGCAATTCCTTATCTCGCCGAGACAAAGATGCAGCCGATGAAACCCCAGCAAACTTCTCTCTAACTTGAATCGAAAAACATACCTGATCCTGTTGGAGATCATCATTCTGCCCCTTGGCAAGAACGTTGATCCCCTTCGGAACGCCGTCAAAAACCACATCGCTCATCGCTCATCGTTCACTTGATACATGGATGAATGCATAATATAATGGCAGGATATTGGCCCTCCAGTGCTCTGCTCTGTTTGTGGCTTTTGGTTTCTCCCTAGGGCCTTTCCAAATTTAATTGAGATATCAAACCGAGTTGGAATTTGATGAAAATTTTTGGAGAAGTTTTTGGGTTATTGCTAATGCTCTCATAAATATTTCAGAGTACGATCAAATCTGAGGAATTTTTGAAAATCCATTTATTGCTTCTGTGCTATTGAAGAAATGTTGTATTTGGTTTTCCGGAGGCTTCAAATAAAATAATGATCAAAGTAGGCGGCTGCAGAAGAGCGCGTCCCAGGCGGCAAGCACAGGTCACGTAAATTAAAGAAGCTGATCATCGTTCCCGACGAGGCGTGGCAGCAGTGCGCAAACATCAAAATCGAGGCTCCATTGCGTCAGGAGATCGAAAAGCAATCGGCCCTCACGGCGTCGTGGGCTACAGCGGTAAAAGATAGAGATCAGTAGTAGATCAGAGTAATTATATATCCTCTATCCAACACTGCGCAGCACTGTACAAGGAAAGCGACAGCATCAGAGCTACATCGTAGTTACGTAACTCGAGCAAGCGTGGTAGTTTACCGACAGAATTTGGCACCGCAGCGACGCGACGCGAAGGGCAAAAGCCACGTTGTCTCATTGGCACAGTATTGGATACTGTAGCAGCCGAAGAAAACAGAGAATATATATGTAATAGATTTTTTCTACGTGGCTACTCGGAAGTACGATCTTCTATTGCTAGATCGAGATACAATTTTAGGTAATGCTGCTATTGCTTCAAATAAATCATTTGATTATGATGCTACTAATCTTTGGCATATGCGTCTAGCGCATATGAGTGAAATTGGTATGATGGAGTTATGCAAAAGAGGATTTCTTGATGGTCAAAGTATCGACAAGTTGAAATTTTGTGAACATTGTGTCTTCGGCAAACAAAAGAGAGTGAAATTCAACACCGCAAATCACTCTACAAAAGGCATATTGGATTATGTTCACTTAGATTTGTGGGGAGAATGCTGCGTTCCATCGCTTGGAGGTGCTAGCTATATGTTGACCATCATTGATGATTACTCAAGAAGAATTTGGCCATATTTCATAAAGCACAATTTTATTTATTTTTAGAACGAGGGGATGTGCTGAAACGAGCGAGAAAGAGGGCAACGAGAGAGTGAGGAAGAGAGGCAATGGAGACTGAGAGAGACGGATAAACGAGGGAGAAATTGAGAAGGACGGGTGAGAGAGAGCTGACCTGTCTCTCTCCGGTGCCTACGATGGGGTGGCGTTCATACTGTTAGATACGTCCATAACGCTAATGCTCTGTGGGTCGGTGATTTTCATACTGAACTTCTTCCTCATACCCTGGATCATCAGGCTCGATACAACCTGTGCTACAGTGTCGTATCAGGTTGTGCCGCCCATCGTGTCTGGTTCTCGGCCCGATATGATCTATACTACAGTGTCATGTTAACCCGATACGACCCACTTCGTGTCGGACCGGACTTCAGAGACCCAACAAAGCCGGCCCAAGTGCCCACCTCTACACGTGATACATCTCGGTCTTCACGGTTTAGTCCACGCAGTTGCTATCTCCTTTCTTCCTGTCGCTGGTTACTTTTCTTAACCGGTGGCACCCCTCTTGGAACGAGGGAATTTCCTTATATTCCTGTGGAAATGAAAACACGGTTTCGTTTGAAATTTCTTCGTTTAATAGTAGCGGTCACCGCCACGTTGCGGAAGACAAGGGTACAATTATCTTTTGATGTGTATAATGGCAAAATCTATCTTTCTATACATATACTAATTAGTCACTCCGAAGATACTCCCACGTTAACGGGAAAAGATCTAGCAATCCGTATAGTAGATCTGAGTTATAACAGTTTAGATTAAAAGAAAGAATACATATAAAAAACACAAAAAAACCGAATGTTAGAATAAAAATAAGAAAATTTAGCAATTTGATTTACGTACGACTTCCAATGTAATATCCATGAAAACATTAATTCGAACTGAAAACGAAAGGAAAATTAGCAATTTGATTTCCATAAGACTTCCAAGTTAACATCCAAAAATAAGTAAAATTCTTAATAATAATTAAATCAAAATTAGAAAATAAAAAAAATAGTCCATGCCCAATATAATCTAAATTAACTAAATTTTAGAATAAAAAATTAGTAATTTGATTTCCACATCAATTCTTGTCGACGATCGGGATCGCCTGACTGCAAAAGTGAAGAGGGGTGTTAGTGTAAGGGACCCAATTCGGACCTTGCTTACCGGAGGTTTGCGTTTGCAGCGGAGAGGTCGGAGGAAGACGACAGAGAGCATGACACAACGAGTTATACTGGTTCGAGCCCCCTGGGCGGGTAATAGCTCTACGTCCAGTCTTCTCCGGAGGCGGAGGAATTCACTAATTGTGCGTACAAAGAGATGATTACAGCACGAGCCTGAGTGCTCGGTTTGTGTTTACTGGTCTATCGCTAGGGTTTTCTACTTCCCCCCTGTTTACATGCCTTGCGAGGCCTTATATCCTCCCCGACGCTCCTAGAAACGGCCGGGAGAGATTCCCGGAGATCACGGCCTCGCACGTCTTGAAGAAGGTAGAAACTGCCCCGATTATGTCGCCCACGTCAGCCTTGACTCCTACATTCATGGATCTGGTAACCGCCGCGGAGCGCGTGCTCTGGCCCTGAGTTGGTCCTCCCGAGCTGGAGCCGAACGCTTGCCCCCGATCATGAGGTCTCGATGCTCCCGAGCTCTAGGTCGTGAGAGAGTCCGTGCAACCCAGGTCTTGGTCGGTGACGCCACTCCCGAGCTCAAGCTTGGGCCCCCGTTGATCGTATGTTGACTTTGTCGGAAGTTTCTTCAGTCCTCGTCAGCTAGCCCCCGAGGCTCAAGGTCGGAACAAGGTGCTCGGGATGACCTCGAGCCTCCCGTCTTGGACGGAAGAAACGATCTTCCGGCCTCCTAGGGCCCAAGATCGAGGTCGAGCGGAGACCGAAAAAGGGGTTCGATGGCGGACACACGCAATCTGGTTATGCCTCAGACCACCAAGAGCTGTTGATGCAATGAAGAGAATCTTCTGCTGCCTGGTCGAACAAGGGCGAAAAAAAGAGCAAGAGGCGCCCCGCCGACAGAGCTGACGATCGGACTCTAAGGAAGCCGTACGTCGAGTGGGGCGACCGTGTTGTGGCCAGTTCTCTCATGGTCGAGCCCTTGAGTTTGTCAGTTTTGCGCAGTCTTCTTCTTTGGCACCCTCTTTCCTTCTGCAGCAACGACGTGCTACGGGCGCCGTCAGGAGCTCAGGTCCTTGGGGGGCCCAGGGGTTCCAACCTTCTGCACCGAATGACCTGGAGACATCGCGGGCCTAGGGACCCCAAGCTCGGGGTGTCTGATGAAGGGACGCCGCCATACCCTCGGGACACCGAGGTACCTGCCAGCCCTTTGCGAGACAAAGGTCGGTGACCCAGGTACCTATCTTTCTTTCTGCCGCGTAGTTTTTACTGCCTTTAGCTTTATAGTCTTTTATTCATCGCAGACCTTGAGCCCCCGAGCTCAATGCTCGCCCATCCTGACAACGCCCGTTGCCCAGGATGAGCCCGAGTCCGAAGAGGAGGGGACCACCTTTGGGATGGTGCCGTGTCGTTCATCGGTCCAGGGCTGCATCCATGCGGGCCCCAGAGCTGGGTCGCGGTCGGCGAAATCCGTCAAGGCATCGATGGCCTGTCGCGGATGAAACCTTGCGGACGGCCGATGAAGATGAAGTCGTTGACACCGGGGCCGCCAAGGCCAGCACCTTCCCTGCCAAGGCCTCCTCCGAAGATGGCTCCCATGGCGCTCCAGCCACTGCAGACGAGGCCGCCCAGGCCGCGCTTGCCACGGTCGTCCCGACCACGGAGATCGGAGCGACCACAGCCATGGGGGGTCGACCGCGATCCGACTGAGGTCAGCGCGGAAAGTCTTGCTGAAGACCCGAGCGAGGTCCCCGCAGGGAAGGGAGCTGAGAATACTCCAGTCGTGGAGGAGGAGTGTGCGTGATCAGCCAAAGCGTTCCGAGGTTGAGCAAACCAAGGTGGGAAAGCTGAAGAGGATGGCTGCGAACCACCCTGCCGAGCTCGAGGCCAGAGCTTAGGAGCTCGAGTGACCAAAGCAGCGAAGAGTGCCCTGGCCCAACTCCAAGACGAGCGCCACCGCGCCTCTGACTCGGCCAACGAAGCCCTTCGACTCCAGGTTGAGCTACCGACCTTGAGGGTCAGGCCCGCCGATCGTGAGCGAGAGAAGCTTGCTCGGAATACGGGCCGATCTGTAGATAAGGTTAGCACAACACAAGTTGCACATAGAGCTTTGTAAGACAAAAAGGTTAACAGAACGAAGCTATCTTTGCTAGAAATGAATTGTGTCTGAGACGAAGTTGCTCTGCCCGTTTAGGACAAAAGTTTCATTGTGTACATAGCCTTTCCTTGAGGGAGTATATCCTTGCCCAAGTTCTGCACGACCATCGAGGTCGACCAGGCAGAGCTCGAGCGGGCGAACAAGGAGCTCAACGACCTTCGCCAGACGATGGTGGCGCAGGAGGAGGCCCACGCGCCGAGCTCGAGCAAACCAGGTCTTCCGAGCGCGATCACGGCTTCAAAGCCCATAGAGCAAGAACGGGCTCGGACGACCAAGGTGCTCGAGGCACTCGAGACCGAGCGCGCCAAGGTAGAGTCTCCGGAGAAAGCCGCCGCAGAGCGAGCCACCGCCTCGACCCAAGTGCTCGCCGATGAGCGCACCGAGGTCGAGGTATTGGAGAAGGCCTCTACTGAGCAAACGTCATCTTCCGCCAGAGCGTCCCCCGAGCCGCGAGATGGCGGACCTATAATTTTGCCCTCCTGCCGTCTTTTGGGTGCCAACGGTCCTGTCCCGCTTTGAAGTTCGTAGTCGAGGATGTTTGGAATTCGCCTTTCTTGCTTTTGCCCGTGCCCCGTAGGTCGCTTGCTGGTAGTATGCCACTGTCCAGCCCCCGTTGGGTCCAAGGGCGAGCAACGCCGGCCTTGGCACAAGACTTAGATGCGAGCAAACGACCTTGACCTGTGTAGTTGAGAAAAAGGGCCGTGGAGAAAAAACATGACGAGCGAACTTTGAAGCGAGTTAGTCACACCCGGCTTAATGTTCGAGCCCGACCGGAACCACAAGTGCCGCTGAATGATCAGAGCTGCAGGGCTTTTTTAGATCGAGCCCGGGCGCAGTGGTGAGCTGGATTGCGAAGAGTTTCGGCTTACGTTTAGCCCGACCACTGGGGGTGATCATAAAGCTCGCGACGCTCAGACCAAAGACGAGTGCACTGTGCATGAAGGTCGTGTGCGAGGAAAGGTTACGGACGATGACAACTTTGTAATCATAGACGAAGAAAAACAGGAATAGCTAGAACCAGAGAAAAGTTTTTACTGCCCAGTCCCCGTTGTGGTCAAGGTCGTGCAGCGCCGACCTTGGGCGCAAATACGTAGACCTCCAAACCTTCGTCCTGCAAGATCGAGAAAACTTCGGCCTCGAAGTTTACCAAGTACAAATTAATAGAGATCCATGGGGTAAAGCCTAGACCCAAAGATGTTAGGGCCGTTTCTGGGGGAGACTTTCGAGTCCCGACCACGACCATGTGCTATGTTGCTTGGTACCGAATGCGGGCTTGATTCAACCACGACCAGGGGAGTTTGAGTCTTGAAGAGATTCGGCTTATGAGTAGCTCGACCACTGGGGGTGATTTTTAAGCTCGCGACATTCGTGGCCAAGACCAAGAGCACCTGCACGCAGGTCGGATTCAAAGAAATCTCAAACCCAAACCAACACGAAAAGATTAACAGTAAAAGAATACCAAGACCAACATAATGATCGAATAATGGCTGTATTGAAATTGAGGATAAAGGTGTTACACATAGAGTTTTTGAAGCTGGTCAATATTCCACGAGCTAGAGAGCTGTCTGCCATCGGGTATTGCTAGCCGGTAAGCCCCCGTGCGATCTACTGAAACGACTCGATAGGGGCCCTCCCACCGCGGGGATAACTTGTTGGTGTTGGACAAGGGTACAATTGAAGGGCCTCTATATATATGCACAAATAACTGGCGATATTAAAAGTACCTCCTTTGCTTTGGATGTCTAGAAAAATCCCACTATAATCCTTAAATGGGGATAAGAAAACAGAATTCTGAAGCTCTGTTTTACAGTGCCAAGTGTTTTGTATTATCTTTAAGTACTATAGAATGTCTTGTGTGTTACGCCAGGCAAATGAACAGTTGGAAGTCAATAGCAGCCGGCGAAACAACAGATGTTAAAGCCTAGCGTGTTTTGCTGCTTCCTCCGCGCTCCACGGCATTTGGAGCGACGTGGAACGATCGATCGGTTGTTCGACACGCAGCTCACTCCTTCCGGGCAGGGCGCTCGCGAGAGGCCTTAATTACCAGCGTGCAGCAGAAATCGCTTCGTACGGAGGAGGACGCGTCGAACTAGGGGGCTGCAGAACAGCGCGTCCCAGGCGGCAAGCACAGGCACTACTACAGATCAGACCTTCCCATACCGGCTTATCAGTCCTGGTTAGATTTGAATCCATACTGATGAGGGTTTCAATACCGGTTCATTGGCTACAAGACTGTCGTGGGCTTTCAGTACCGTGCCCTCACATCAGTACCGGTTTGTATTGATGCCTCGTTTGAGGAAAGTTCAAAAGGAATGCATATTCTATGTATATCAGTACGCGATGGTGGATGGGTTGGTTAGAAGGGTGAGGCTGGAGTCACGAGGTTACGGGTTCGAGTTCCGCTTCTCCCATACCTTTGACATATTTTAAAACTTTTCTACAATTAGTCCCAATTAATCTATACCGGTTTAAAAATCGGTACTAAAAACGTTTACAAACCGGTATTAAAAACTGTTTCGAGGCTCCATTTGCGTCAGGAGAAAGGCAATCGGCCCTCACGTCGTGGGCTACAGCGGTAAAAGATAGAGATCAGTAGTAGATCAGAGTAATTATATATCCTCTATCCAACAGTGCGCAGCACTGTACAAGTAAAGGGACAGCATCAGAGTTACTTTACCGACAGAATTTGGCACCGTAGCGACGCGACGCGAAGGGCAAAAGCCACGTTGCTCATTGGCACAGTATTGGATACTGTAGCAGCCGAAGAAAACAGAGAATACATATGTAATACATTTTTTTATCTATATGGCTACTCTGAAGTATGATCTTTTATTGCTAGATCGAGGTACAAATTTTTCTCTCTGTTAAGTCAAGATGTGAGCTATTCTTGCACAGCTCGATCTTTAGAAGAGAAGCAATGCAAATATCGTAAGGTCTTATCTCAGATTCTGTAACAGCCCGAAAATTTTAGAACAATAAAAATATGATATTTAAATTTGATTGTGAATATTTCTGGATATTCTGAATATTGTTTGCTTCATTTGAATTTTCTTGGATTTTTTAGTTATGAGAAAATCCAATAAAAGAGAAAAGAGGAAAGAAAAAAGAGAAAAAGGCAAAAAGATAAAAATTAAAAATTTAGAAAATTTCCATGAGAACCCTGAGAATGCAAGTAGGCCATTTTGTCCACTAAATGAAAATTTTCACATGGAATAATGAAGAAATAAAATCAAGAGACAACTTTTAATTCTAAATAATATATTGTCAGAATTTATAAAATATTTTGGAATCTTAAATGGAGCTGTAAAAATTACCATGGAAACCTCAATGCTATTCCTACATCTAAAAAAATATCATAAATTAATAATGTGGTGAAAGACTTTTTGAAATTTAAAAACAGAAATTCTAAAAATCTGGAAATTGCAATGTCAGAATTTATATTAAATAATGGAGCAATATTTTGAGCTAAAAATTTTACAGGATTATTTCTAGCTCAAATAAACCTGAAAAAAAATAGAAAAAATAATAGGCTTTATTTGCTCTCAAATAAAAATCAAAATCCGAAATAAGAATTTAGAGCAGTAGCTGTTATAAGAATATTAATAATTTTTCGGTAACTTAGTTTAACCTCAAAATTTTACCAGGAGATAAGCTCTGTCCGTTGACTTCGATCAAAAAGTTTCGAAATTTTCTACCCTAATTTGACAGCCCAATAAAATTTGTGATTGAATGGATTGACCCGGAGCCATCAAAATTTTTGCTTTTGACCCTGTCACTGACATGTGGGCCATCGTCCTTTCCCCGTTCCGTCCTGTTGGCGCGCAACGGGAAAACCAGCTCAGCCACTGCCCGGTGGACCCCGACCCCACCTGGCATTCTCTTCTCTTCTCTTCTTCTTCCTTTTCTTCTCGCAGCGTCTCTGCTCCCTCCCGATATATGACGCCGAGTAAATTCGTCGGCCACCTCGCCATTTGAGAACAGCACCGAGCTCCTTCATCTCTGCCCCGGTAAAGCCTCCCTCGGTAAAACACTACCCCCGGCAGCTATTTCCTCCCGTTTTCCTTGCCACGGCAAACTCCTGGCAACATTGGGCCTCCCCTCTGCCAAAACGCTGCCGCGACACTAATTTCTCGCCTGTTTCGTTGCCACGGCAGTGCTTCTTCGCGCCATCTCCTCGTTAAAACAAGACCGAGCCGATTTACCTCGCCGAGTGATCACCTGAGGCCGAGTTCGCCCGTTCTCCTCGGCTATAAGTAGTGCACAGTGATCACCGAAGCAACGCCCAGCTTCCCCATCTACTCTCACTTCCTCTCTGCAACCAGGCGCCAAAACCTTCTTCTCTTCCACCATTGCCGACAGTTTTGGAGCGCAAAAGCCAATTGCGACTCTCGAAACACAAACAACCAAACCCAAATTCCTCTGAGCCTTAGCATCAGCACCTCATGAGAATCAAATGCCCTCAAAAACAATTAGGAATTATCAACCAGAACGTGCCGCACCTTTCGGTCCTTCTTCCCCAAAACCGGCGCACGGTGGCGGATCATCCCGATTGATCTCTGACTCCTCAAGCTGGTAAAATGGAATGATTTCTACTCCCTTATGCTCAAATCGTCACCCATTCGAGTCCTTACCCCGTAGTTCTTGCTCACGACCAGCTTCCTCCATTGCTGCCGCATGAAGCTCGGTGACGCGTTGTTTCAGTCACTGCCAGTCAGCACGAAGCCCTCCATCTAATGCGTCTCAGCCAGTTCGTCCTTTCTATGTCACACCGTCGCCGGAAGATCGCCGGAGAGTCATCGCCATCCCGCCCAAGCCGGTCCTCTGCTTCCTCTCACTGCCGATGGGCCCCTTTTGTCAGCCAAACGCAAGCAAGCCAGTTGAAGAGGTAAAAGGCGCTTTCAGTTCTAGGAAGCGTATTCCATTCTTTTAAATGCATTTTCCAATCGGGTAAATATTTAAACAAGAATTTATTTCACATTTTCAGTCCAAATGAGATGAAATAAAATCATAAATTTTTCTAAAATCAAATACTTCCAGAATATATAAAATTATTTTGAAAAAGATTTCTGGACAAATTTGAAATTCAAATTTAAAGAAAAAGGCTAAAATATGCTATGTATAGAATTCTTGTAAATGAATTCAGAATTACCTAAAACCAATTTTATTGCAATCCTCATGCTTTCAGAAATCCAAATATATAAAAATATTTAAATTTCATATATGTTTGAATTATTTTACGCTAAAGATTACATTCAATATGATAAATATTCAAGCATGAATAAATTGTGTAAAAGAAGTCTAAACTGAATAAAACTGATTTCTAAAAACTAGTATTTCAGTGGGTTACCCAAATATGCCAAAATATTTAGGAAATAAGTTTGACTTGAATAGGTTCATAATAATCGGCAAGAAGAACTGATTTAGATTACTTTCATATATAATAGACTTCATCCATTGCGTCAGGAGAAAAGCAATCGGCCCTCACGTCGTGGGCTACAGCGGTAAAAGATAAGAGATCAGTAGTAGATCAGAGTATTATATCCAACAGTTCGCAGCACTGTACAAGGAAAGTGACAGCATTAGAGTTACATCGTAGTTACGTAATACAAAATTTTCTATTGCTAGATCGAGATGCAAAATTTTCTATCTGTCAAGTTAAGATGCGAGCTGTTCTTGCACAGCTCGATATAGATGATATTTTTTTAGGGATTGACAAAATGTCCACTGCATGGCCCTTAGAGGAGAAACAATGCAAAGATCGTAAGGTCTTATCTCAGATTTATCTTTATCTATCAAATAATATTCTGCAGGAGAAAACCGCCACCGCATAATAGTTAAAAGCTGGAGCAGATTTGCATGACCAAAGATCGACTAGCAAGATGCATTTGAAGCGAAGCTTTATTTGCGAGATGGTGGAAGGTGGGTTATTATTAAACCACGGACGACATTCAAAAAGTAATTTTGGATCTTGAGTCTATGGAGGTAAAATCGATGATGAAGATTTGGGTCTTATTCTTTTATGCTCATTGCCTAATTCATACTCTACGTTCAGATATACAATTTTATATAACCTAGATACTCTTGCACTTAATGAAGTGTATAAAGCACTACATGCAAAAAAAAAAGATGAAACTCATGGTCCTTAACGAAAGTTCAAGTTCACATGCAAAAAGCATGATTGTCCGTGGCAGACAATAGGCAAGGAGTTCTAATGACGAATCAAAAGGCAAAAGCCCGAACAAAAATTACAAAGGCAGATCAAATTCTAGAAGAAGGTACAAGTCATGCAAATATTGAAAGAAAGGTGGATACAACATGTTAGAGTGTTGGTGGGTAAAGAAAAAGGAGAAAAGAAATAATAACTCTAAAAAGTATCAACAAGAGGATGAAACCAAAGCCACCATTGTTACTAAACAAGATTCTGATGGTGATATTCTCATTGCCTTTACCGGTGTTTCCAAAAGTGGCGACGAGTGGATTCTTAATTCAGCATGCACATTCCACATGAGTCCGAACCGTGAGTGGTTTGTTGAATATGAAGCTACGCCAAGTGGATCCATGTTAATGGGTGATAATACATCATGCCAAATTGGAGGCATTGGTTCTATTCAAATCAAGATGTTTGATGGCACCATCAGAACTTTGTTGGATGTTTGACACATCCCAAATTTAAAGAGAAGTCTTATCTCACGCACTAAGTACTCTTGATGCTAAAAGGTATAAATATTCATGTAGAGGTGGAGTTCTAAAAGTCTCCAAAGGCTCTCTTGTTATGATGAACGGTGATATGAAGCTCCGACTTTAATTAGAAAGATCTGGCTGTCTATCTGTTGGGCCTAAGTTGTAATGGCTTAGATTAAAGGAAAGAGTCCATATCAAGTACAACTTAAATTAACTAAAATTAAGAATAAAAAAATAAGGAAATTATCAATTTGACTTCCATATGATTCCTAAAGAAAATCCATAAATAACCAAAAGTCAGAATAATATTTAAACAGCTTAGATTAAAAGAAAGAGTCCATACCAAGTACAACCTAAATTAGCTAAAATTCAGAGAAAAATAAGAAAATTAGCTAAGATAAATTTACTCAGATCTTCCTCTTCTGGCAGAGCTTCTTCCTCTTAGTCTTACTCATACACTTGCGTTTCACGAACCTCGCAGCTGTATATGTAGTTGTAATAGGGGGCAAGTGAGATTTCCGGAATACAATCTCAAATTTCCCATGTGCTGTGGTACATCCTGACATGGCTTCATGCGCAGTTACTTTGGGAACTACTTTGTGAGCTGACCCTGCTTGATCATGGTAGGAAACTATACAGTATTGAGTAGGTTTGGCAATTCTCTTGAGATAAATCGATTGACCTTTCATTCCAGAATCACCTGGACACGTGATGAATAGAAAGTTTTTCTGGTTGTTTTTCTCGAATGCATGCAAGAACCCTGCGCCAATGCAGGTTGTTTGCATCGATGAAAGGTGAAATTACAAAAGTATCTCTAAAAAGATTCTAAAGTACTAGGGGCTCTATAGTAATTTCCTCCTCTGTTTGGTAGCCCAGCCGCACGGTGGTCCCTAACATGCTATGTTTTCTGTGTTTCTCTGAACATTTTTGCCCTCCGGTGATCCCTTCGACTGGCTGCCGAGACCCTCCATCGACTCCTCGAAGGGGAAGGGAGTTTAAGCTTTTTTGTCAGAGGGCCTTTGTGTTGACCCTTCAGTGACACTTCTGAGGTCATTGACCAGCTTGTAGAGGGCGGTTGGTGGCCCCTACAACAGCTGGATGAACAAATAATGAAATCATCACTTTTCTATCCTCAAACCTCTTTTTACAAATCTAGTCACCCTGCAAATGTATTTGGATATTTGCCCCGCCCCACTGTTAAAGATGTAGCGGTGGCGCCTATCTCCTCTGCGCTCGGGGAGCACAAGTTGGTGAGTGCAGAACACGCTGTTGCAAATTACATGGCTATTTACAAAAAAAAAGGTACAAGGTGCTAGAAAAAGCGATGATTCCATAGAAAACTAGCAATACGGGGAGATTATTGCCTATGTCGGATTAAGAACCGAACTATGGGTTGTTTTCATACCAAAGTAATCGTACAACCACAAGTGCTAGTATGGGACAGCCTTAACCAATTAAATTATTTAAAACTAGCTTTGCATTTTGGAAGGTTTGTAGTAATACGAGTTGGTTCTTAATGGATTTGCTCGAAGGGCGTCCACACCGAGGTGATCATGGAACAAGCGTTTACCGATACAACGGTGCACGTCGTACTCTGGGAAGTTCTTCCATCATTTCTATGCTCTGAGTTCTTCGCCAGGTATGAGTTTTCGCCCGTCTTTGGTGCAAAATTAGGATTAAGTAATTGAGCAGTTATGTCTTGACTCTCTGCGGCACACCAAAGGAAGTGTATTGCACAAAGAGTAAGTCATGTCTTGTGGGTAAAGCTGTACACCTCTGCAGAGTGTAAAACTAATCGATTAGCCGCTCATGATTATGGGCATTTGGTAAAGTCATCACATAGTTAGCATTTTATTTTACAAAATGTGGAATTTGATATGTCTTTGTCAAGCATCATGATTTGAATTGAATATTCTTGTTGGAAAGGAGTTATTTCAGATTTGTACCATGTGATGGTAATGATTGATTCATGGAGATGATCAAAGGCGAGGTTCGTGATATTTTCTTGATTCGTACTTACATCTGTTATACTAAAATGCTTTTACTTAAATTCGTTTATGTTCTAAACTTGATAAATTCTTTTGCAATCTAGCTTTATGCAAATTTACCATGAAAACCTTTCCTTTGAATGTCCTGCATATATAATAGGGTTCGCAAAAGTCTTGTCAAAAGTCTTGCAAGTACTCACCCTTATATATGTTGTTTTTAGGGTGAAGAATTAGAATAGCTCGATGAAATTATTCGACGCAGGATTTGGAAATGTTGACGAGTTTTCTAGAGGTTATACCTTGTCAGTTGCCTGAGGGATTGTGTGGGCATACTACAAGACGCCCACCGGCCGTCGGACTGCGCGTCGCCCTGCCCAGTGCCCAGGCCCAGCGCCCCAGCCGTCCAGGCGCCATGCCGCCATCCCTCTGTGGACTGTGGCTCTGTTCAGACTTCTCCTGACTTCTGCTGCTCTGTGAATTTGTGAATGTCAATGTGAATATGTGATTGCTGTTTGCTGATTGGTAAGTCACTAGTAGAGTGGTAGTTGATTGATTTAATCATCTAATGATCTTGATTGATGAGTGAGTGACTGATAGTTGATCAGTAAATTCAGTAGTTGATTATTTGATTAGCTGATCTAATGATCTTGTCATCTTGATGCCTTGATACAATCAATAATCATTCAACTCAATTATCAACCATCATTCTATTTCTATGATTCAATCAAGCCTTGATTGAATCATACAAATAGAATGATTGATAATTGAGTTGAATGATTATTGATTGTATTGCTCCGGTATTACTTACGAAAAACTGAAAAGGATTGCTATTTGTTAGTTATTACTTGCTATTTGTTAGTTGTTACTGTATGAAAAATTGAAAAGGATAGTTTTCGTTATTTCGTGATTAATTGATTGAACTCAATTTCATGTAATTGAAATAGATGTTACATTCTTCTAATACAATTTGCCTTAATAGTTATCTTCGTAGTTTTGTGTGTCTAATTTACATATGCAATTTCCTTTTTTACAGGTTCAGGTTCTTGTTCTATTGTTGATGAAAATATGATAGTCTCGGATGCACCAAACATTTCTTAATTAGGTATTAAGTTTTCTACCACTCCACTACATTTATTATTTTGACATATTTTATCTATTTTATTGAAATGTTAAGCATTGAATTCAAATTTATCTTTAATTGTGTATTTTTGTAGTATTTTTAATTTTTTATTGTACCTCGGTGTGGGTATGTTTTGGCGTTAGCTATTGCTGCTTTGTTTTTGGCCCGAGGCATCGAGCAATTCTGGCTCCGCCACTGTTAGACAGGAAAGGAAGTATGAGTCTGAAAGTCCTTAGGTACGAGGAGCAACAAGAATACAAGAAAGGGAACAAATTTTATTAATTCCTGATCCACGTTTTTATTACATGTGGAAAGCTATTTATAGTGCTATCGCTACTTTGAGGATGAAATTACAAAAGTATCTCCAAAAAGATTCTAAAGTACTAGGGCTCTATAATCATTTACATTAGTGTTATGCCCTTGAGGTAGTCATATAGATGATTGTAACATGACTATGTTTATGAATAATAATATGATTATTGGTCCAATGAATGTATATCATTATATTGATCGGCAAGTATGTGACTTGCTTATGAAACTCTCTACTTATTGATATAATTCCTGTAAGTATCTCGATCGGGTATCATCGTATAGGACAACGATGAATAGATCAGCACATGTATTGATCGATGGTCATGTTTCATAGATCATGGGATATGGAGATATCATCAATACATTCTGAACTCATGATGAAGAACATGGGTTAGATAGACCGCAATGGGACACTGCGAGAATGTTACATTCTTATGTGTCATCAGTGTATCTCATACATAGTGGATGTATGATCCTTAGACTGAGATTGTCACATTCCTACATGTGTAATAGTTTACCTTGGAGCCACCAAACGCTATTTCCTAACCGAATAGTTATAAAGATAGCTTTCATGTTTGCTATGAAACATGCGAGAGGAAGTGAGCGATCAAGATGGAATTTGCTACTCGATTAGCGGAGATATATGTCTAGGCCACTCGTGTGATATGATTAAGGAAGTGCATGGCCATGTCGTGATTGAGAAGTCAATTACAACTTATTAATATATCACGGATCGAGAGATGGATTGAGCTGTCAAAGGATGGCATACTTCTTGCCTTGAGTTCGATTTTCATATAGTTTGGTAAAGGGATTATTACATAAGTACTTTTGAAAGATTATATCCGATTTGATCATATGCGTTTGGGAGTTGGCATGTTCTGCAAGGAACCGCTACAAGCTATTGGATTGGAAAAAGGTTTTCCGAATCTATGTCCAAATGTATATGAACCTCTGGTCACACACTTAACAGTTGGGGCGCATTAATTCGGATTGGATCCGTAATTAATGGACCTCGTGGGCTTAACGCACTGATGGGCCCTGACTTAGAGTTTCGTCACGTGGCTATATAAGGAGAGAAGGGTGGGCGTGACATATATTGTTCACGTCCAGAACCCTAACCTCCACCTCTCATTGCCCCTCTTGGCGACCACGGTGCTTGCGCGCAACGCCTGGCGTTCCATCCCGGGACGTGTGGACTGCTATGGTGACGCTGCTACTACTGCGGCGTGGTAAGGACGAACCGTAGTAAGGATGATCCGAAGCGAGGACAATCCGCAGTGAGGACGATCCGCGTGAGGACGATCCACTACACCAACGCGCAAAGGATTCCGCAATTGCGCATCTAGTGGTAATCCAATCTATGATCCCCTTCTTGCGAGTAGCTTTTCTAGTTATGCAGTAGAAATTTTAATTTGTGCTAGCGTAGCATACCACGTTCCCCAACAATTTCCTCCTCTGTTTGGTAGCCCTCTTGCGGTGTCTCCTCTGCGCTCGGTGAGCACGAGTCGGTGAGTGCAGGAACACGCGTTGTTGCAACTTCGGTAGTGCGGAAGGCACGCTGCCGCAGTCACGGGGCTCCGGTTACCTTCCGTGGTAGGCAAGCGCGGAAGGTGACACGTGTCACCTTCTGACGCTTCCGCGTAAGGGATAGGGTTATTTTTCAATTACGTGAGCCAAATTTACAAAAAAAAAGTACAAGGTACTAGAAAAACGGTGATTCCATAGAAAACTAGCGCTAGGGGACAATTAAAGGAAGTAATAGCAGAGTAGGCTGCACGGGAAATTCTACAGATAAGCAGATGGTGATGGTTCAGCAAGCAAAGACCCAAGAGTCGAGAGTTGTACCGGTTGCTAATCAGTCTAGTATATGTAATAAGGAAAAAGAAAGAAAGAAAAGCCGTAACAGTGGTCAGCAGTTACAAGAGAGAGGAAGCCCAAATGTCAAAGATCATGTTCATGGAATGGATTGATTTTTCAGTGTCAGATCAAAGAGACTGAGTCATTTTCTACGATAATTCCGCCCTCTCTCTCTCTCTCTCTCTCTCTCTCTCTCTCTCTCTCAGTCTCTGTTCTTGTTCGTCATTTGCTCTTGAGTTTTGACCACGAGATTTCCCGTTACACAATCTTCCTGAGGACAGAGTCCCGCAAATGGAGATATTCATTTCTGCGGCCTTGGGTGAACTCTTGCCAATAGATCCATCAGTTTCTTCATCAATAAATGCTCCAAAACAAGGCTACAAAGGATTCTACCCCGGGCACAGGTCGGGCGTCACATCACAAACCAAGGGATATTTCTACAGCAGCTGAGCATGCTGAGAGATGCGATGTACTGAGGCTACTACATTCCACGTACTTGAGCAGGGGAGGCGGTGAGTCACTTCTCGGATATGTCTAGATGTGAGTTTCTCACGAGGAGGAACAACAAGACCTGCTTTGCCACGAGTTTACATTATATCATATTTATTTTCATATTTTTTTATCGTATATGAATAATATTGAATTACAAAAGCAAATACTAACATATATAGGAAAGAAGATTAATTCAAATATACTGTGCAATATCATTCTCCATTATTTAGAGTAAACAACGACAACGTTCATCACAACATTAGTTGTTTATATACATATGTATAGAAAATGTAAATCTAACCGTAGCAAATTAACTAACTCAAAACCTTTCTCTTCTGACAGATCTTATCATCAGTGGTCACATGCTTGAACTCACGAATCTCACAGCTATATATGTAGCTGTAATAGGGCGGTAAGCGAGATTTCCACAACATAATCTCGAATTTCCCATGAGGTGCAGCATCTCCAGACAAAACATCTTGAATGGTGATTTTGGGGTCCTCTTCTTGAGAAAGCCCTACTCGACATTGATCGTAAAGCTCACAATACCGAGTAGTTTCAGCTTTTCTCGCAAGCAAAATATATTTGCTCTTGATCCCAGAATCACTTGGACCTTTGCTAGGTACAAGTTGATTTTTCGTCACCCCAAACTTCACTCTAAGGTCTTCAAGAAGGCCTCGCATTTTCGTCTCGTGAACAGCACTATCTCTAACTGAGGAGGCCATGTTGCTTAGATCTATGAAAGGTCCAGTTAACTCCTTATTCTTCTCTCGATCAAAATACCAATCAAACATTCGCATTGCTAGAGATGCTATTTTTGGTTGCTCTTCGGGATCTGAGCTTCCAAATACAAGCACCTTGAAGAAGTACCAGTATGCATCTCGCGACAAATATCTTAGACGAAGAGCCTGCGTCGTACCAAACTTGGTGATCCTGTCCGAGCGACTTGTGACTATGATTTTACTTCTGTGAGGAAGGCTGCTCTGAGAAGCAGAGTATAACCTTCTGCATGCACTCTCGTCAACATCCCCATCTAGTTCAATTACGACCAGCAATCTTTCTTCATTTGAGGAGCTATGTCTATGTCTGGTCACTCCATCCCTGAGGGATTTCTCTTCTCTAAAATCACTCTCACTTACAAAGATAATGCGAGAGAAGTGATTGCGCACCCTCTCGTCGCTGCAAACATGCTCAACAAGTGTGCTCTTCCCAACTTTTCTTGGACCAATGATTGGTAGGACACCTAAGTTATCAGCAGCGGGAGGTTCTATATGCAACAAGAAGTTGATAACCCATTCTATCTCCATTTGACGGCCAAACATGCACTTTTCCATGAACATATAGGTGCTATATGGCTGGCGATGCATCATAGGGAAGTTCTTCAGAAGTACAACAAACTCAATCATATCAGTAATGACGGCCCCCAGATTATCAAGCACCTGTTCTAACTCTCCCGTGCCATGTCTACTACCAGCAGAGAAACGAATGCGCTTGGCAGGACTGAATTTAGACAGGGCTAAGGAGTCACTCACTTCATGACCTTGGCGTCTGAAGGTGTCCAACACATAGTAGCCTCTGTACATCTCTTCTCTCAGCATGTTCAGCTGTTGAAGCATGGCTTGGCTTGTGAGGTGCCTCCCCTCGGCCTCCTCGACAGTGACGCGAACTCGGAGCAGCATCAACTGTAGTCTCCGCAGTCTCTCCTCCTTGGACGGCGCCGGCGGCTTGGAGTATTTGTCGATCAAGAAAGAGAGGGATCTGCTGGCGAGTTCGCCTATAACTACAGCAAAGATTGTCTCCATTGGGAAACCTCTCTCACCAAGGGAAGAAGTGATAAAAATTATATATGTGATGTGAAACTCTTGGTTTAGTGTCAAAGTCGTTGCTTTGATTTATTTATTTATTTTTTGCGAGGGCTGCTTTGATTTCTTTGACTGGCGAAAATGACATGAATAGAGAGGAAACAGTCTACACGGTAGTAAAAGCCCAAAGGTATATAGTCTGCGCAGTTGCAACATATGTATTGGATCAAAGTTTCTATGATATGTGATCTGAAACTCTCTTTTACAGTGACATGTGTTTTTGTTTTCTTGAACTATATAGAATTTCGACTTGTGTGCTGCACCAAGCAAAAGAATGGTTGAAAGTCAATAGCAGCCTGGCGATATCATATTGAATTGGCTCTGCAGACGTATGGGTTTGAAGTCAATAGTTGCCGGCGATATCTTATTGAATTTGTTAGAAATCGACACGCAAATAGAACGAAGAAGATCAAACCAAACACAAATCAGAACACAAGAATTAACGTGGAAAACCCCTCCAATGCGAAGGGGAAAAAACCACGGGCGCCGGCCGGCAAAACTTCACTATTTCGGAGAGTTTACAAAACGTCGGAGTGAATCCTCGCGACGGCTTACAAGATGATTATATAAGGTAATGACCTAGGTCAGAGAATTAAAACGATCCATACCGCGGGGCTTCGCCCCCACCGATGCGTCACGGCTGCGGGCCAAACAGATGTGGCCTCCGCGGAGCGGAGACTAAAGTTAGCCTTCTTCTGAATTTGGATCATAATTCAACAGAATTGGCTCTGCAGATGTATCTCCGTCGCAGCTACTATTAATCTTTGATATCGCTTCTTATACACTACAACATATGTATTGGATCAAAGTATTGTGTGATACCACTGTGTGATACAACATGAGTGTGCACAATTGCAAGAACAAAAAAGATAAATCTTGTAGAGAGAACCAAAATAATGACGTTGAAAAAATGACAACAAGATCGATAAATATTTGGAGAAGCCAACTGTAAAAATTTTTAATCACGACATCAAAAGTTTACAATATATTATCGCTCTGTCACAATCCTTTCAAACCTTCTAAAATTCTCGTATTCTTATTCTATACAAGAATCGAGTGCTAAAGAATAATAGCCTTTAGTTCTTTCGTACACCACTTGCTTTGTGGTTTCTTTCGGCCACTGGCGTCCGTCGATCAAAGATGATGGCATGCAGGGGATGATTCGTTGCTGTAGTGCTGCTAGAGGTTCGTACGTGCGGGTAGGGCCCCGGAGACAGTGAAAGTGGAGGGTTGATTAGTCAACTTCTTTTGTCCACTTGCCGGACATCCCTGGTGGTATTATGTCTAAAGAGGCACGGCTAGAGGTGGGGCCGTATGCCTAAACTATACCGTATCATCATAGCTTGGTTGGGCCACTGTGTACTGTGCCTAGGTGTTATGTCGTGCCGATCCAGTTTATCTTCTGCGAGTCTAAACATAGTTCATTTATGATTCGTTCTGACTTCGTACTATGCAGGTCTAGATCTGATCTATTTGCACTATTATGACGAGAGGAAAGGAGTTGGGGACACAGAATTGAGACAGTGGATACAAACATTCAGAAAAAAGAATAAATTTTTAGTCATTCTTGAATAGATATAGAGTTACTGTCATGCTAGAAACCTTACACCCAGTATAGGATACCCGTGCCGGGCGGCTTGGTGCGCGTGCTCGATGTCAGAGTATGTACTCTCCGATCTTCATTATTCACTTTTTAGCATCTCTATTGTCACCCATTTCTTTACATGCGAGGACCATAAAAGACGCTAGCCGTACAGCGAACCACAACATGATGCAATATCGCGACAGAACATCCTGCCAAATATTGTGCTTACTTCAGCTCATTGGGTTTGTTTTGTGCTATGCCGTGCCGTCCATCATACTTGACCATGAGACTTGGCTCATGTGCACGCGTATCATGATGTGCTTTAACCGTACCGTGCCTACCATGCTACGTGCCAGCCAAATAAAAAAAACTCGACCCAATATCCAGATCTAGTCCTAGCAGATTCCTTCTCTCCATTCGCTCCAGAGCTGACTTCCTGCCGGCCCGAATAATTGTCGGCGTACATGTTATATATCATACTGGAAATTCTATAGGCCTATATTACAAGCATACAGTATATACCAGCATATTACTAAATACAAGCATGCAACGATAAATACTAACTGAACAGTATCTACATAAATCTACAAACAAACGCAAGCATACAACGATACGAGCATATTACTAAATACCAACTGTGCAATATATACCAATAAATGGCTATATGCTAGTAAAGAATAAAAGAAGTAAGGAGCAAAGAATCAATTAAAGAATTAAATAATTGATAAATATACGACCAGCTGTCGGCGCTGCTGCTAGTCTGCCCTCTGTCTTCATCCACCCATATCGGCCTATAGCGATGGCTTCTCCGTTCGGATGGTCCCGATGTATCATTAATATTTCTATAAAATTTTTATATGATGATCAAGTTCTAAAAAATTTCAAAAATTCTGATAGTGCTACGTCCTAATAAAAGTTTGATGATTAATACATAGATTTGCTTTAGCAATAAAAAAGATTTAAAATTTTTGAAATTTTACAGAAAGGTTGTAAGGAAATGCTTAAGGTCTCATAAAAAGTTTGAATCATGATCACACTTCAGTGAATTTATAAAATACTTACAAGAGCACTATACCATTTATGTCCTTTCTATTTTTTATTTTTGAAATATAACAAATGAAGTTCAATGCTTATATAGATTTGATTGAGCAAACAAAAAAGCTGGAAATTTTTGAAAATTTTATAAAATGGTACAGAGGCAATTCTTAAGATGTCATAAATATTTTGGATCATGATCACACTGGCAATTTATTAAATTCTAACAAAGTTACTGTCCCAATTATGTTCATTCTGTTTTTGATTTTTTAAAGATAGCAAATGAAGTTCAATTACATTGAAATTTTTATGTATGACCCTACACTACTAAAGACAGTTTAATAAATTTTTTAGATCATGATTAATGCTTGTACAATTTTATAAAAATCTGAAAGTGTTTTTGCCGAAATTTTAAAATGTCTAAAAAATTCAGTTTTTCAACAAATTTTCATGGAAGATGATTTCTTAAGGGTTATTGGAATAAATCTGGTCAAATTTAGCCATAAAAGTCAAAAAACAGAAAAAAAAACTCAAGATTTTGGCGAGATTTGGCGAAATATTGCCGAAATTTCTGAGATTACTATAGCAATTTAATTTTTTTCAGATATTTTTACCTGGCCGAAATTTTGGATCCCGTCCCTAGCCAGAATCCAAAATCTCAGCTGAGATTTCCGAGATTTCGGTGGTTTTTTGAAATATGCGTAGTAGGCCTTCTCACAGTTCCACAAATTTATTCCAACTCGTACTTCCTCTGTATGTTGCGGGAGAAATATATACTAGGAAAACATTCTTGTTATTTCGGAAAAGATGAGTAGAATGTTTTCATTTCACAAATGTTCAGCCTCTAAATTACAGATATTGCATCATACATCAGATTCGAAGATGCTAAGCTCGCCTGCTAAGTGCTAAGCTTCCATAAAAATACAACGATTGTCAGCTCCTAATTATTCTTCTGAAAGCGTTTCTTCCTGGCGACCATGCGCTGTGGCCTCTGGTTCTCACAGTTAAACATGTAGCTGTAGTAAGGTAGCAGGTGAGATCTCCAAGCAAGTACCTTAAATTTCCATAAAAAAGATCTTGCACACTCATCTTGGAACCTTCTGCTTCACTTTGAGCAGTGAGACAAGTTCTGCGCAGAACCTATTTGATAGTCATCAAGAATCACAAAATATTCAGAAGAAGCTCTGTTTACTCTTCTAAGATAAACAGGTTCCACCACCTGCCAAGGATCAGCAAACTCTGCCCCATGCAGTAGGAGGTTCTTTTGCTTGAATTCTCTGAGGCTTGCAAGAGCCATGCTCCAGAAATGGAGATTAAAATTTGCATTCAGTAGTCCACTCCAAACGGTTGCACCCATGAAACACCCATTCATCTCCCTGGCCATGTCCATGGCTATTGATGCCAATTTTGGGTGCCCCTCCGTATCCATGCTTCCAAACGTACGCACCTTGAAGAAGTATCAGTATTCTTCTGGAGTAAAGAATCGTACTCTAAGGGCTTGTGCAGTTCCAAAACTCACAATTTTTTCAGATCGACTTGCGACTATAATTTTACTGCCACTTGCAAGGCGATCTTTTGAAGCTGAATACAACCTTTCCTCCACACACTTGTCAATATCCCCAACTAGTTCAATGATGATCAATGTCCTTTCTCCATCCACGTTACGGTTTTGATGCTTGACTATACCTCCATCTCTTACAGTCACTACACTTCCATCTTTAAGGTCATCTCCACTAAAACACAAAATTTGATAGAAGTGGTTACGCACCCTTTGATCATCGCAAGCATGCTCGATTAGAGTGCTCTTTCCAACTTTTCCTGGATCAATGATCGGCAGAAACCCGGATTTTCAGCACCGGGAGTCTCCGATTGCAACAGAAAATTTATGGTGTGTTCCATCTTGATTTGGCGGTTGAACATGCACTTGTTCAAAAGCAAATACATGCTATACGGCTGACGGTGCAGACGAGGACATTTATTTAGGAACATGACAAACTCACTCAGACCTCCAATAGTAAGTTCTAGGCTGCCAAGAACTTGCTCTAGAAGCCCGTGTACACTCTGACTACTGCCACTGCAGAAGCATACACGCTTGGCAGGAATGAATTTAGTGTTGAGTTAATCTTGTTGTTCAAAAGTTTGGTCTGTGTTAGTCTTTGGTTGAGTCGAATTCAGTTTGCTTCCTTCGTCAGAGTCTTCAAATTCTGTTTGGTTTCAGCTTCCGTGTCTGTGCCGGAATACAAATAGTAATCAGCAAAGTTGTTTAGTCCGTAGCGAAGAAGGTTTTCAGTCCGGATTGTAAAACCCAGTCAGTCTTGATGTTTGTAAGGTGTTGAGTATAAGTATTAGCCAAAGCAATGAGAAAAGCAGCGAGTTCTGCACCAATATACAAAATTTGTGAAAGTTGATTGTTCTCGCAAAAGTAGTTGTCTGTGCTTCATTGTGTTTTGCCGATAGAAACACCTGAAGCTGTTTTTTTGTCGCTGGAACGTCTGAAAGTGTTTTTGTCGCTGGAAGTTCAGAACAAGTGAAACCAGTGCAAATCTCTGAAGACGTCGATTTCTCTGTTCTCTGTTTTGGTTTGCTGGAACAAAGAACAGAGCCTGGGCGCTAGTAACACTTAGATGGGGCAAAAGAGTGACTCACTTCATGATCTTTTACCTTGTCTTCTTCGTGGGCTCGGCATCTGAAGCTGTCAAGCGTGTAATACCCTCTGTACATCTCCTTCCTCAGTATGTTCAGCTGCTGCAACATGGCTTGGTTCGTGATGTGCCGTTCCTCTGCCTCCTCTACGATAACACGAACTCGTAGCAGCAGTTGTTGCAGGCCGTGCAGTCTCTCCTCCACGGTTGGAGCATTCGGCTTCAAGAATTTTTCGATAAGGAAAGATATGGATCTACCGGCAAGTTCACCCATAATTGCAGACACAATCATCTCCACAGATGTTGGGGGGGCTGTATGTCCTAATCCTTAGTCCTTACAGGTTGGTGCTTCAATGGATCAATCACCAAGAGCTGAGAGAAGAAACCATGTAATCTGAAACATTTTAGAGGACTCACCTAATGACTTGTGCCACTGAACTGACCGAAGTCCTTTTCAAACGGATTGCAAATCTGACGCTCGGTTTAAAAGATACAGTCTTTTGATCAAACTAGTGCAAAAAGAAAATGTTAACAGACTCGCTTAGGTTAGCAGAGGTGGGCTCTCGGATCGGTTTTTTTTTTGACCGGTCAGAGGCACGACAGGTTCGGCTCGATCCAAAGTCTGATCTTGCACGAAGTTGGCCGTGTCATGTTGGCAAGACACTGTAGCATGGGTCGTGCCAGGCACGATGGGTTGCACGGCCTGTCATGACACTGTAGCATGGACCATGTCTGGCCCGATGACTTAGGGCATAAGTAAGAAGCCCTGCATGAATGACCCGACTTGTAGAGCATGTGGTCATAGACACATCCGGCAGCATGGACGTCAACCCCGCCGTCAACTCCTGAGAGAGACAGCCAAGAGGGGAGAGAGAGCTGAGAGAGATTGAGATTGAGAGGTGGTGCAAGATTCTGATCTCTCTCTAACCCGTCTCTCTCAATCTCTCTCAGTCTTTCCCTCTCTCGTCCGTCCCTCTCAATATCTCTCGCCTGTCTCCCTCATTCTCCTTCTTGTCCATTGCTCTCTCTCGCGTCTGTGTTCAACGCATCCCCTCGCTCTCTGTAACTGTTCAAGAATAAATAAATTTTAATTCTTTTCCTACAATATTTGTGTCCACTACCTCAACTCTATGCGTCTCCGGCTCCTTTCCTCTCGTCGTGATAGTGTAAATGGGCTAAGCTTGGACCAGCATGGCACGAAGCAAGCAAGAAATGCAAATAGACCGTGTTTGGGTTCGCTGAAGGTGAGCCGAGTCGGCACGGCACAATAGACCATCACGGTCCGATACGATTCAAACATAAAGCATAATAAACCTATACCGAACCAATCTAACGAAATTGATTGGTCGCTTATGTCAGCGTCATGCAACCGTCCGCAGGCAAATTAATTGGCGCTGGCTGAGCATTGGACTCTGGACTTCGGTTTTGTCGCCAGCATTTACAGATACCGGTATTTACAGATAGACTCGTACTTCCTACGTCCGAAAATATAAGGAAAATATAAGGTAAAATATAAGGTGTATTTTGACTTTATATAAGTATTTAGGTTGTGCTTTGTATGGGTGGTAATAAATAAATACATATTGTTGAAAGAATAAAAAGAAGTATAGAAGGAAAGATCTCATTAAATCTATATACAAACTTTATATTTATAGACAAGACTACTAGGAAATAAATCTTACAGACTAGGATGGAGGAAGTAACCGATTGAAACAAATCTTTTTTTAGGCGGTTTCAACCGGACGACTAGCAACTATGATAGGTATGCGTACGTACGCAGTCAACAGAAATACACGCATGCAGTTCTTCACGAAAAGAAATTAGCAAAAAGCTGTTTAATTTCTTTAGTCTACTACTGCCTCTTACCGGCGACTCCGTACATCATCATCAACATGCTATAATTTGTGACGTTCAGGTTTAACGGTAAGCAAGATAAAAGAAACTAGCTAGCAAAAAGCTGTTAATTTCTTTAGTCTAGTGCGTCTTACCGCCGATTCGTGACGTTCGGGTTTGATGAAAATCCATTTATTATGGTTGGACACTCAAGTTGTTCGTGCTGGGGCGGTTCTTTATTATATAAAGAAGACTTGAAGGTAAATATATAAAGAAGTCTTTCTTTATTACACAACCAAATAGCATATATAGGAAAGGAGACTAATTCAAATATATTGTACAATATCATTCTCCATTATTAAGAATAAACAACGACAACGTTCATCACAACATTAGTGATTTATATAAATATGTACACAAATGTAAATCTAACGGTAGCAAATTAACTAACTCAAAACCTTCCTCTTCTGACAGATCTTATCATCCGTGGCCACAAGCTTGAGCTCACGAATCTGACAGCTATATATGTAGCTGTAATAGGGCGGTAACTGAGATTTCCACAACACAATCTCGAATTTCCCATGAGGTGCAGCATCTCCAGACATGACATCTTGCACAGTGATTTTGGGGGCCTCTTCACGAGCAAGCCCCACTCGACACTGATCGTAAAGCACACAATACCGAGTAGTTTCAGCTTTTCTCGCAAGCAAAATATATTTGCTCTTCATCCCAGAATCACTTGGACCTCTGCTAGGTACAAGTTGATTTTTCGCCACCCCAAGCATCACTCTAAGGTGTTCAAGAAGACCTCGCTTTTTCCTCTCGTCAACAATACTATCTCTAACTAAGGAGGCCATGCTGCTTAGATCTATGAAAGGTCCAGTGAACTCCTTATACCTCTCTCGATCAAAATACACATGAAACAAACACATTGCCAGAGATGTTAGTTTTGGTTGCTCTTCGGGATCTGAGCTTCCAAATGCAAGCACCTTGAAGAAGTACCAGTATGCTTCTCGCGACAAATATTTTAGACGAAGAGCCTGCGTCGTTCCAAACTTCGTGATCCAGTCCGAGCAACTTGTGACTATGATTTTACTTTCGTACGGAAGGCAACTCTGAGAAGCGGAGTATAACCTTCTGCATGCACCCTCGTCAACATCCCCATCTAGTTCAATTACGACCAGCAATCTTTCATCATTTGAGGAGCTATGTCTATGTCTGGTCACTCCATCCTTGAGGGATTTCTCTTCTCTAAAATCACTCTCACTTAAAAAGATAATACGAGAGAAGTGACTGCGCACCCTCTCATCGCTGCAAACATGCTCAACAAGTGTGCTCTTCCCAACTTTTCTTGGACCAATGATCGGTAGGACACCTAAGTTATCAGCAGTGAGAGGTTCTATATGCAACAAGAAGTTGACAACCCGTTCTATCTCCATTTGACGGCCAAACATGCACTTTTCCATAAACATATAGGTGCTATATGGCTGGCGACGCATCATAGGGTAGTTCTTCAAAAATACAACAAACTCAATCATGTCGGTAATGACGGCCCCTAGATTATCAAGCACCTGTTCTAACTCTCCCGTGCCATGTCTACTACCAGCAGGGAAACGAATGCGCTTGGCAGGATTGAATTTAGACAGGGCTAAGTAGTCACTCACTTGATGACCTTGGGCCATCTCTTCTTCTTCATGTGCTTGGCATCTGAAGGTGTCGAGCACGTGGTAGCCTCTGTACATCTCTTGTCTCAGCATGTTCAGTTGTTGAAACATGGCATGGCTTGTGATGTGCCTCCCCTCGGCCTCCTCGACGGTCACGCGAAGCTGAAGCAGCATCCTCTGTAGTCCCCGCAGGCTCTCCTCCTTGGATGGCGCCGGTGACTTTAAGTACCTGTCTATCAAGATGGAGACTGATCTGCTGGAAAGTTCGCCTACGATTGCAGCGATGAACGCCTCCATTGGGAAACCGGAAACCTCTCTCACCAAGCGAAGAGGTGAGGTGATAAGAAGTATATGTGATGCGAAACTCTTGGTTTAGTGTCGAAGTCGTTGCTTTGATTTCTTTGACTAGTGTCAAAGAAGAATGGACTCGGTAGTAAAAGCACAGAGGTATAGTCTACGCAGTTGCTATCTCCTTTCTGCCCATCGCTAGCTACTTTTCTTAACAACTAGCATTATGGTAACCATTTCTACAGGTAGCCATTTTTATAATTTCTTTGGGTTTAATTCACAATTCTGAAATAAATTCTTACCCAGAATATTCTACAGAGCCTTGGAAATCAAATGTTAAATTTGACTTGTTTCCAACTGTGGGATTGAAAAACGGCGATAAGAGATGGGGTAAACAGAACCATGCAAAACATCACTTCATCAAGGAAGAGCGAAAAGAATAATTTTTCAACGAAAATCAGCCTGGGGCAGCACTACCGCAGTTAAAAGTTCGGTAGTACAGGAATGAATAGTAAAACTGGCACTACCACATGCCTTTCTCGAGCCTTTTTAAAAAAAAATGGCTTGCAAAAGTGTACAAAGTATTATCGCTCTGTCACAACCATCTCAAACCTTTTAGGATTGTCATATCCCTGCTCTATACAAAAACAGAATCATTATAGCGCACGGATGTCCGGACTCATCCGGACGCCCGGCTCAGCGGTAGTCCCCTCCTTATTGTTGTTTCTCTCTCTTACTTTCCCCATTTCTTCGCACTTGGTCAGTGGGCGAGACGGAGAGGCAGAGGGTTAGGCTCGTAAGGGAGTGGGTACAGAGCGGCTCGCGTGGGAGGAGCCAGGCGGTGCCGGCAGGAGGCGAGGAGCCTCCTCGGCTCCGTGGGCGATGGCGGTTGGATGTGATCACTCAGATTGTAACATCCCAAAAATTTTAATAAAGTAAAAATGTATATTTTAAATTTGAATATGATTATTTCTGAGTTTTCTTGGTATTATTGATTTTTATTTGGATTTCTTTGGATTTTTGTGTTGTGAGAATAATCAGATAAAAGAGAAATGAGAGTAAGAAATGGGAAAAGGTAAAATGGTAAAAAATAAAAATTTGGAAGAATTACCATCTAAACCCTAAGCCTGCAGGAAAAGCATTTTTACCCACAAATAAATTTTTATGAACAAGAACGAGACTTAATTATTGAAAAGACAATTGCTTTGACTAAAAACAGTGTAAGGTCAGATTTAATGTAAAATCTGTAGACTTCATCTCGAGCTGATAAAATTGCCCTAGTAACCTCAATGCGTTAGCTACTCCCAGTAAAAGTCTCAGAAATTTATTCTGTTATATAAGGCTGATAAAAATTCAAAAACAGAAGTATTGAAAATCTGGAAATTGGAATGTCAGAATTATTATAAAATAAATACAAAATATTTTAACTTGAAAATTTTATGGTAGCACTATTTCTTATTTAAAAATTATATAAAAAGTTTCAAAAATAAATAATATCGTTTACAACCTTAAATAATTCAAAATCCGGAAATAAATTTCTGAGCAGCCATAAATGTCAGAATTTTTAAAAATTTCCTGTAAAACATCTTAAGCCTAAATTTTTACAGACGGTTACTCACTTCCTGGAGACCATAGTAAAAAAGTTTAGAAATATTTTGACTAGTTATGACAGCTCTATTAATAAATTTTGTACTGCCGAAAATATTCAAAAATGGTTTGAAAACTAGTTAACTTTGAGGGATTATTGTATGAAAACCACTGTGGCGAATTGAGCGAAACCAAAGAAAATGGAAACTACACACCTTAGTATCTCTACACAAAAATTTCTAAAAAATTTCAAAAGAGCGAAACCAAAGAAAATGGAAACTACACACCTTAGCTCTGTGCCTCCGCAACTCCTCAGTCTCCCTGGAGCCGCAGCGTTCAGGGCATTCTTAACCTCACTCATCTCCCTCGCTATCCTTTTCTCTGTGCTCCATAGCCGAAAAATGATAGAAAGGGGCAACTTTCAATTTTTTTGTCTCGGTTAGAATTTCGGGAAAATAAATAATAGCAACCGCACTCTCCTAGTAGAGCCCTGAGCTTGTCCCAATGCTCATCTTCAGCCCATCCAGTCCATAACACCGCCGCCACTATTCATCTTCTTCCCCATGGCCGGTGTATGGTGGCGGCTCACCTTGGTTACTCTCTGACCAAACCAAGCACAAAAATGGAATCCATGGACTCCCTTGATGCTTTTTCTCCAGTTGATTCGAGCTCAGGTGCTTCCTTTTCCCCCGGTGATTGAGCTGCGGTGCCGCCGCCAAAGTCGCCGACCCATCTCCGGCCATCACTGGTCGCAGCCAAGCCCCAAACCTCATCGCCATGCTGCCCTCTTGCTCCGTCACCAACCGGCCGGCCAGCTCCGCCACTAACTCGCCGGCACCGCCATGCCCTGGAGTTAGGGGTGAAACGTCTGAAGCGGTCGGTAAATAGCTGTTCGTTTCGTTTTCATATTTATACCGATACGGATAACGAAATCGAAACCCAGCGGAAGCGGAAGCGGGTAGTGGCGGAAGCGGATCGAAACGGAGGCGGAACGAATCTGGAAGCGGAAAATTCCACAAAGACGTACAATATCTCGAATTTGATGGTTGAGCATGCAATAGACTGCTCCCATTTTATTAAAAGGGGAGAAAACAATAGCTTACAGTATGGTTTTGGGTACTGTATGGATGTGAGGTGCATTAATGACCATTAACAAATTTCACAATGGTAACATGTGAATATTGACACTTCTATATTGTCAGATACAACCCCTTATGTAAATGCTTATATAGGACCTTATTTGATTGAAATGAATTCACCTTTATGATCACACCAGAAACATAGAAACGGTTTGGATCACACAAAAAACAGTCATATATATATGAAAAAGCACTCAAGAAATTTAGTAACCATCACCCATTCACAAATAACTGAATACGCATATAATTCATTTTCTTCCATACATACAGAATGGGTTCACAGCAACCAAATTTCCAAATTCTTATCTCCAATCTGTCTACCATGGAAGGAAAATGGTGGATGCAAATGAACAAAGGCATTGGCATTTCTGCTAGCTTAGACCATATAGCTTGAAACGCTCAAAACCACTTACAGTTAGACTCGCAACCTCAGAAGCCTGAAGATATCGATCACTTGAAAGATGAAGAGAAAGTAGAACTCGCAAAGAACTCAGTGTACAACACATCAGAAGACCAGTGAGCTTCTTATTTATCCACTGAGCCAGTTTCATTTTTTCTGCTTCATGTGCTTCTTAATTTCTTGTAACGTAAAACATTTCAATTAGTGTTGCTCTTCATTCTGTATAGATTTCGAGTGTGATTTACATCCATAGTATTTGGCCGTTTCCATATGTTTATTTTTTAGCCATGTATACTAGTTGATGTTTGACGATCCATTGTGCGGAGCAAATTGATGATAAAAGAGTGAATTTGTGTGTCGGATTGCAGTGACCAGTGGAAAATAAGTCGTAGCAAATTAGCAAGTAAAGACTGGAAAATAAGTAATCACAATCACAATCACAGAACAGCCATTCATTCATCTAGCTTTTTAAACAATCTTTAAAAGTCATAGCAAATTAGCAAGTAAAGACTGGAAAATAAGTAATCTCGAAGAAGCCAAGATGCAACTCATAAGGCAACTGCAAGCTAATGCCATTTAAAATTCCTTGGTTACAGGCAGTGGACTTCGATCCAGATTCGTTGAGGACTTCGATCCAGAGCATGCTTTTGAGGGCGTATCAGACTCACAGGAGACGGGGGGGGGCGGCGTGGTGGGCGTCGTCGGTCGGCGCCAGCGGTGGACGAGGGGGCGGACCGTTGGGGGACGCGGTGGGCTTCGCCGTTCAGGGCTACGGGCGGAGGGCGCACTGTGGAGGCGGCACGGTGGGGGTCGCCAGTCGGGGAGTGCGATGGACGAGGTGGGGATCGCCGCCGGTCGGGACTCTGGTGGTGGGAGCGGTACTCCGGAGGTGGGAGCTTGGAGCCTTGGACTGGCGGCTAGGGTTCAAGTTCTGATAGTAGCCGGCGGTGGGATGTTTCGTTGGCTGGGCCGGGCCTGGCGCGCACATGGATGTTCGGAAATTCCGGTTAACTGTAACCGGAATTTCCGTTCCGTTTTCCGTTTCCGTCGGAATCAGCGCTCCCGTTTCCGTTTCCGTTTCCGGAAAAAATTTCCGTTTCCGTTTCCGTTTCCGACAATTTCCGTTTCCGTTTCCGAAAAATAGCTTCCGTTTCCGTTTTCGTCCGGAACGGTCGGAAAGTTTTTGTTCCGTTTTCACCCCTACCTAGAGTTGCTCTGCTTGGGTCCTACAGAGAGAGAGAGTAGGTAATGTTCAAGTAATTTGTCATGGCCATAGTTCACAAGTGCACACATAGCCCAGTGGTAGAGTCTCTCGGCTACAGCTGGCAGATCCTGAGTTTAAATCCCTGTAGAAACACATTATTTCCTTTGTCGTAAGGATTTGGAATGTGCAATAAAAATTCATATGTTACTTGCAGTTTAATTATTCAAATTGACTTTGAACAAAAGTCCTTTTTTTAGGTGTTATATGAAGCAACTATAAAAACCTTAGCTCCAAAAATCATGAAATTAATCTTATATGTGGCTGCAGTCATAAATGTTCTATTTTTTTGCAAAAACATTTAGGGTTGACCACAATTTGAATTAAAAAAGAAAGCCTCTCTTAGATAGAAAATCAAACAGTTAAAATTTGAATCAAATGAACTTCAAATTTGATGAAACTAATTTCTAGCATCTTAGAAAATGATATCCTTTCTAGTTATGCAAAAATAACTCATATTTGTACTATGTTAAAATATTTTAATACAAGGCACTAATGATTTCTTATATGGAAAACATCTCGGATAAAAGCCAAACATCGCGGAACCCACTTTAAAACACTTCTAGGGTTGCACCCTGTTAATACCAGAAAAATGAATAAAAGATCATGCATAATGTAGTCGCAAACTAAAAAGGAAACCTGGCTCGACTTAGTGTTACGTTTGTGATCATTTAGACTACTTTAGCAGTGAATAAAATAACACGTCTAAATGCTAAGATTTGTAAAAATAGTTTAGAACCACTCTACAAAGTTCATATTACTATATTCCGAGGAAAGAATCTCATTTCATCAAGCATATTAATCTTGTTAGCTTAATAACTCTAAGTGTTCACATTTCTGAAGACCATAATATGAATGAATGAACTTTGAGTATAAATGAGAAATCAATAATTATAATGTTTGTATCACCAAAACCTTCTCAAATATCATGGAAATGAAATCAGCAGCCTAAATCAATAGATTAACCTGTGTAAAGCTAATTTTGAACAAAATCAATCAAAGAATAAGCGCTATTCACTCATAGTCTATTGTGATCATTTAAGCCTGTTTAGTAGCCCGTAAAGCAGCTCGTCTAAATCTGAATTTTGTAAAGAATAACTTAGAAATAATCTTTAGGATATGATCTGTAGTAATCTAGAAAAATATTCGTATTTCATCTTGCTTTGAATCTGAATCCTAATAGAGTAAAACCCATAAGTGATAAGGTTACCCCCCCAAATCGCATTATGAATAGTAAAATTTATGAAACTTGTAACTAATGTATACTTCTATTAATCCAAACAATTTTTGCATCTTGAATTCGTAAAATAAAATTTATAAATTCATAAAGAGCAATCCCTGTTCCTTGTGAAGAGTCTTTATTTGTTTTGCTATCTATTTTCTTTTTGCCCATATTGAAGTTTATTGTTTGCTATATTTCCGTTGATCGACGTGCAGAACCCGACTTTGTTGATTCCGTCATCATCATCGTCAATCGCAATCCACGTCTTCGTTGTAAACAAAAATTAAGCAAGGCAAACACCCCTTTGATCATATTGATCCTAGTATTTAATTTTCTTGTGTTTTACTAAACAAATTTATGCATGCGTTTACTTTCTGTAAATTTGCTATTTTGTGGTACTGGTAGTTATTCCTGTTGTCTCATGAACCTTCTTTGATAATTATGGACATGTGAACCTTGATAACCATAGATTAAGGATAGACATTACTTAATGTCCTCATGGGTATATGCGCTTACATATTATCCATGCTTAGCCATGCTTTAGAATCAGTAAGGCAGATGCGAAGGGGTTTCTACTTACCAATGCAACGGTGTACGCCATGCTATGGGAGAGTTCCAACATTTCTATGCTCTGAGTTCTCTTGCCATAGTATGGGTTAACATCCTGGGCTGGTGCGAAGTTAACTAATGTAAAGGTTTTCGTCATGAACATTCTGGCCACACGCCAAAGGGGGTGTGAAACATGCGGCAAAAAGAAAAGGTCATGACTTGTGGGTAAAGTTGTACATCTCTGCAGAGTATAAATCTAATCGATTAGCCATACTCGCGGTCATGGGAGTCTTGACAAACTGATGCATGTTAGATGTTTTATTATTTCCAAAAGGGCTTGGTTTCATTTGTTTCGCAACTATTGCTTTATGTCGAAGGGCCAACATTGATGGATTTCAGGATTTGGATTATTCGTCGCTCACGTCATGGAGGACTGTGAGTGTTACTTATGCTTTACTTATTTGTTACCAATTAAACTTGCTCTTACAAATTCTGTTTGCAAACAACTTGATTTACAAATTCAAATTCGCTTTATGCAAATTAACTGTAGTAGCCTCCATTGACCTGGCTTATATTTATGCATTTGCAAATACCACTTTTAAGTCACGCGGAGTACAAAAGTACTCACCCTTACTTAATTTGTTGTTTTTAGGTGTAAAGCTAGCAAAGCTTCGAAGATTTGTTTTGTCGCAGGTTGCGGTTGTTAGAATAAGCTAAGCACTAAGCGTCTAATCTAGCCTAGACCATGATCACATTTGCGGAAAAATGAGTAGCAAGCAACTGACCCGGAGATGATAATGTTGCCATCGGTTTGATAGTCGGTGAAGAAATGGACGCTGTCGATAGGTTACGAAGACCTTCGGGATGCCACCTACACTATCCTTGAACCGCTCTTCGAAGTTCCTCCAGCGCCGGTAATGATCGGTAGAGATTAGGTGTTTCTTTTCTTTCGGGATGAGTCGAATCGTGCGTGTGTTGTTACCTCCACGCACGAGCTCACCTCTTCCTATTAATATGGCGCTGAGGAGCTCGGGGGCAAGTTCCATTGGATGGAAAGCGGCTCCGATCATAGCGCATAATTAAGGAAATAGCTAATCACGGGATTAGCTTTTAGTTAGGAAAGTTTGGATTAGGAAAGTTACTATTTGGAAATAATGGTGGCAATATCCATGCAGTCCCTGAGATCAACCAACATTGGTATCCTTATTGCCGCGATCTTTCTAAGGATTTATGCCTCGTCAGTTGCCTGCGGGATGGATGGGTACACTACAAGGCCTTGCTTCTTTTGCTGCTATATACTCTGAGTTGTAAGATTTATATGTTTATTAGTTTCCACTTAATTAATATAATGTATGGTTGTGATTCCAATTGTTGTAAATGTGCATACTAGCTACTGATCCAGGCACTAGTACTGCAAGCACATGAGATTTCTATTTTTACATTTTTGTAAAAATGAGGGTCGTTACACAGATGGCCCGAGAGCGGCAGCGTGAGCTGCAGGGGTTATCAGGGTACCACATTGTATCACAGTTCCCCACCGCAGCTGCAACCGCATCCAGTGGGAAGCTGATGGTATTGCATGTCGAGAATCGATTATCTGCGACACCGAGTGCACTAGTCGATAAATTTTCTCCCATCTCTGTGGCGCGAGGGAGCTCATGTAGGGGTACTCTTTTATACAATGTAGACCACTATTGTAGAGTATTTTCTCTCCTCTCTTCCTTCTCATTTCAATATTCCATCGATGATCCACTACTACGAATAGGTCATCACTGCCGGTTCGTCACGCCATTCTTGCGGTTATGGGCACGGCGATCATTGGTCGGCAGATGATACTGGGTTATCACTGCCGGTGAGGAACCGGCGATGATAATAGATATCACTGCCGGTTCATTATACAACCGGCGGTGATATTAGACTATCTCTGCGGTTTACACTAGCATCCGGCAGTGATACTCAACTATCTCTGTCGGTTCAACCTAGAATCCGGCAGTGATATATGTATATCTGTAACATCCTAAAAATTTTAAACAGTGCAATGCTATAATATGAATTTGTCTTTTTGAGTATTTTCGAGTTTTATTGAATTTATGATTTTCTTGAATGGATTTCTTGAATTTTGGGTTGCAAAGACAATTAAAGGAAATGGGAAAAATAAAAGAACTAAAATAAAGATTGGGAATAAATTATTTTCTGAATCCAAATTGATGGAGAGATCAATTTACACAGCGATAAAAAGATACAAATGTCAATTTAAATATTAAAAATAAAAAGAGGTCAAGTTGACTAGAAACGATTGCACCATCTGAAATTTGAAAAATGTCGAGAGCTGATTTCCAGCTGAAATATTTACCAAGTCACCTTTGATACAGTATTTACCATTGGTAAAAATATCGAGAGAATGTCGTGCCCCGAATTTGCAAATCCGGACACTCTGTGTATTCTGCACTAGTCCAGGATCGCGCTAGTGCACACAGGCTAAACAGGGATAATATACCACAACATACACAGCGGAATGATAAATAAAGTACATCAATCATGTATATAAACGAGTTGTATGACCATATGGTCCCTTACAATAGTTTGCCACGCAGGGCTTACAATGATCAGAGTAAATAATTCAACAATGAAATTAAACGTCATGGTGATCCATCTTACGCCACAGCGCTCGGCGAGGCTTGCTCCTAGTTCTCTGGCCCTCCAAGATACTCCTCTTTCCACGCGGTGTAGACTTCTCTTACGGTAAAATTTTGCCCGCAAGGGTGAGTACACACCGTACTCAACAAGTCATGCACAGAATGCAGTTCTATTACTACATGCATAGCTTGTTACAAAGGAATGGCTCAATTGGTTATTTTGCATTGCATCAATATTTTGAATTATTATTTATTTAGATTAAAAGCAGCAAAACTTTAATAGCATAATAAGTTTCTCAATTGTTTTCCACATTATTTTGGACAAACAGTCCTTAATCAACTTTCATCACTGACTCTGGCACACAGCCTTCCACCCCATTTTATTTTCAAAACACTACCCCTTGATTGTAATTCCGAGCATTGTCGATCTTGTGGACTCGGCTATTCGAATAGTTTTTACACTCTGCAGAGGTTGTACACTTTACCCACAAGATACAATCAACTCACCACGTCAGCCGTGAATCGCCATACAAGAGTATGCGAATGAGTGATCATAACAAAGCCTTTCAGAAACTTCTATCTCCACCTAGGAACCTCTCCGTGTTGCCTCCACTATCACTTCCCTCACACAGAGCCGAAGTATAGGGCCGACGAACACCGTTGGATAGGGTACCAAGCCGTAGCACAGGCACGCTCCCCCGTACAGTTACCCCCATGTAACTGCCACCCCGAGGTATCCAAGGTAAGACATCAGAATCCTACTAAACTAGGTCTTCCCATTCAGACATGTGGTTGTACGAGAGACTCAGGTCAAAGGCTTGCAAGGTAAGGTCCTTAGCTGACCAAGGCAAGACATCCTTCTCTCACATTTTGGCACACAGCCCTCACAACACTCAACCCAACCCCCAGTTGCCACAAAGGCCCACCTGGCACGAAGCCTCGGTCCACTTGCCCCAGTCGAAATCATTTCCCATTCCCAAGTTGATCATTGTGCAACACATGCCAACAACAACTCAACATCCATATGGAACCACACAGGCCTCCATATATCAACATCATCGTGTGGCAACACATCACACCATTTCAAAATACATTGCATATTCCATTAATCAATATTGACCTTTGTATTTTAAAAGATTATTCACGGTATATGAAAAGCTAAGCAACTATTCACGGTCTAGCCTCCCGTGTTGGCACAATATTATCAACCAACTAATATTACCAAACTTAGGTTATCAAAGGAATCATGGCATACAAATATTAACAACAAGGTGGCAATAACAAATAGGTTGATTAGCTAATTCACCCAAATTATTTAAATCCATTTTTAATTGAATTAGCATGCATAGTTTGAATCAAAATACATTTTCAAAACTTAGGATCAAAATGGTCAAAGCACAACTTGCCTTCGAAAAGCAGCGAGTCTTGATCGGGAGCTTGGTCCTCGAAGTCCGCATCCTCACGCAACTCAACGTCTACGCGTAACAGACAAAGAACCAAATAAACATGTGAAACAACGTACAAACACACACATTCGGAAAATACGACAAATCAAACTAATTCGTAACTTCATGAAAACTTCCAAATAATTAGTTTAGCATTTTCTAAGATTTATAAAATTTATTTCGACATTTTTGAATGTATAGTTCAAGAGCTACAGAATTCATAATTTGGACTTTCCTTGAATATTTTAACAGTATAAATTGATTTATAAAATTTCATAAAAGTTACTGTAGCTAGGTATCAATATTTACTAATATACAAAATTTGTTGCATGCGATTTAGACTTATAACGAGTTTATAGCGAAAAAGACAAAATCTGCAATTTGGTTACACATTTACATACAAAAATCTAACTAGTTATACACTTGCATGGTACTATTCATCTTGTATACACGTATTCTTCTTCCGATTTTCATTTGCTTCGGCTGCTTTGGTTTTCTTCTGTTAGCATATGACCCCCATTTTTACAGGATGCAAAATGGAAATCTAATGTGCTTGCAAGTACTAGTCCTGGATCGAGAGCTAGCACGCACATTTCAACAAATGGAAATCACAACCATACATTAATCAATTAAGCGGAAGCGAATATACAATTAATTATTACAACTCGGAGAATAAATGGCAGCAAAGGAAGCAAGCCTTGTGGTTTACCCATCAATCCCGAGCAACCGACCGAGGCATAAACTTGAGATAGAATACAACGAAGAGGATCCGCGACTGCGATGAACAACCGAAAAGAGACTCAAAGCCTCGCTAACTAAACCACCTACAATATAATTAGGCAAGGGTGAGTATTTTACATACTCAAGCAAGACTTGAGCAAAACCTACAATACATGCGAGGCCATTCCAAAGGAGGCTACTACAGTTCATTTGCATAAAGCGAATTTGCATTTGTAAATCAAGTTATTTGCAAACGGAATTTAAAAGAGCAAGTTTAATTGATAGCAAGTAAATAAAGCATAATAACACTCACCGTCCTCCATGACGTGAGCGACGAAACATTCACATTCCTGAAATCCACAACTGTCGGCCCTTCGACATAAAACATAGTTGCAAAACAAATAGAACCAACCCTTTTGAAAATAATAAAACATTTAACATTGGAATGACTTCACCGAGTGCTCATGACCGCGAGTGCGGCTAATTAATTAGATTTAAACTCTGCAGAGGTGTACAACTTTACCCACAAGGAATGATCAACTTTTGCCCGACTCACTTCCTTAGGTGTGTCGTCAAGAAGACCATACATAACCGTTCATTACCTAGACTTGACTTTGATCCAGCCGGACGTTAACCCCGCCGTAGAACTAGAAACACACACCAAGCCGTGGATCCACTTTCACACACCAACACAACGTTTCTAAACACGGCGGCGGACACCGCTGCATTAGCAAGTAGACTGACGGAATACCCGTCGGGTAGACCTGACCGGAAAACACGTGCAAAGCTCCGCCTACCAATGAACAAAGCCAAGTCTAAATAACTTAATAAGTTATGGCTAACCCATCCTCACCCTTGTGGTTGCACGAAATCTCGGATCAATAGCGTCCCATTGCTCGGTCCTTAATCCGACACAGGCGACACTCCACCCTACACTACGTGCAATTCCTTTACGCACAACCGCTATTGCCAATAATCGCGCATCAAAGTATAGTTTCATTTTGAATTTTTAATCAAAGTACCAAACCATTTTTCTCAAACAGGACCATCCAGTCCCAAATGAACATTTCAGAAACAAACTTTAATCATGATCATCTGTTCTTAAATACTAAAGCATGGCTAAGCAGGTTAAATATGTTCGCATATACCCAAAATGACATTAGCAATGTCTAGCCTTATTCTGTGGTTATCAAGGATCACATTTCATAATCATCAAAGGAGATTCACGTGACAACGGTATATCTACCAATCCACAAAATAGCAATTTACATAAAGTAAACGCATGCATAAAACACTTTGATGCACAAAAGGAATATAAAATAATGGGATCAATGTGGTCAAAGGATGCTTGCCTTGCTTAATTATTGCATACTGATGAAGACGAGGATTGCGGTTGATTTAAGGTGACGACGAAGCAACAACGTCGGGTTCTACACGCCGAATAACGGAAAATAGCCAAAATACTAACTTCAATAAGAGCGAAAGAAATAGATAGCAAGAACAAATAAGAACTCATCACAAGAACAGGGATTGCTCTTTTATGATATTATTAATCTTAATTTTACGAAATCAAGATGCAAAGATTGGTTGGATTAATAGAATTAAGCATTAGTTGCGATTTCATTTGAATTTACTATTCATAATATGAGCTTCTGCCAATCTTATAACTTACAGGTTTTGCTCTATTAAGATTCAGATTCAAAGCAAGGTGAAATATGAATATTTTCTTATATTGCTGCAGATTATAACTTAAAGGTCAATTCTAGACTATTCTTTACATTATTCGCATTTAGATGAGTTACTTTGCGAGTTAATGAAAATGCTTAAATGATTTCATTAGAGTATGAATGGTTAGCTTCTTATCTTTAATTGATTTCACTTAGCATTTGCTTTACGCGGGTTAGATCTTCTGATTTAGGCTACTGAGATTATTTTCATAACATTTGAGAAGGTTCTGGTGATAAAAACAACTTAACTACAGGCTTCCTTCACTATTACCTAAAGGGTATTCATTCGCATTAAGACCTAAAGTAATATGATTACTTAGCGTTATTCACTATTAAGATTTGTATGCACAACCTAATGAACTATGGTTATTTCTTCATACTAAGATGGTTTATACTTGGCATAACAATCCTAAGCTAGTTCCATAAATTTTAGGCTTTAGCTGATACATTGTAATCATTGCCGAAAAGGCTTAAGTGATATTATATAGTTTGCACTATTCGGACTCGGCAGGATTATGAAGCGAAAGGTTAACACTTAAGGGTTTTGATCTAATAAGAAGAATATGCCAGTCTTGATAAAATGAGAGTATCTTTTTATAACAGGGTAGGCTATACTTTGAAGAACACTACTAAGCTAGTTCCACAAGTTTTAGGATTTTGGGCGAGACTATAATCTTATCGCTAAAATGGTTCATGCTATACTTAAGGACTATACTATTCAAAATCGGCAAGATAGGGTAATGACAGATTAATGATTATGGGTTTTGAACTAGCTTGATTTAAATGGAAAGCACACTATAATTAAGATGTTTTTGCATAATATGGTAGTATAAACTTTGTACAATGTTTCTAATCTGGTTTTGATGATTTTAGTATTTGGATGAGTTATTTTATTTATCGTTGAAATAGACTAAATGGTCACAATTGAAATCTTAAATCGGCCAAGAATTAAACTTGATTTCCAACTAACCTATACATGATTCTTGATTGATTTTTAAGGCATTAGCAGGTAGTAATCCTAGAATTGTTTTAAAGTTGATTTTGCATTATTTTATCTTTAATTGCGATAGATTATCTATTTACTCATTGTTAGCATTAACATTTCCTTTCATTAAGAACATGCAAACTAAATCTTATTTTAAATGTATTTGCATACATGGATCTGCATTGATGTCAGGAGACTAACACAAGGCATTTCCTAATTTTATAAGCTTTTATGCTCTTGTTTCCATTGATGACCATATGAACCTTTACCAGAGATCACAAGGCAAATAAACTAAGTTGAGTTGAACATTTAAATAATTGTGTATACTCAAGTTTACTAGGATTCCAGAGGCACATAAGAATTTATTTAATGATTTTAGCATTTATATTTTCTATGCAGGCAATAATATACATAATTGAGTTTATTCAAATCTTAAGTTTTTATAATTGCTTTGTGACTCAAGAATTAAGTATTTTGTATATTTGAATACATTCTGAGCCTAAAATCTCATAAATATTGATTTCATCATTTCATGGTTTATTATTCACAAATTCTAATTAACATTGAAATCAAGGTTTAATTTAAGTACTCATTATGCAGATCAAAAACTAAATATTTTTACATATTTATATTCTTTGCGATTTTAGATGATTATACCAATTTATTTCACTGGTTTCTAACTAACACTGCACAATTTATCAGTAGTTGAATGCATTTCGCCAGAAGCCGAAATCGTTTTCTCGTGATGAAGGCGTATACGGACTCGGCTTCTTCAACCTCATGCGCCAGCTCCATGCCTGAGCAGAAGAAACGAGGATGGCTAGGGCTGGCCGTGAAGGGTCTTCCGCGGTCTTTCCGTGAGCGGTGGCACCAGTAGAATCAGCACGGCAAGGGGAACTCGGGGGTGAAGTCGATTCGACCGGAGAAGGAGGCGGTATGCTGCAGCCGAGATCTGGCGGCTCAATGGCGGCTCGTGGAGGAAGCAAACAACGGCGTGAGAGGTGAAATCGGTGGCAGCTTGAGCATCAGTGAGGCTAGGGCATACCATTTTGGCTGTTCTCTTGGCCGGAGAAAGTCCGAGGTGAGCTCCCACCGTCGGCCGGACTTGGGGACGAAGGTGCTCTCGGCGGCGGCAACATTTTGCATGGAAGGAGTCGGGTGTTCTTGAGGGGTTTTGATCAGCAGTGTCGGGTGATGCTTGACTTAGAGGATTGGAAGGAGGACCACTGAAGCTCCCGCATTTTCCCTCGCGCTCGAAGCTGCGAGCATGCGCCATGGTGAATCTTGGGTGAGCTCTTGCCCTGGCTTGAGAAGAAGGAGAAGGGAAGTGAGGGGAATGGGAGAGGAGGCCCTTGCGGTCAGGGAGGAGTGGGTTATAGCTAGGAAATTGCAGTGTGGGAGTGGGATTCGTGGCAGTCATCGCTGGTAGTGCGCCACTAGCTTCGGGACTTCGTCAGTGGAAGAAACAGAGAGGAAGGAACGGGGTTGGGGTAGGAGGCCTGGCAGGTGGGGTCCTGGGTCCGATGTCAGTGACTAGAGTTCCAACATTGCGCCAACGGAACGGGAAATTAACAAATGGCCCACACGTCGGCGACCGATTAGATTTCGTTTCAAATTTTGATTTTTGATTGAGATCAATTGAAGTGTAGTATTTTTTTTCAAATTTTGTTTTTCGGAAGTATTTGATTTCAGAATGCTTTTACAAAAGTATCAGCTCCATTTGTGGTTCCATTATTTTATGTGAATTCTGATAATATTTTATTTTGGATTTAAAAGTTATCTTTTCGTTTTGTCTTTTCATTTCCTTATGCATAGAATTTCCTTTGGCAGCTAAAATGATTTAATTGAATGATTAGTGTTCTCATGGCAAATTTCTAAATTTTTACTTTTTATATTTTTGCCTTTTCCTCTGTTCCATTCTTTAATTCCATTTGTTGGATTTTTCATGTGAAGAACAATTCCAACGAAATCCAAATAAAATTCAATAATGCCAAGAAACTCAGAAATAAATATTTTCAAATTAAAAATATTTATTTTCTCTTTATTGAATTTTCAGGATGTTACAGATCTACCCCCCTTACAGAAATCTCGACCCCGAGATTTGACGGGTCTAAGGGGAAAGTATTTCTAAAAGAAGTTAGGAAACTCTTCCTTGAGTCAGTCCTCTCGTTTTCCAAATTGCTTCTTCTTCAGAATGATTGCTCCGCTGAATCTTGATCGTCTTGTGGGGTTTATTACGAGTGTGGCGTTTAGTTTCTCTTAAGATTTTAGTCGGATGCTTCCGATAAGTTAAATCAGGTTGTAGATCGATTTCATTTAGCTAGGTGAGTTTAGAAGGAAGATGAAGAAATTTCCTTAATTGAGATATATAGAAGACATTTTGAATACTAGAGCTAAGATGACAACTTTAATTTATATGCCTTTTATCCCATTTTCTCAACGATACAATATGGCCTAACATACCGCGGCGCCAAGTTATTTCGGATTTGGAAACAATGAACAGTCCGAACTTCGCAAATCTTGTGGATGAGATAGATTTGGGAATTCTTTATCGGAGGGGACTTTGTCGTTCTTGTTGATACTTCGTCTTCATTGCAATTGTTTACTGGACCTTCGTCTTGCGATTCCAAGTTGCCGTGCCAAGAATAGGGAAGAATTCTATTTGAGCTTTAGGTAAGCAGATGAGAGATACTAATACTTTTATACGTATCTAGTTTGATTGTATAATCAATATTGTTACTAAGGGTAGTTTAGTTTATAGAGTGGCATGTGGTATGTTTTAGAATACTGGAGGTGAAAGAAAAGATGTATCCTTATTAGATTCATTTGGGAAGAACTGACTATTAACATCAAGAAGAATATCTGAATACAATGGTTGATCTATATATCTCGACATTAGTTCAGAACAATATTATTCCAAGTTGTTGTTAGATTGAGAACAGGGCACAGGTAACTTCAAAGATTGGGTTGAGGCAAGAGAATTATAAGATGATCCTGGTGATTTTATTCATTTGATCACCTTGGTAAACAGAGAGTTTTTAATTTCTGTTGAATTTAGCAACAATGAATGAATGGAATGTACAGAATCAAAAATATTGATTGCGGGAATTGAATACACAAGGGGTGTATTCATTACCACATTAAGTGTCAGGTGCAATCACATAAGAAAGATGTTTATATTCAGAGCCTATCATCGAGGCAGGGTTATTCTGGGTACTTGATGTTTTCTAAGTCCTTGCGATGGCTTGGAAACTACTGATGTCTCCTTTGACAAGGTGAAGTAAGAGTACTTCTTGGACAAATGTTGACGAAGTGTCCCAGTCCCTCTCAGTTGATGCAGGTGATATTGTCTCTTTTATTCAAAACAATAGAAAGATTGTTTGCTGATGTTATAACATAAATGATCAAGTAATGACTAGGATTAAAGAATTGACCTGGGAATTAATTTTGAATGTTGGTAGGGTCCAAATACATAAGTATCTTTCCTAGTACTGCACCAAGTAGATTATAAATTTCTTTTGCGAACAAGTGTTGCGGACAACTGGGATTGATGTTTTGAGTTAGATCGGATGCATATCCAAGGAAATGTTGGTCTTCAGATTCTTGAAGTCATTTTTGAGGTTGTTACAAAGCTTCCTGGGGTTGAGAACGAAACAGAGTTTGTTTCCTCTTTAGGCAACTGTTGGCATAATGCCCACATTTACCATAACAAAAGCAAGAAATTTTGGCTTTCCAGTTTTAAGTAACAGACAGATGTTCATTGGCGTTGCTGGAGGGATGACAAATGATAATTGAAATTCAAAGTGGAGTTGAGCAGAATTCCTCTGGGACAAGTGTCTATGCTCAAGTGTCATTTCTTTAACTGTTTTTTCGAGTAAACTGCTTCGGACTTTACTCCTCCTATTCTTGAAGTTATAATTTTGATCGAGTCTTCTATGAGATATGGTCATTTTTTCAAGGTTTTGAGGAAGATTCAAAAGAACAGGACATCCATTTTTGAAACGAATAGACGACCTGACAAAGTTTGAAAAGATTCATCGCTTGTAGACGATAAGCTGTTTTCGAAGGAAAAATAGGCTAGGACAGCAACTAGTTTCAAGTTCGTCTGACAACTGGTTTCTCATCTCACATGCAGATTCGCGGAGATGGATTACTGGGTTTCACATATGTGATGCTTGGTTAGGAGGGTACGACGAATGACACTAGAATCTTTCTAGATATAATCACTGAACCATTGTCTTGACTGACGATTATGGCTTACAAAAGATGGTTGCTCTTCCTAGGATATTCTTTAAGTGATATTTTCTGATCGGCTAGTCTTCTTCTTTTTTTTCTGATTGCCAAACCTTTAGCAACTAAGGCTCAAAATTTCTCTTGCTAACGTTGGATTGCATTAGCAACCACTGTATCTAGGGGGCATTGAGTTGGGCACTGGTATTTACAAGAGATAAGGACGGGGCACCAGTGTATAAATGGGTGACGGTTTGTGGTGCCTGCAGAGAAGAAGCGGGGTAAATTGAGACAACTCTGGATAGGCACTTAAAGGAAATGAAAATGTTCCCACAAAATCTGAATGGGTGTGAGTAAAGGCGACCAAGTTGCAGCAGGTCTGCGCAACAAGTAGCGGTTTCAGTGTTTGATTAACCTAGGTATGGGGAAAATTTAATGGCTGAGTGTATATGTGACGGCAACGATTGACAGGGTTAAACTAGACGCACAGGTGCAGAGGTACGGAGCGATCTATATAGGCGCTTTCATCAACAGCATGACCTAACTCTCCATAGCAAGTGCAAGCACGATTTTCGGATCGGCTGGGTTAATAATACTTCAAGGAACAGGGTGTAAGTATCAAATAAAGTGTAGAAGTAGGTTTCTAGTCTAAACCATTCCCTTTCCTAACAAAAGCTACACCCAGGTTGGAAATATTTTGTGCTAGTTGCTAGAATAGAAGGATGTGCGTTTGGTGATTTCGTTCAATTATGGTGAGCATTTCCACCATGGTTACAGATACTAGTAATCGTTTTTCTTGTTAGTTTGTTTTTGCACGTGCATTTTTTTTTTGAACTGAAGAAAAGTGGAGGATTCGATTGCTATACAAAGGAAGTGCTCTAGCTAAATACAGAAGATTCGGTTGGACTTGGATAGGATTACCATTTCTTGGCAATTGAGTATCTTGCGTGGTTTCACGAAGTAGATGAGAAGCGTTAGCAGCTTATACCAAGAATCATTAGCGAGAATGAGCTAATTTAAAGAGAGATACAGTACGTTAAAATAACTGAGATGAATGAAACGATGCATTTTAATCGAGATTATTTGGGAGAGCTGAAAGTCGATTATGAAGGCTGAAAATTTTATTACTCATCACTTTTAGTAGGTGCGTTAGTGAATTGTGTCGCGGACATTTTACAACAATATGTATTAGAGTAAAGCGATTTAGACAGAATTCTACTGGATTAGAGGCATTTTGTAACCATGCTTGACCAAATGTTGGAATCGGAGAAAGATGGTTAGATAAGGGTTATCTATATCACGAAGTACTACTTGATTCTCTCCAGTTAACTCTAGTTGTGGTCTCTATGCAGATTACGTAATTTTTGGTTTTGTTTATAAGGCAACATTTTGTTCTTTAAAATCTTTTTAATTAAAATTTTCTCATTAAGCAGGGTTAACACATCGCAAATTTCGACCTAGTGGTTTAACATTCACGAGAGTAACCCGAAAGCAATAGAAAAGATTCACAACCAAATTCTCAGTAACACAGTAAAACTGTACATACCTTTAACTTAGTATATAGGAAAGGCATCTTTGGTTTTTCTTCTACTAACCATATGTATCTATGCAATACAAGTTTACTGTATAGCTAGAATAATATGTAGCTTGTATACTGCTATCTTTTATTATAGGTTGTTCGGTGACGAATTTCTTTTAATCTTCGCACCACTTGCTGTGTTAGTCTTCCGAGGCTTCGACGAAGTCGGGGAAGTTGTGATGCTCGTTACTTCTTCTTCTTGAAGTTGTTGATGCAAACATCGCGATGTCGCTGACTTGTTGTTTAAATTATTTTCAACAAGTTTGGTTGTGATTTTTGTTTTGCAAAAAGACAAGAAAAGGAATATTTCTAGAAAGAATAATTTAGGAATGGAGAAAGAATACTCTGCAGAGAAATGAATACACATATGAGGAGATTTAATTTTGTAGATGGGAAAAGAGTATATGTATACAACTAATGTTAATCTTTTTATATTTCTTATAGAAAAATGGGGTTTCGAATTTTCTTTCCAGTCTTCATTTTTAACAATCATTCTAAGGTTTCTATTAAAAGTATATAACTTTTTTTTTTCCAGTTCTAGCTCTGTTTCATAGTACAAAATTTCAGCAAGGCAATGGGGTGACTTTTTTTTTTTTTTTTTTTGGCATGGTTAAAAGTTATTATGGGAAAGGATTAGGTTTTAATTTGAAACAGCTTAGGCAAGTTGATGACTAAGAACATCCTGGTCAGGTCTCAAGAAGCTAGAAGTGGCATGGAGACTATTTTACTAATATGGTGAGATGTCAAACTCGGTTTATACATGGGTGGTGTAGTTTCAAATCAAGTTAAAAGTAGTAATAGAGACTATGTTACTAATCTGGATGAGATTAAATTTTAAGAAGGTTAATGACTATAATGTTTACATAAGTGAGAATTTATACAGAAGGAGGAACAAGTTTGTATAAAGCTTTATAAAAAGATGAGAAGAGCTATTTCATGACTTCTTATTCATCCTATGATTTGAATTTTCCATATTTATACATGAGGACAATTTATTGTGAAACTTTAACCTTAGTGATTAAGTTCCCACATATAAATCAGTCCTGGCATTCAGAAACAGAACCAATTTTCAAATAGCAGAACATAACGATAACACAAATTTCTCTATATAACTAGAGCGGAATAATATGCTATGCGCAAATGGTTTCTTATCTTATGACAGATCCTAATATATCTTAACCTTCTACCTTTTCCTGCAGGTGATGCTGTTTCTCCGTGAAGTAGAGTCTTCAAGTCATACTTCTGTTTGGTCGAGGTTAGTGGAGCGTTGTGAGCTCTCTTGAGATGTTGGTGCATACATTGCAATCTTCTTGGGTCGGCATGGAGGATGACAGCAACATGTCTCGATCATCTCCAGACTCAACAGCAAAGTTGACCACTAGCGACAATTTCTCTTTAGGATGAGGGGAATTTGTTTACAAATCAAAGTGAATGTAGAGACAAGAATAGAATCTTAAGAATGGGAAAGAACAGCAAGTCTACATTTTGCAAATTTTAATAACTTTTGGAAGTAAGATTTTGAATTAGTTCATTCTAATGCTAACGACCAATCTATCTAAGGTTTATCCTACGGTCAGTATAGCTCTGATACCAATCAGATGTGACCCCCATTTTTACAGGATGCAAAATGGAAATCTAATGTGCTTGCAAGACTAGTCCTGGATCAATAGCTAGCACGCACATTTCAACAAATGGAAATCACAACCATACATTAATCAATTAAGCGGAAGCGAATATACAATTAATTATTACAACTCGAGAGAATAAATGGCAGCAAAGGAAGCAAGCCTTGTGGTTTACCCATCCAATCCCGAGCAACCGACCGAGCATAAACTTGAGATAGAATACAACGAAGAGGATCCCGCGACCTGCGATGAACAACCGAAAAGAGACTCAAAGCCTCGCTAACTAAACCACCTACAATATAATTAGGCAAGGGTGAGTATTTTACATACTCAAGAAGACTTGAGCAAAACCTACAATACATGCAAGGCCATTCCAAAGGAGGCTACTACGGTTCATTTGCATAAAGCGAATTTGCATTTGTAAATCAAGTTATTTGCAAACGGAATTTAAAAGAGCAAGTTTAATTGATAGCAAGTAAATAAAGCATAATAACACTCACCGTCCTCCATGACGTGAGCGACGAAACATTCACATTCCTGAAATCCACAACTGTCGGCCCTTTGACATAAAACGCAGTTGCAAAACAAATAGAACCAACCCTTTTTGAAAATAATAAAACATTTAACATTGGAATGACTTCACCGAGTGCTCATGATCATGAAAAGCGACTAATTAATTAGATTTAAACTCTGCAGAGGTGTACAACTTTACCCACAAGGAATGATCAACTTTTGCCCGACTCACTTCCTTAGGTGTGTCGTCAAGAAGACCATACATAACCGTTCATTACCTAGACTTGACTTTGATCCAGCCCGGGCCGTTAACCCCCGCCGTAGAACTAGAAACACACACCCAAGCCGTGGATCCACTTTCACACACCAACACAACGTTTCTAAACACGGCAGGCGACACACGTTGCATTAGCAAGTAGACTGACGGAATACCCGTCGAGTAGACCTGACCGGAAAACCTGTGCAAAGCTCCCGCCTACCAATGAACAAAGCCAAGTCTAAATAACTTAATAAGTTATGGCTAACCCATCCTCACCCTTGTGGTTGCACGGAAATCTCGGATCAATAGCGTCCCATTGCTCGGTCCTTAATCCGACACGGGCGACACTCCACCCTACACTACGTGCAATTCCTTTCTGCACAACCGGCTATTGCCAATAATCGCCCGCATCAAAGTATAGTTTCATTTTGAATTTTTAATCAAAGTACCCGAAACCATTTTTCTCAAACAGGACCATCCAGGTCCCAAATGAACATTTCAGAAACAAACTTTAATCATGATCATCTGTTCTTAAATACTAAAGCATGGCTAAGCAGGTTAAATATGTTCGCATATACCCAAAATGACATTAGCAATGTCTAGCCTTATTCTGTGGTTATCAAGGATCACATTTCATAATCATCAAAGGAGATTCACGTGACAACAGGTATATCTACCAATCCACAAAATAGCAATTTACATAAAGTAAACGCATGCATAAAACACTTTGATGCACAAAAGGAATATAAAATAATGGGATCAATGTGGTCAAAGGATGCTTGCCTTGCTTAATTATTGCATACAGTGAAGACGAGGATTGCGGTCGACGAAGGTGACGACGAAACAGCAACGTCGGGTTCTACACGCCGAATAACGGAAAATAGCCAAAATACTAACTTCAATAAGAGCGAAAGAAATAGATAGCAAGAACAAATAAGAACTCATCACAAGAACAGGGATTGCTCTTTTATGATATTATTAATCTTAATTTTACGAAATCAAGATGCAAAGATTGGTTGGATTAATAGAATTAAGCATTAGTTGCGATTTCATTTGAATTTACTATTCATAATATGAGCTTCGCCAATCTTATAACTTACGGTTTTGCTCTATTAAGATTGATTCAAAGCAAGGTGAAATATGAATATTTTCTTATATTGCTGCAGATTATAACTTAAAGGTCAATTCTAGACTATTCTTTACATTATTCGCATTTAGATGAGTTACTTTGCGAGTTAATGAAAATGCTTAAATGATTTCATTAGAGTATGAATGGTTAGCTTCTTATCTTTAATTGATTTCACTTAGCATTTGCTTTACGCGGGTTAGATCTTCTGATTTAGGCTACTGAGATTATTTTCATAACATTTGAGAAGGTTCTGGTGATAAAAACAACTTAACTACAGGCTTCCTTCACTATTACCTAAAGGGTATTCATTCGCATTAAGACCTAAAGTAATATGATTACTTAGCGTTATTCAGCTATTAAGATTTGTATGCACAACCTAATGAACTATGGTTATTTCTTCATACTAAGATGGTTTATACTTGGCATAACAATCCTAAGCTAGTTCCATAAATTTTAGGCTTTAGCTGATACATTGTAATCATTGCCGAAAAGGCTTAAGTGATATTATATAGTTTGCACTATTCGGACTCGGCAGGATTATGAAGCGAAAGGTTAACACTTAAGGGTTTTGATCTAATAAGAAGAATATGCCAGTCTTGATAAAATGAGAGTATCTTTTATAACAGGGTAGGCTATACTTTGAAGAACACTACTAAGCTAGTTCCACAAGTTTTAGGATTTTGGGCGAGACTATAATCTTATCGCTAAAATGGTTCATGCTATACTTAAGGACTATACTATTCAAAATCGGCAAGATAGGGTAATGACAGATTAATGATTATGGGTTTTGAACTAGCTTGATTTAAATGGAAAGCACACTATAATTAAGATGTTTTTGCATAATATGGTAGTATAAACTTTGTACAATGTTTCTAATCTGGTTTTGATGATTTTAGTATTTGGATGAGTTATTTTATTTATCGTTGAAATAGACTAAATGGTCACAATTGAAATCTTAAATCGGCCAAGAATTAAACTTGATTTCCAACTAACCTATACATGATTCTTGATTGATTTTTAAGGCATTAGCAGGTAGTAATCCTAGAATTGTTTTAAAGTTGATTTTGCATTATTTTATCTTTAATTGCGATAGATTATCTATTTACTCATTGTTAGCATTAACATTTCCTTTCATTAAGAACATGCAAACTAAATCTTATTTTAAATGTATTTGCATACATGGATCTGCATTGATGTCAGGAGACTAACACAAGGCATTTCCTAATTTTATAAGCTTTTATGCTCTTGTTTCCATTGATGACCATATGAACCTTTACCAGAGATCACAAGGCAAATAAACTAAGTTGAGTTGAACATTTAAATAATTGTGTATACTCAAGTTTACTAGGATTCGAGGCACATAAGAATTTATTTAATGATTTTAGCATTTATATTTTCTATGCAGCAATAATATACATAATTGAGTTTATTCAAATCTTAAGTTTTTATAATTGCTTTGTGACTCAAGAATTAAGTATTTTGTATATTTGAATACATTCTGAGCCTAAAATCTCATAAATATTGATTTCATCATTTCATGGTTTATTATTCACAAATTCTAATTAACATTGAAATCAAGGTTTAATTTAAGTACTCATTATGCAGATCAAAAACTAAATATTTTTACATATTTATATTCTTTGCGATTTTAGATGATTATACCAATTTATTTCATTTGGTTTCTAACTAACACCGCACAATTTATCAAGAGTTGAATGCATTTCGCCAGAAGCTGAAATCGTTTTCTCGAAGGAAGGCGCTATACGGACTCAGCTTCTTCAACCTCATGCGCCAGGCTCCAGTGCACAGACAGAAGAACAGAGGATGGCTAGGGCTGGCCGGCGAAGGGTCTTCCGGCGGTCTTTCCGGCGAAGCGGTGGCACCAGTAGAATCATCACGGCAAGGGGAACTCGGGGGTGAAGTCGATTCGACCGGAGAAGGAGCAGGGCGGCGCGCAGCCGAGGAGGTGCGGCGGCTCCAATGGCGGCTCGTGGAGGAAGCAAACAACGGCGTGAGAGGTGAAATCGGTGGCAGCTTGAGCATCAGTGAGGCTAGGGCATACCATTTTGGCTGTTCTCTTGGCCGGAGAAAGTCCGAGGTGAGCTCCCACCGGCGGCCGGACTTGGGGACGAAGGTGCTCTCGGCGGCGGCAACATTTTGCATGGAAGGAGTCGGGTGTTCTTGAGGGGTTTTGATCAGCAGTGTCGGGTGATGCTTCGGCTTAGAGGGATTGGAAGGAGGACCACTGAAGCTCCCGCATTTTCCCTCGCGCCCGAGCTGCAGAGCATGCGGCCATGGCTGAATCTTGGGTGAGCTCTTGCCCTGGCTTGAGAAGAAGGAGAAGGGAAGTGAGGGGAATGGGAGAGGAGGCCCTTGCGGTCAGGGAGGAGTGGGTTATAGCTAGGAAATTGCAGTGTGGGAGTGGGATTCGTGGCAGTCATCGCTGGTAGTGCGCCACTAGCTTCGGGACTTCGTCAGTGGAAGAAACAGAGAGGAAGGAACGGGGTTGGGGTAGGAGGCCTGGCAGGTGGGGTCCTGGGTCCGATGTCAGTGACTAGAGTTCCAACATTGCGCCAACGAACAGAAATTAACAAATGGCCCACACGTCGTCGACCGATTAGATTTCGTTTCAAATTTTGATTTTTGATTGAGATCAATTGAAGTGTAGTATTTTTTTTCAAATTTTGTTTTTCGGAAGTATTTGATTTCAGAATGCTTTTACAAAAGTATCAGCTCCATTTGTGGTTCCATTATTTTATGTGAATTCGATAATATTTTATTTTGGATTTAAAAGTTATCTTTTCGTTTTGTCTTTTCATTTCCTTATGCATAGAATTTCCTTTGGCAGCTAAAATGATTTAATTGAATGATTAGTGTTCTCATGGCAAATTTCTAAATTTTTACTTTTTATATTTTTGCCTTTTCCTCTGCTCCATTCTTTAATTCCATTTGTTGGATTTTTCATGTGAAGAACAATTCCAACGAAATCCAAATAAAATTCAATAATGCCAAGAACTCAGAAATAAATATTTTCAAATTAAAAATATTTATTTTCTCTTTATTGAATTTTCAGGATGTTACAGTGCTACTTCGGGCTAGGTGCGAGAGAACAAAGAACAGCAGACCAAGCAAGCGGCAGAGCTAGGTGAGCGACGCCGGTCGGTCGAAGGCGGCGCCAGTGGGTCTGACGGCAGCGTGGCGACGCAGTGGTAGCCTGCGTGCGGCTGGGCAAGGCAAAGCGGGGCTTCACCGCCGTCGACGAAATGAGGCAATAGTCGGCGGCCAGCGTCATGATCCTAATATATATGCATATATGTGTATATATACATGCATGTGTTCTAATCGTATACATGCATATAGGAATCATCTGATACATCTACATGCAAATCACCCTAACATATATACGGGAACGTGCATGCATACGTATTAACATATATATACGTACAACCTATTGTATATATGCAAGTTATATATCCACATGTATATATGCATAATGTATATGATGTATATATGCTACATCAAAGATATATCTATCCTGTACAGCCTACATACTAATAACATATATATGTGTGTATATACATGGTTCACACGCATCTGTTTCCATAAAAACATCCGTTCGAGGGTCCACTAAAAGGATCGGCTGATCATGATACTTGTAACCCATTAAAATGAACAGAGCGATACTACTAACTAGCTAGGTCCACTATGTATAATCCATCCGGCTAAAAATATAAAACTATAAAACGCAGTTTGATTTTACATAAGTATACATCCTAATATTCCTACATGCATTCAACCGTGTATATATATGCGTACGGATCCACCTAATATATGCATGCATTCGATTGTGTATACATATATACTTGCCTTAAACTACACTGTAATCCTGAATGATCAAGTTACATATTTTGTCAGTTGTTCTTAATATAATCAACTACCAGGTTTGAAAAGCGAGAGCAATTAAGAAAATTAGCATCTGTCAATAACGAATCCCTAGTTTTTTTTATACCATATACATGTAGAAATTCTAAATAACATATTAACGCTATAATGTAGGTGCTAATTAAGCTGCCAAACAATACTGGAGCAGAGCCGTACCTAGCTCACGTGAGGAAGAGGACACTGGCGCGAGTGCGCGACGTGGCAACAAATCTCCGGCTCCTGGGATGGGAACTGGCCTCCGGCTTGCAGCGTGGTGGAAGAGCATCAGCAAAACACCAGCGCGGGCAGTCGGAGTCTCGCAGAAGCGGCACAATAGTCGGGACTCGAGGAGGCGGCCGTCGATGCTTCCGTCGAGCACTTCCGCTTGGCTGGCTACGTGCGTGAGAGAGATCGAGGTGGAGGCGCACGTTCTTCCGGCGAGCGCAGGCCAGAATGACGAGCGGCAGTTGACACCGCGGGGAGGAACCGATCTGGTGGAGGTTGGCCAGGACGTCGGGAGGAGTGCAGGAGAAATTGGAGACGGCTGGAGGATGAAAGCGCTGCTAGTTCAGGCAAGCATTGCTAGAAAATGGAAGAAACAGGCGTTACTTGAAACGTGCCTGTATGCATGCTAGAAAGGAAAAACGGCTGAAAATGGAAACGCATGCATGCAGGGAAATGATTGATCGGCTGGAAGCGAAATGAGTAATCGGCGGAATGAGTAATCGGCTGGGAAATAAGAATCGGCTGGAAAGGAAACTGCTGGAAAAGAAAAACGACGTAGCCTTGATTCATGCATGCCAGGAATGAAGAAACGGCTGCATGCTAGGAAAATGGAAAGTACATGCACCGTTAGAAACTGAAAAGAAAAAGACTGGAAGAAGAAACGGCTGGGAACGGCTGGTAATGAAATGAAGATACGGCTGGAAATGAAAACGTCCGAGCCTTGTGTCGATGCATGCAGACAAGGGAGTTGGAGAATCGGCTGGAAGTTTAATGGAAAGGCAATGACACTGATTAAAGAAATATCAAGCTTCATGAATACATGCGCTTGATAACGTCAACAGGATACACACACAATGGAAACGACATCATGAGTGGAATTCTTAGTGTTGCTAGATCATACATGGAAAGACTTTAGCCGACGCATGGAGGAAAGATTAAGGATGTGTTGTGGATCTTGTTTATGATTTTTATTAAATTTTTGGTGATTTATTGGAGGTGATCTCAAAGGTTTTGTGTCTTCTAATGGAGGAGAGAGAAGCCAGCTCTGGATGTGCATCGAGTGAAGAAGACGATGCACAGTGCGTACGAGTTATTTCCGTATGTAATTGTGAATAGTGCTGAGAGGAAAAGACGTTAAAGTTAAAATAGTAGAATGGTCCCAAAAATCTTGGAAAAATTCTCTAAAATACTAGGGAATATTTGGAATTTAACGAAGTTGTTTTCGTGATTTTTCGATATATAGATTTTCTGCAAAAATTCTTTTAGTGGATCAGACACTTGTACGGTTATAATATAATCGACGAACTTAATTTGTAAACAAGTTTTTAAAGGTATTTAAAAGAAATATCCTTATTTTTCAGATGTTATTATTTTAAACTAAATTTAGAATTTATGCGCACTCGAAATGCATGATCTTTATTTTATGTGATTAATTCGATATAACTTAAATTCTTATAAAAAAATTCCAAATAAATTTCAGATATTCCTAAATATTTTGAAATAACGTAAATACAGTTAAAGCAAATTTCGGAATGTTACAAACCTCCCCCCTTAACGGAATCTCGACCCCGAGATTCAGGGCTGGTTAGAGAATAGGTTTGGAAATTCTAGCTTCAGGTTTTCTTCACGCTCCCAAGTTGCTTCGCTTTCTGAGTGATTGCTCCACTGAACTCTGCAGAAGCGGTTGGATTTGTTTCTGGTCTCTCGTTCAGCTGTATCTAAAATCTTGATAGGATACTCTTTGTAGGTCAGATCTTCTTGCAGTTCAATCTCCTCCAGAGGTGTCTGTTCAGGTGTCACTCGAAGGCACTTCTTTAGTTGAGATACATGCAACACATCATGTACTCCCGCCAATGACTACGGTAATTCTAACTGATATGCAATTTCACCTCCGCGACTTAAAATCCTGAATGGTCCTACGTATCGTGGAGCAAGTTTTACTTTGGTATAGAACCTTTTAACTCCTTTGAGCGATGTAACTTTGAGATATACGAAGTCCTCAGGCTCAAAACTCCCTTCGCGGCGTCGGTTATCTGCATAACACTAGCACCGGTGCCGATCTCCGACATTTTTTTTCAGTTCTATAAAACTCTTCTCGCACTCTGGCATTCATGCGAACTTCCTCTCCTTTCACAATTAACTTTAGGCTACTTACGCAATTGTTGAGAACCTTCAATGAATCGGCAGTACTATCCCACCATTCCATGGTATCTATGGGTCAGAGTATCTGACTTTGGTTGCTCTTAGTGCAATATTGCTTTCACTTTACTTGAGTCCACCAAAACTCCCTTAGCAATCATTACATGTCCAAGATACTGAACTTTCTCCTCTTTTTTTTTTTGAATCTCACTTACTAATCCTTGCATACAGGTGCTGCTCTCGAAGCTTCTCGAAAACTAGCTTCAACGCAACGCGTGTTCTTCTTTGACCCGGTAGTAAACATGGATGTCCTCTATGACCATAATGACAAACTTATCCAGGTACTCCTCATTCATATTGCTCATGAAATAGGTAGCTACATTTGTTATCCCAATGACACATCGGCAGACTCCAGTACTTCCTTTATATCATTAGTTTTATCCCTGATTACAATAAATCAATCATCACAAACTACAGATGTGGGATACTTTACCTTCTCACCTTTTAGACTCTCAACTGACACGATTCTTTGGCTATAAACCAAAATTGCATTATACTCAGGCAAATATTCCATTGCATGAATAACATATATAAAATCTGATGTTTCAGTTTAACAAAGTTTGATAAGACCCTATTACATCAATGACTAATTTCACTTTCAACATTCTGGTTTAGATGCGATTCCAGTACAACGTTTGATGCTTTGCGAGCTTCCTTCTTTGTGACATGGTTGGCATGATCTTTATCTGATAGCAGTGTAGCTCCAACTTGACTCACTCTACAGTTCACTCTGATGTAGGTGTCTCGGTAGATGTGAGGGTAGGATTAGAACCGACAGAGGTAACACCTCCTGTCTTGGGACAGCTATCAGCATAGTGTCCAGGTTCGTTGCATTGGAAACAATGCTTGACCGTTGTTTGCTGACTTTCTCCTGTCGTAGCATTAGTCTTGGTATGGGTAGAGCTGAAGTTGATGTGAACTGGTTTGATCAATTTCCATTGAGGGCAATTGTTTTCAAAATGTCATGTCTTACCACAAATATAACAAACTCGGCCTCATCCTTGAGAACTCTTCGCTGGGGTGGGGTTAAGGAAATTCTGACCATCAAGGCAAGGAACAGGTACAGGTGTCTCAAATGAAATCTGAGCAGGGAAACAAGTGAACTCTTGAGGGGCAACTCTCAGCTTCTGCTGATCTAGACGACCTCCTAGTTGCACCATCTTGCGCATACGGCTATCTTCCAACTCCCTGCACTTACCTTCTAAGGTAAGAGCTTGGTTCACCAATTCTGTATTAGCCGCAGTATCCTTAGGGGTACGGCATGCAAGCTGTGTAATCTTGTTCTGATAGTCAGCCATTGATTGGCTTCCTTTCTTGGTTGACTTGATCTCTTCTTTCTTCAGTTGGTTCTTCGAACGAACAGCTCCTACAGTCTTATCATTCAATCTTGGCGTTACGACCTTGAATGAGCCAACTTTGGAAGGGTCTCAGCTATGGAGGTTGCTTGACCTTTATGTGGGCATCGGTTAACAAAATGACCCGACACACCACAGTTGTAGCTCAAACGTTCCTTGTAACACCTATTTATGTGTGCAATGTTGTACTTCCCGTGAGTCGGTACTTGCTGCTTTGCAGAACAGCTTCTGGCATAGTGACCTTCTCCCTCACACCAGAAACAAACGGGTGATAATGGCTTATCTCCGTTCTCCTGGGGTAAACGGACAGGGTTGAGGTTTTCTTCTTCACGTCTGCCAGCGACAAAGCGGGTGTAAATGACAATCCACCTTCTTTTCGATAACCCTTGAGCAACAACTGCTCGAAACTTCTCTCTCTGACGCTGAGTTACAGCATTCACTAGTAGATCCAAAGGACATTGGGCAGGGCAGTGATCTTGGCCTTCACAAAGATAGTAGGTGATATTGCTCATAGGGCAATCTCCATATAAATGTTTTCATCCTTCACAGCTGGAGCAATTAATCGCATGCTCATCAGCAGTGTGTCCTATTTCTCCACAACGAATGCATGCACGGTCTTCTGACTTGCTTGGTTGGCAACACTTCAAGGAATAACGTCCAGTTATAGGATGTGACACCAAGGTAGAATTCTCCCTTGGGTTCACTATGGCTTCACTATCATTTGGCGAAGCGAAGAACTGTCAAAAAGCAGTGATGAACTCTATCCAAGTGATGATATGTCTCCCATTAGATGCATTGCGGAAACTTCTCCACCAGACGAATGCATCTCCTTCCATTTGACTGGTAGCGTAGGGAACTTTCTCTTTATCTTCACATTGCACCAAAGCTAGCTTCTCTTCTATGATGCGAAGCCAAATTTCTGCATCTCTGAGAGTGGCTGATCCATCAAACGTAGGCGGTTTGGTCATCACGAACAAGGTAATCTTTAACTGTGAACAGGAGGTTGCGACTTCAGTTGAGGAGGGATTGATGTTGGCACTGATAACATTCATCCGTTGCATCATTGTCTGCATAAGCAGAGTCTAAGCGGTGAACAACTGATCCAAGTTTTGAATTGTCACGGTTGGTACGATTGGACATTTCTGGTCATCGCTCGCTTTAACTTGACACCGATGGTAGCAATTGAACTAACGTGAAATGCCCCAAAGTCACTGCTGCGGTCGATCCTTTCCAACTGTTGACCACTCCAGGGTTTAGGTAAGAGGGAATAGCATAGATGAGGTTCTTAGTGCAGGGAAACAGGTTTAATCCAAAAACTTATACAAACATTATTAATAACTTGGTATGGTTGCTTATACAAGCCTAAAAGCTCTGCAACGCATACTGCACACTCAGCAAACAAGGAAAACCAAATTAACCTAAACACGCAATAATCTACCGTCTAAGAGGGCAGCACTTCTATCTTAGACAGATGCGACTCTCACACATGAGTCTCAACTGGCTACTTGAAGCACTGGTTCTTCTAGCTTCTGGAACACTTCATCGATCCACTTTTCTTGCGTTCGATGATTCTTGTCTTCACGATCTTCAAGATTGGTAGCGACACCCAGTGCTTTCTCCTTAAGTGTGAAACAACGATAACTATTTGGAACAACTCAGATAAGATCTTCATTTTAAACAATGGGGAAAGATAGAAACTTTCAGCTAGAAGAAAAGAATAGAAGAATAAGACAAGTCAAGAACTTATTATTCTTTCAAGTTAAAATTTTCTTTTTAGAAAATAATTTTTGAAGTTCCTAAAGAACGGCCAATCTATCTAGGGTCAAGACCTACAGTCAGTATGCTCTGATACCACCTCTGTCGTGCCCCGAATTTGCAAATCCGGACACTCTGTGTATTCTCACTAGTCGAGATCGCGCTAGTGCACACAAAGCTAACAGGATAATATACCACAACATACACAGCGGAATGATAAATAAAGTACATCAATCATGTATATAAACGAGTTGTATGACCATATGGTCCCTTACAATAGTTTGCCACGCAGGGCTTACAATGATCAGAGTAAATAATTCAACAGCGGAAATTAAACGTCATGGTGATCCATCTTCGCCACAGGCGCTCTGACAGAGGCTTGCTCCCTAGTTCTCTGGCCCTCCAGTATACTCCTCTTTCCACGCTGGTGTAGACTTCTCTTCTGGTAAAATTTTGCCCGCAAGGGTGAGTACACACCGTACTCAACAAGTCATGCACAGAATGCAGTTCTATTACTACATGCATAGCTTGTTACAAAGGAATGGCTCAATTGGTTATTTTGCATTGCATCAATATTTTGAATTATTATTTATTTAGATTAAAAGCAGCAAAACTTTACTAGCATAATAAGTTTCTCAATTGTTTTCCACATTATTTTGGACAAACAGTCCTTAATCAACTTTCATCACTGACTCTGGCACACAGCCTTCCACCCCATTTTATTTTCAAAACACTACCCCTTGACTGTAATTCCCGAGCATTGTCCAGTACCGTGGACTCGGCTATTCGAATAGTTTTTACACTCTGCAGAGGTTGTACACTTTACCCACAAGATACAATCAACTCACCACGTCAGCCGTGAATCGCCATACAAGAGTATGCGAATGAGTGATCATAACAAAGCCTTTCGAAACTTCTATCTCCACCTAGGAACCTCTCCGTGTTGCCTCCACTATCACTTCCCTCACACGAGCAAGTATAGGGCCGATTTAACACCGTTGGATAGGGTACCAAGCCGTAGCACGAGCACGCCCCCCATCTGATTACCCCGTAATAGCCACCCCGAGGTATCCAAGGTAAGACATCGAATCCTACTAAACTAGGTCTTCCCATTCGGACATGTGGTTGTACGAGAGACTCAGTCAAAGGCTTGCAAGGTAAGGTCCTTAGTGACCAAGGCAAGACATCCTTCTCTCACATTTTGGCACACAGCCCTCACAACACTCAACCCAACCCCCACAAAGGCCCACTGCACGAAGCCTCGGTCCACTTGCCCCAATCAAATCATTTCCCATTCCCAAGTTGATCATTGTGCAACACATGCCAACAACAACTCAACATCCATATGGAACCACACAGCCTCCATATATCAACATCATCGTGTGGCAACACATCACACCATTTCAAAATACATTGCATATTCCATTAATCAATATTGACCTTTGTATTTTAAAAGATTATTCACGGTATATGAAAAGCTAAGCAACTATTCACGGTCTAGCCTCCGTGTTGGCACAATATTATCAACCAACTAATATTACCAAACTTAGGTTATCAAAGGAATCATGGCATACAAATATTAACAACAAGGTGGCAATAACAAATAGGTTGATTAGCTAATTCACCCAAATTATTTAAATCCATTTTTAATTGAATTAGCATGCATAGTTTGAATCAAAATACATTTTCAAAACTTAGGATCAAAATGGTCAAAGCACAACTTGCCTTCAAAAGCAGCGAGTCTTGATCGGGAGCTTGGTCCTCAAGTCCGCATCCTCACGCAACTCAACGCTCACGCGTAATGCATAAAGAACCAAATAAACATGTGAAACAACGTACAAACACACACATTCGAAAATCGACAAATCAAACTAATTAAACTTCATGAAAACTTCCAAATAATTAGTTTAGCATTTTCTAAGATTTATAAAATTTATTTCGACATTTTTGAATGTATAGTTCAAGAGCTACAGAATTCATAATTTGGACTTTCCTTGAATATTTTAACAGTATAAATTGATTTATAAAATTTCATAAAAGTTACTGTAGCTAGGTATCAATATTTACTAATATACAAAATTTGTTGCATGCGATTTAGACTTATAACGAGTTTATAGCGAAAAAGACAAAATCTGCAATTTGGTTACACATTTACATACAAAAATCTAACTAGTTATACACTTGCATGGTACTATTCATCTTGTATACACGTATTCTTCTTCCGATTTTCATTTGCTTCGGCTGCTTTGGTTTTCTTCGGTGCTACTTCGGGCTAGGTGCGAGAGAACAAAGAACAGCAGACCAAGCAAGCGGCAGCAGCTAGGTGAGCGACGCCGGTCGGTCGAAGGCGACGCCGGTGGGTCTGACGGCAGCGGCGGCGACGCAGGTGGCCGGCGGCGCGCGTGCAGGCTGGGGCAAGGCGGCAGTGGCTTCGCCGATCGACCAGAATGAGGCAATAGTGCGACGGCCAGGCGTACAGTCCTAATATATATGCATATATGTGTATATATACATGCATGTGTTCTAATCGTATACATGCATATAGGAATCATCCTGATACATCTACATGCAAATCACCCTAACATATATACGGGAACGTGCATGCATACGTATTAACATATATATACGTACAACCTATTGTATATATGCAAGTTATATATCCACATGTATATATGCATAATGTATATGATGTATATATGCTACATCAAAGATATATCTATCCTGTACAGCCTACATACTAATAACATATATATGTGTGTATATACATGGTTCACACGTATCTGTTTCCATAAAAACATCCGTTCGAGGGTCCACTAAAAGGATCGGCTGATCATGATACTTGTAACCCATTAAAATGAACAGGGCGATACTACTAACTAGCTAGGTCCACTATGTATAATCCATCCGGCTAAAAATATAAAACTATAAAACGCAGTTTGATTTTACATAAGTATACATCCTAATATTCCTACATGCATTCAACCGTGTATATATATGCTTACGGATCCACCTAATATATGCGTGCATTCGATTGTGTATACATATATACTTGCATTAAACTACACTGTAATCCTGAATGATCAAGTTACATATTTTGTCAGTTGTTCTTAATATAATCAACTACCAGGTTTGAAAAGCGAGAGCAATTAAGAAAATTAGCATCTGTCAATAACGAATCCCTAGTTTTTTTTATACCATATACATGTAGAAATTCTAAATAACATATTAACGCTATAATGTAGGTGCTAATTAAGCTGCCAAACAATACTGGAGCAGAGCCGTACCTAGCTCACGTGAGGAAGAGGACACTGGCGCGAGTGCGCGACGTGGCAACAAATCTCCGGCTCCTGGGATGGGAACTGGCCTCCGGCTTGCAGCGTGGTGGAAGAGCATCAGCAAAACACCAGCGCGGGCAGTCGGAGTCTCGCAGAAGCGGCACAATAGTCGGGACTCGAGGAGGCGGCCGTCGATGCTTCCGTCGAGCACTTCCGCTTGGCTGGCTACGTGCGTGAGAGATCGAGGTGGAGGCGCACGTTCTTCCGGCGAGCGCAGGCCAGAATGACGAGCGGCAGTTGACACCGCGGGGAGGAACCGATCTGGTGGAGGTTGGCCAGGACGTCGGGAGGAGTGCAGGAGAAATTGGAGACGGCTGGAGGATGAAAGCGCTGCTAGTTCAGGCAAGCATTGCTAGAAAATGGAAGAAACAGGCGTTACTTGAAACGTGCCTGTATGCATGCTAGAAAGGAAAAACGGCTGAAAATGGAAACGCATGCATGCAGGGAAATGATTGATCGGCTGGAAGCGAAATGAGTAATCGGCGGAATGAGTAATCGGCTGGGAAATAAGAATCGGCTGGAAAGGAAACTGCTGGAAAAGAAAACGACGTAGCCTTGATTCATGCATGCCAGGAATGAAGAAACGGCTGCATGCTAGGAAAATGGAAAGTACATGCACCGTTAGAAACTGAAAAGAAAAAGACTGGAAGAAGAAACGGCTGGGAACGGCTGGTAATGAAATGAAGATACGGCTGGAAATGAAAACGTCCGAGCCTTGTGTCGATGCATGCAGACAAGGGAGTTGGAGAATCGGCTGGAAGTTTAATGGAAAGGCAATGACACTGATTAAAGAAATATCAAGCTTCATGAATACATGCGCTTGATAACGTCAACAGGATACACACACAATGGAAACGACATCATGAGTGGAATTCTTAGTGTTGCTAGATCATACATGGAAAGACTTTAGCCGACGCATGGAGGAAAGATTAAGGATGTGTTGTGGATCTTGTTTATGATTTTTATTAAATTTTTGGTGATTTATTGGAGGTGATCTCAAAGGTTTTGTGTCTTCTAATGGAGGAGAGAAGCCAGCTCTGGATGTGCATCGAGTGAAGAAGACGATGCACAGTGCGTACGAGTTATTTCCGTATGTAATTGTGAATAGTGCTGAGAGGAAAAGACGTTAAAGTTAAAATAGTAGAATGGTCCCAAAAATCTTGGAAAAATTCTCTAAAATACTAGGGAATATTTGGAATTTAACGAAGTTGTTTTCGTGATTTTTCGATATATAGATTTTCTGCAAAAATTCTTTTAGTGGATCAGACACTTGTACGGTTATAATATAATCGACGAACTTAATTTGTAAACAAGTTTTTAAAGGTATTTAAAAGAAATATCCTTATTTTTCAGATGTTATTATTTTAAACTAAATTTAGAATTTATGCGCACTCGAAATGCATGATCTTTATTTTATGTGATTAATTCGATATAACTTAAATTCTTATAAAAAATTCCAAATAAATTTCAGATATTCCTAAATATTTTGAAATAACGTAAATACAGTTAAAGCAAATTTGAATGTTACAAACCTCCCCTTAACGGAATCTCGACCCGAGATTGTAATGTTAGAGAATAGGTTTGGAAATTCTAGCTTCGAGTTTTCTTCACGCTCCCAAGTTGCTTCGCTTTACGAGTGATTGCTCCAATCGAACTCTGCAGGCGGTTGGATTTGTTTCTGGTCTCTCGTTCATTTGTATCTAAAATCTTGATAGGATACTCTTTGTAGGTCGATCTTCTTGCGTTCAATCTCCTCCAGAGGTGTCTGCTCAGTGTCACTCGAAGGCACTTCTTTAGTTGAGATACATGCAACACATCATGTACTCCCGCCAATGACTACGGTAATTCTAACTGATATGCAATTTCACCTCCGCGACTTAAAATCCTGAATGGTCCTACGTATCGTGGAGCAAGTTTTACTTTGGTATAGAACCTTTTAACTCCTTTGAGCGATGTAACTTTGAGATATACGAAGTCCTCAGGCTCAAAACTCCCTTCGCGGCGTCGGTTATCTGCATAACACTAGCACCGGTGCCGATCTCCGACATTTTTTTTTTCAGTTCTATAAAACTCTTCTCGCACTCTGGCATTCATGCGAACTTCCTCTCCTTTCACAATTAACTTTAGGCTACTTACGCAATTGTTGAGAACCTTCAATGAATCGGCAGTACTATCCCACCATTCCATGGTATCTATGGGTCAGAGTATCTGACTTTGGTTGCTGTTAGTGCAATATTGCTTTCACTTTACTTGAGTCCACCAAAACTCCCTTAGCAATCATTACATGAGCATGATTTATAAGGGTGAGGGAGCACCCCCTCATTGAGCTAGCTTTTTGGGGGAGATGGCCCAAGAGACCTTGGCCCGCTGCTCTGGTTGGGTCTGCGAGTGTACTGCAGCCCAACGGCCTGGGATCCGGACGCGCTAGGTGTGGCGGTCCGGCTGACAAGTGGTATCAGAGCACAGGCAGCCCAGATGGTTCCTAGATAATCTCGGCCCAATGTGTGAGGGGGAGATTGTTGGGAATAGTCCCACATTGGTTGTGGAGAGGGCATGAGCATGATTTATAAGGGTGAGGGAGCACCCCCTCATTGAGCTACCTTTTTGGGGGAGATGGCCCAAGAGACCTTGGCCCGCTGCTCTGGTTGGGTCTGCGAGTGTACTGCAGCCCAACGGCCTGGGATCCGGACGCGCTAGGTGTGGCGGTCCGGCTGACATCCGCCACCAGCTGCATTAAAGCCAGCAGGACTGTCTCCTCCCACTCCTTTGCTCGCTGCTGCTGCTCTCCTTGCTGTGGATCACGCCCAGCCAAGCAGCACCGAGCCAGGCGTTGATCTACTGCAGACCAGGTGAGCTAGCCATCTCTTCCTTGCGCAGCTTGCTCCATCTCCTGATCATTTCCCTACCACTCCGCATGCAGCCAACGAAGCCATCTCCTCTCACCCGTTGCTTGCTGCTACTCCCTGCCGAAGAACTCATCTGGCCAAGCAAAGCATCGAGCCAAGTTCTTCTCCAACCGAAGCATCAGGTGAGCGGACTCATTTCTTGCATGCGCAGCTGCTACTCCTTCTCCTGAGGTTCTCCCGCCATGCATGCAGGCTGCGCCGACGCCAGGGACACCCCTCTGCCGAGCCCTCTCCTTCTCCAGCCCCTCCTCCATTACTTGAGCAAAGCCCAGAACCAGCCCAGCCAAGCTCGCCATTGTTGGATTTTTTGGAGCTCAAAGGTCTGAGGGGTAAGCTCAAGTATTATAGCATGAGCCTTGGTCACAAGAAAGTGAATGGCGTAGTGGTAGTGCTGCAGTGATGCATTCTGGAGATCCCTAGTTCGAATCCCCTCTCCAGCATATTTTTCTTTTTTTTTTTTGCCCTATGCACTAAAACCCTCATATCTTTTGTTGCGGATCTCCGATTAACACAAACTTAGTTCCTAAACTTGAGTTACTCAGTAGGGATTCAGATTATGCAAGAAAACATTATATGTTGCATGCCACAAAAACTTTTAATTAAGCGATGAATGAAAGCCATGATTTGTATGTTATGAAGGAACTATGTGAACCCTAGCTCTAAAAATTGTGAAATAAATCCAGCATGCTCCTGCAATCTTAAATGATCCATTTCTGTAAAAATATTTAGGATTTAATGTGTTTTGCATCAAAAAGTTAATTGCGCAAAGCCTTAATATCATGCAAGATTCAAATAGTTAAAATATGGATTAAATGGACTCAAAATTGGTGAAACCAGTTTGGATGCAATCTTGGGTTTGTATAGATCACAAGTATATAAAAACATTTAAGTTTCGCCTTGGTTTGCTATATTTTCTCACTAATCAAAACATGCGATCGGTAAATCGGCCGATTGGCCGAAACGTCCGAAAAAGAACCCTAAACGCGACAAAACTGAATGCTATAACCCTAGAATGACATATTATTGCTTGCTGAGTGAAAATGGAATCATATTGAACACTTTTGAGTTAGGTCATACTAAGCCGCAATGGACTTCGGTATGAAAAACATCTTTAACATAGGTGAAAAGATCGCGAAACCAACTTTAAAACATTTCTAGGATTGTTTCCTATTAACACCTGAAATGTGAATCAAAAATCATGTGTAGCGTAGTCGCAAACTTAAAATGAATCTTGGCCGATTTAACATTTTTACTATGATCATTTAGGCTATTTCATCGCTTGATTAAATAACCTGTCTAAATACTAAAACTTATAAAACTAGTGTAGAAATGGTCTACAATGTTTGTTCTGTCATATTCCATAGAAAGATTCTTATTTCATTAAGATTTGCATATTAGTTTCATTAGCTCAATACCCTTAAGTGATAATTGCAAACTTGCATTTTTGGCCGATTGTGAATAGTATAACATTTATAAGGTCACATAAGCCTTTTCAATAATGAATATAATATCTTTCTTAAACCCTAAAACTTATGAAATCAGTTTAGAATAACAAACCAAAGTATAGGCTATCCAATTATGAAAAGATAATCTCGATTCGCCATAATCTGCATATTAATCTTATTATCCTAACAGCCCTAAGTAATAAGGTTTCTAGAACGGTTATCGTGGGTAATCGTAAATAGAAACCCTTATCCGAAGTTTCCGCAATGCAAGAAATCGCCCTATGACTATATAGTAACAGCAAATAACCTTAAATTACAGATCTAACTTGTAGAAATTGCTCCCATGCATGAACACTTAAAGTTAAGAACTATTCAAGCAAACCTTTATGAATGTTTTACTTCTATCAATCCAAACAATTTTTGCATCTTGAATTCGAAGTTATAAACACTAAAACACACATTTGTAACCTCTTGGTAAGATTTAATTTGGTAATTTTTATCTGATTTCTTTTTGTCCCATTTTGATTCGGTGTTATTTGCTTTTGTCTCGGTTATTATTATTCGACGCATAGACGACGATAATTCGGATTCGGTTATTAACGACATCGACTTTGATCCGGATTATATTCCCGACGAAGAGCAACCAGGCAAGCACCTCCTTTGACCATCTTGATCCCATATTTGCAATGTTATTTTGTTTTATCAAAACTATATGCATGCGTGTATGTTTTAAACTTGTTATATTGTGGGTGATGGTAGCTAAATCCAATTGTTGCATTCCCATTACCTTGACATTTGAATCACTGCCATTGTAACCTAGTAATGGTGTAGACAATAATTAATGTCGCTTGGGTAAAACTTGCAAGATTAACATATGTATATGCTTAGACTTGCTCATTAGATTGGTTTCCAAATGATGGGAGATGTTTCAACTACATTGAGCAAACTTGTTTAAATTGAACGGAACCGAGGTATGGTTTCCGTGTATTTTGATAAAAGTCCAACTCAAAACTTATCATTTAGACGCGGGCGAGTTATTACTTAACTCGAGGCGTGAGAAGGACCTCATGCGTAGTTAGGGGGAGATCCTCGCCCGGGTCGATTAAGGACCGAACTTGATGCTATCACTTAAGTGTTTTGGTGCAACCACATGTGCTAGTATGGGATAGCCTAAGCTCACTAGATTGGCTAAAGTCTAGCCTTGCATTTTGGTAGGCCGGAGTAGTATGGACGATCCGATGTCTTGGAGTCGTTCTAGGTGCTCCTTCATCGAGGTGTTGGGGCCCAAGCATTCCAATACAACGGTGCATGCCTTGTCATGGGGAGAGTTCGCGATGGGGCACCATCGGTCCAGATCTCCGGACTGTGGCAAGGGTTTAACATCACTGTCAGCCGGTGCAAGGCTAAGCTTTAACTAGTTGAACGGCCGTCACACGCCTAGCAAATCGGCACGGTGAGTATCGCGAGGCATGGTTGACATGATTGCTAGAATGTGTCATGTGGGTAAAGTGTACACTCTCTGCAGAGATTAAAATCTAATTAATTAGCCGTGCTCACGGTCATGAGCAACTTGGGAGAATAATGTCAAGTATAGTCTTTTGTTTTTGCTTTGAAACTTTTGGAAATGGTGTTGGAATGAGTTGGTGGAATGGGAAGCCAAGGGTGGCTGTTTTACTTGTCATTTGCAGCCAAGGAGGGCTGTGAAATGCTGTACATGAATTCTACTTACTGTTATTTAGCTTCATATTAAATGTTCTTTACAAATTGCTATCGTTTATGAATCTTTTGCTGCAAACAAAATCTGCCTTATGCTGAAATGAGACTAGTGTAGAAGCTTAATTCCTTGTTCTAGCTTGCATTTACTGTATTTCCATACACTAAAGTCTTGCAGTACATACGTGTACTCACGGTTGCTTAATCAAAAACATTATAGACGATGGTATGGAAGAACACCCGACGATTACCTAACTTTACTCCGGGTTCGACGATCATGTTGACGGATGAACTTGGGCTTCTCCAAGTCGGTTGCCTATGGGTTTATGGATGGGCATACCGCTGTCCTACTTTTGTTAATGTGTTATTTCCGCTGCACTCTACTTTTGGACTTGTGATATTTGGCCGGTCGGCCACTACTTGTAATATTAAGTAGTTGTAATAGTTGAAGTTTATGTTTATGCTATTCCAACTGCTTAGATTCATGTGTATGTGTTGCGATACATCTCGAATGCGGGATATGTGGGTGCTAGGCGTTGATCTTGGGAACTAGCACTAGACACATATCCGGTACTGAATTGTCATCAACCATCAATGCATACACTCGTGCGATCGTTGTTCTTTGGCTATTGCTCTTGCTCCTTGGAGAGTGCGGCGATACCAAGGTCCTGAGACGGATGGCGAATGCTATGCGTTGATGAGTTGGTCTCAATCCCGGTATGGTCGTTCGAATGGAATCGAAACTCCCATGGACGCGTAAGTGTGTACGGTGCGACTATGTGGCTCATATTTGCTTGAGTGAGGGCCATTTAGTCAATACTCCGTGCACAGGACTTTTGGGTGGCAGTGAGCATACACTTAAGTGGAGTATGGGTGTCACCTCTAAGTCCAACGCACGTGTGAGGATCGATTCTTACTTCCGGGTGCCCACAAGAGGTGGTATCAGAGCCCATACGACTGTAGGAAAAGCCTTAGTAGCATGGTCGATAGATAAGGACAATGTTTCCTCTCAAAAGATTATTTTGGTTATAAAGGTTATTTGTGAAAATGTAGAATGCTATCCTTATCTCTTTCATAGGTTTTCATTCTCATCCAACCTTTCAAACAATTTTGATCTCATCTCAAACTTCAAAGATCGGTTTTCCGGAAAAGTGACACCATAAAACTTTGTTCTACTTCTCATGACATTCAACTTGATTGAAACCAAGTTTTGAACTTATATAACCTGAAGTTTTGAACTCTAAAATTTGCTAGGACCAGCGTGAAGGTCTTAACCTCACCTTGTTCTGAACCATCTCCTTGGAGATGAGAATTTTCAAAAACCTTACCATGTTTCAAAAACTAGATAGGCCGCAAGTAAATGTAAGGTTAAGGAAATTTAGGCTCTTGTTTGTCCAACTTAGAGACATAGAAAATTTTCACTAAAATTTTGGAATGAGTCAACTCTGGGTCAAGACTAAGCCCATAGGATCTTGCAAAATTCTGACTTATTGAACGGAGGTTAGGACCTTAAAAGGGGGTAGTACGCGCAGAATGACTAATCTGGACAGAACCTCACTTCTTCAATTTTGTAGGGAAATATAGCTGTGTAAAAATTTCGAAAATTTTTCCATGGGTGCATGACTGTTCCAGCAAGCTACCCAAAAATTTTCGAAATTTTATCAGCTATTTAGCAGCACCTAAAAATTCCAAAAACCAGCTGGACAGAACCTTTAGCATCACAGTTTTTCTGTTTTAGCACCTCTCCCTGGCTATCTTTGATTATTTTGTTGCCAGGCCCAAGCTGTAACAAATGCTATCCCATCAAGATGGTGTGTGTGCAGCTTGAGTCCATCAAAAAAAAATATATATATATACTCAAAGTTTCCTATGATTTGTTTAAAAAGAAAATGTATACTGTGTAGCTAACTCTTCCCTACTTTTACTTCAAATCAAAACTTTCTCTTGTATTTTGATTTGCTATCTCTATTATCCCTTCCACCTATGGTTCCAAATTCTATAACTTTTCAGAATTTGCTCATAACACGAATGACCAATTTGAATCAAACACCTTTGATCTCTATGTTGCGTTTGTAATACATCTTCAACGTGATCTCATCAACAACCGTATAGCTGTCCAAATTTGTCATCATACTTATATAGATATGAATTTTCTGCCTTTCTCTCGATCACTCTAGTTCTTATGCATCCTACCTTCCATCTCAATCATTCCAATGTATCGCATACCCTTCCCCAAGTTAAATCATTCTCATCACGTAAATCGTTACGGATCAGTTTTATCCTTCATATACATCTACTTCCATAAAAGAATATGAATCTCTCTGGAGTACCTTAATTATCAAATACATCTCGTTGCATGGCAAATAGCATCCTCTTATCATGAGTAATGCTCTTCATTCTTCTCATATCGAATCGACTATGATCTTTAATCTTGCTCTATCTCTTTGAAACTATGCAAGTGTGAGCCACTATTTATCATTATATCATTGATCTACTAACAATAATTAAATCGATCTTTATGTCTATGGATCCTCAAGTCTGTATCTATGTCCACGAATCATCAAATCGATCATTATGCCCATGAATCGTCAGATGGAAAAGTATCGATCTATCATGCAATTTATCTGTGCGAGAACTAACTAACTCATGTTTCTATTAACCTTCTAAAATCAAGATCTCAATGGATATATCTTGTCTCAAATCTACTTGGTATCGATCTGAAGCCTGATCTTGAGAACTATCTATCACAGGAGTAACTCAAGATCGATCTGTCTCCGAGTAACTCAGGTACCTACTAACGATGTCTATGAAATCAAGTGTAATCTCTCAATCTTCCTCCAAGCATGCTAACTTATCATTGATGCCATCATTATCTCGGGATAATCATGATCTATAATAGCTGCAACCAAGTCCTTACAAATCTCCTCGAAAATCCTTTTCGGATCTTCTCGATCTAACAATCCTTGGAAGTATAATTGATTAGCCTGCATGATTCTTTTCTCCTTTTGGGTCATTCGTAATCCCTGATGCTCTATGTACTCCTCATGAGGTACCTATGCATTAAAACTAAACCTTATCTATTTTCCAAATTCTTTATTTGCCTTTTTGAAAAGAAAATCACTGCACATTAGTTGCGGGGGAATAAGGGAAAGAGAGCGACAATGACGGTAATAACTAGTAGTGGTTGCTTGACAATGATAAAAGGACAGTTGTTGTCTCGACTTCACGCGAACTAGCTACAAATGATGCCTTAAGAATGAAGAGAGGGTCCCCATTTTGCGTCCGCATTAGAGGTAGTTTTGTTAGGCCAAATACGTTGGATACGTAGCTAGATAGTAATTATGCGCTCCCTATGTATTGGTTGAATATGTGATCCTTTGTACTTTGGAGCTTTATTGTAAGATCTTCTGTAGTGCTCCTCGGGTTACTCTCGTAAATACTAAACCCTTGGGTTGAAAATTTACGACGTGCCAACCCTATTTAATAAGAAACTTTAATTAATAAAATTTTAAGGAAACGAAACATTGCCTTATAAACTACTTGACAATCACCTAATCCAAATAAAGACCAATCTCAAATTAATGTCCTAATGAACGGAATGTTGCCTAGCTTGTAACCTGGATTAACCCCATCCGACCACCCTTCCCCGATCTCAGCATTACAACAAACATGGTTGTAGGATGCCTGTGACCTAGTCCACCAATAAATTCACTGGATGTAATAAATAAAGAGATTCTCAGTCTCCTCAAGTTGACCTACACAAATTAGCCGTTGTATTTGAATACCCTCCTCGATGTCGACATTTGGTCCTTCCCAGAAAAACTATAGTTGCTATACATCCTTTCTTCGAATATATTCCATACCTCTTCTTGAACCAGCTTATCCATATTATCAAACCTTAGCCAATAAAAAGAGATATGTAGAATGTGTTAATGTCCCTCATTTGTTTATATGAAACCCAAATAAAAACATTCTCCATTCTAGGGACATCAACTCAGAATCATAAGAAAAAGGTTCAAGTGAAACAACTGCACTAAAGACAATGTAACAAGAAAATGACTAGATCATCACCGAGAAAACATTCCCTAAACCCGTCTAGTCCCCACAAATCTCGAGGACGAGATTTTTGTAAGGGGGGTAGGTTTGTAACATCCCAAAATTTTCAAAAATAGTAAAATTGAAAATTTAGAATTTTAAAAATGGAATTGAGTAAACAGTTGAACTAAAACCCGTATTTTCATTTTAAATATTATCTTTTTCTTCATTTTCTAGTTTGTCAACCAAAAGAAAAGAACAAGTTGCTACATTAAAACTTTTGGGTCCAAAGTAAACAAACTTTGAAAATGAGTTGAGAAACTAATCTTACAGTGAATACCCATCTTTTCTAAGACTTTTCAACCATAATAATTATTCTTGAATTTTGGGTTTAAAGGAAAAAAATCGATGAATGAAATTAGTAAAAGAGTAAAAATAAGATGGTAAAAGATAAAAGTAAAAAGCCAGAAAAAAATATTAATTCATTAAAAAGTCCCATCACATCTTTTCAGCTATCCAAAAATTTTTAAATGATTTAAGTAGAGAAGTAAATAATAAAGTGACATGTTTTAACTTCAAAACAGTGTCATGTCAGAATTTTTCAAAATAATAAAAGCTTGTATCTCACTGAAAATTTTATCATGTCTTTCTCATAACATACTTAACCCCTGGTAAAAATATCAAAAATTAATAATAACTATTATTGCTGTTTAAAATTCAAAAACAGGTATCACTTAAATCCAAAATCTGTAATGTCAGAATTTTTATTAAATAATGGAGTAAAGTTTTGAGCTAAAAATTTTACACAAACATACTTAGCTCAAATTAATTTGAAAAACAATGTTTCAGAAATAATAGACTTTATTTACTCTTAAAGAAAAATAAAAAACAGTAACAAGGATTTGGAGCAGTCAGTCTTTTAATTGCCAAACCCAACACCTTAATGAAACTCAAAGAAAACTCAAACAACATGCTATATAAAATAATTTTATAAAATAAGAGAGTCCAAATGGAGAATAAATATAATTTTTCTAGAATTTTTCAACACAATTTAGATATCTCGAAAATTCAAAAACAATATGAAAATCAGCCAACTTTGATGAATTACTGTTCTCAAACCACAGGAGATAATCAAGTAAAACCAAAGAAAATAGAAAGTAGATCTTCTGGGCTGTCTACTAAAAATTTTGTAGAAATTTTCAACTAGGTCTGCACCCCTTGCCAAGCCTAACCATCAGACTTGTCACTTCTGCACTTAAAAATCGCCAGCTGCTGTTCAGTGCCGACTCACTCGATGAACCTTGTAGCTGTGCCTCTGACAGGGGGTCCCACACGTGCCTGGGCCCACTGGCCAGCCCCTCCTTCCTTCTCTCCTCTCCCTCTCTCCCTCTCCTGCTCCTGCCCGAGCGCTGCACGGCGTCTCTTTTTCTTCACAGCGAGCTGCCCCGACAGGGATTCTCAGCCACGCGGCTGCAGCAACCTGTGTCCCAGCCGTGCTGTCGCCTCAAGCTTCGCCGCCTCCGCCACCAGCTGCATTAAAGCCAGCAGGACTGTCTCCTCCCACTCCTTTGCTCGCTGCTGCTGCTCTCCTTGCTGTGGATCACGCCCAGCCAAGCAGCACCGAGCCAGGCGTTGATCTACTGCAGACCAGGTGAGCTAGCCATCTCTTCCTTGCGCAGCTTGCTCCATCTCCTGATCATTTCCCTACCACTCCGCATGCAGCCAACGAAGCCATCTCCTCTCACCCGTTGCTTGCTGCTACTCCCTGCCGAAGAACTCATCTGGCCAAGCAAAGCATCGAGCCAAGTTCTTCTCCAACCGAAGCATCAGGTGAGCGGACTCATTTCTTGCATGCGCAGCTGCTACTCCTTCTCCTGAGGTTCTCCCGCCATGCATGCAGGCTGCGCCGACGCCAGGGACACCCTCTGCCGAGCCCTCTCCTTCTCCAGCCCCTCCTCCATTACTTGAGCAAAGCCCAGAACCAGCCCAGCCAAGCTCGCCATTGTTGGATTTTTGGAGCTCAAAGGTCTGAGGGTAAGCTCAAGTATTATAGCATGAGCCTTGGTCACAAGAAAGTGAATGGCGTAGTGGTAGTGCTGCAGTGATGCATTCTGGAGATCCCTAGTTCGAATCCCCTCTCCAGCATATTTTTCTTTTTTTTTTTTGCCCTATGCACTAAAACCCTCCTATCTTTTGTTGCGGATCTCCGATTAACACAAACTTAGTTCCTAAACTTGAGTTACTCAGTAGGGATTCAGATTATGCAAGAAAACATTATATGTTGCATGCCACAAAAACTTTTAATTAAGCGATGAATGAAAGCCATGATTTGTATGTTATGAAGGAACTATGTGAACCCTAGCTCTAAAAATTGTGAAATAAATCCAGCATGCTCCTGCAATCTTAAATGATCCATTTCTGTAAAAATATTTAGGATTTAATGTGTTTTGCATCAAAAGTTAATTATGCAAAGCCTTAATATCATGCAAGATTCAAATAGTTAAAATATGGATTAAATGGACTCAAAAATTGGTGAAACCAGTTTGGATGCAATCTTGGGTTTGTATAGATCACAAGTATATAAAAACATTTAAGTTTCGCCTTGGTTTGCTATATTTTCTCACTAATCAAAACATGCGATCGGTAAATCGGCCGATTGGCCGAAACGTCCGAAAAAGAACCCTAAACGCGACAAAACTGAATGCTATAACCCTAGAATGACATATTATTGCTTGCTGAGTGAAAATGGAATCATATTGAACACTTTTGAGTTAGGTCATACTAAGCCGCAATGGACTTCTTATGAAAAACATCTTTAACATAGGTGAAAAGATCATGAAACCAACTTTAAAACATTTCTAGGATTGTTTCCTATTAACACCTGAAATGTGAATCAAAAATCATGTGTAGCGTAGTCGCAAACTTAAAATGAATCTTGGCCGATTTAACATTTTTACTATGATCATTTAGGCTATTTCATCGCTTGATTAAATAACCTGTCTAAATACTAAAACTTATAAAACTAGTGTAGAAATGGTCTACAATGTTTGTTCTGTCATATTCCATAGAAAGATTCTTATTTCATTAAGATTTGCATATTAGTTTCATTAGCTCAATACCCTTAAGTGATAATTGCAAACTTGCATTTTTGGCCGATTGTGAATAGTATAACATTTATAAGGTCACATAAGCCTTTTCAATAATGAATATAATATCTTTCTTAAACCCTAAAACTTATGAAATCAGTTTAGAATAACAAACCAAAGTATAGGCTATCCAATTATGAAAAGATAATCTCGATTCGCCATAATCTGCATATTAATCTTATTATCCTAACAACCCTAAGTAATAAGGTTTCTAGAACGGTTATACGTGGGTAATCGTAAATAGAAACCCTTATCCGAAATTTCCGCAATGCAAGAAATCGCCCTATGACTATATAGTAACAGCAAATAACCTTAAATTACAGATCTAACTTGTAGAAATTGCTCCCATGCATGAACACTTAAAGTTAAGAACTATTCAAGCAAACCTTTAAGTGAATGTTTTACTTCTATCAATCCAAACAATTTTTGCATCTTGAATTCGAAGTTATAAACACTAAAACACACATTTGTAACCTCTTGGTAAGATTTAATTTGGTAATTTTTATCTGATTTCTTTTTGTCCCATTTTGATTCGGTGTTATTTGCTTTTGTCTCGGTTATTATTATTCGACGCGATAGACGCATTTATAATTCGGATTCGGTTATTAACGACATCGACTTTGATCCGGATTATATTCCCGACGAAGAGCAACCAGGCAAGCACCTCCTTTGACCATCTTGATCCCATATTTGCAATGTTATTTTGTTTTATCAAAACTATATGCATGCGTGTATGTTTTAAACTTGTTATATTGTGGGTGATGGTAGCTAAATCCAATTGTTGCATTCCCATTACCTTGACATTTGAATCACTGCCATTGTAACCTAGTAATGGTGTAGACAATAATTAATGTCGCTTGGGTAAAACTTGCAAGATTAACATATGTATATGCTTAGACTTGCTCATTAGATTGGTTTCCAAATGATGGGAGATGTTTCAACTACATTGAGCAAACTTGTTTAAATTGAACGGAACCGAGGTATGGTTTCCGTGTATTTTGATAAAAGTCCAACTCAAAACTTATCATTTAGACACGGGCGAGTTATTACTTAACTCGAGGCGTGAGAAGGACCTCATGCGTAGTTAGGGGGAGATCCTCGCCCGGGTCGATTAAGGACCGAACTTGATGCTATCACTTAAGTGTTTTGGTGCAACCACATGTGCTAGTATGGGATAGCCTAAGCTCACTAGATTGGCTAAAGTCTAGCCTTGCATTTTGGTAGGCCGGAGTAGTATGGACGATCCGATGTACTGGAGTCGTTCTAGGTGCTCCCTTCACTGAGGTGTTGGGGCCCAAGCATTCCAATACAACGGTGCATGCCTTGTCATGGGGAGAGTTCGCGATGGGGCACCATCGGTCCGTGATCTCCTGAATGTGGCAAGGGTTTAACATCACTGCCGGTGCAAGGCTAAGCTTTAACTAGTTGAACGGCTTCATCACAGTCTAGCAAATCCAGATGCACGGTGAGTATCGCGAGGCATGGTTGACATGATTGCTAGAATGTGTCATGTGGGTAAAGTGTACACTCTCTGCAGAGATTAAAATCTAATTAATTAGCCGTGCTCACGGTCATGAGCAACTTGGGAGAATAATGTCAAGTATAGTCTTTTGTTTTTGCTGAAACTTTTGGAAATGGTGTTGGAATGAGTTGGTGGAATGGGAAGCCAAGGGTGGCTGTTTTTACTTGTCATTTGCAGCCAAGGAGGGCTGTGAAATGCTGTACATGAATTCTACTTACTGTTATTTAGCTTCATATTAAATGTTCTTTACAAATTCGTTACCGTTTATGAATCTTTTGCTGCAAACAAAATCTGCCTTATGCTGAAATGAGACTAGTGTAGAAGCTTAATTCCTTGTTCTAGCTTGCATTTACTGTATTTCCATACACTAAAGTCTTGCGAGTACATACGTGTACTCACGGTTGCTTAATCAAAAACATTATAGACGATGGTATGGAAGAACACCCCGACGACACGAACTTTACTCCGGGGTTCGACGATCATGTTGACGGATGAACTTGGGCTTCTCCAAGTCGGTTGCCTATGGGTTTATGGATGGGCATACCGCTGTCCTACTTTTGTTAATGTGTTATTTCCGCTGCACTCTACTTTTGGACTTGTGATATTTGGCCGGTCGGCCACTACTTGTAATATTAAGTAGTTGTAATAGTTGAAGTTTATGTTTATGCTATTCCAACTGCTTAGATTCATGTGTATGTGTTGCGATACATCTCGAATGCGGGATATGTGGGTGCTAGGCGTTGATCTTGGGAACTAGCACTAGACACATATCCGGGTACCTGGAATTGTCATCAACCATCAATGCATACACTCGTGCGACCGTTGTTCTTTGGCTATTGCTCTTGCTCCCCTTGGAGAGTGCGGGCGATACCAAGGTCCTGAGACGGATGGCGAATGCTATGCGTTGATGAGTTGGTCTCAATCCCGGTATGGTCGTTCGGAATGGAATCGAAACTCCCATGGACGCGTAAGTGTGTACGGTGCGACTATGTGGCTCATATTTGCTTGAGTGAGGGCCATTTAGTCAATACTCCGTGCACGGGACTTTTGGGTGGCAGTGAGCATACACTTAAGTGGAGTATGGGTGTCACCTCTAAGTCCAACGCACGTGTGAGGATCGATTCTTACTTCCGGGTGCCCACAAGAACAGAGAGTTCATGAGTTTACAAGATTTTAGAAACTGATTTTACTAAATTTGGAGTTGATTTGATATAGTTACAATTACTTGAATTTTGAATAGGGCTAAGTGTGGCCTGTGGGTGACGGGCTGCCACAATAGGCGTCAGGCAGCTCGGTGGTGTGGCAACAGAGCTCGGGGCACAACGTGCAAGGGGATGCTAGCGACCTGCGTGCGCTGGCTTTCCCGAGTGTAGGCTTCTCTCGCTGAGAAAACGGGTTTCCCCAAAGGCACTTTCCAAAATTGGATTTTCTGTTTTTCATTTTGCAACTAAGGATTCTTGTATTTAATTGAACAGTCAAATGGACTTCAAATTTTTTGAAAATATTTGTGAAAGATCTTGAGCTATCACCAGTGTTCCTATAAAAATTCAAGCTTGTGGGTTATTATAAAAATCTGACAGTGCCTCTATCCTTTTAAATGAATTGTTGTTTTAGATTTTTTTCTAAAGCATTAAATGAATTCAAGTTTGTGGGTTTTTATAAAGATCATGTGCATGGAATGGATTGATTTTTATGCGTAGACCAAGGGTCAAGAGTTGCACCTGTTGCTAATCGGTAGAGTACATGTAATAAAGAAGGAAGAAAAACTCAAGCAGTAACAGTGGTCTGCACGTAGAAACCGAGTGTTCCAGCATAGCTCGGCTGTTCTCTTCCTGAGTGAATGTTAGAATTCAAAACAAAATTAAAAGTAGTCAGCAGGTGCATGGAATGGATTGATTTTTACAGCTTCAAAAAAAAAAGGAATGACTGATTTTTCGGCGCTCAGAGCAAAATCATCCCCTCTCTCTATGGTCATTTCTCTCTCCCTCTCTCTGAATTCCGCGTGCGCTCCTGACGGCCAGCTGTAGCAAAGGTGGCAATTCATCCCCTCTGGATCCTTCATCTACTGCAGCACCGATGGTCACTACTACAGCGAGGCTTATATCAGACGCACGATCACAGACGGTTTTGAAAAACCGTCTGTAATATGGAACATCACAGACGGTTATGTACTCAAACCGTCAGTGCTAATATCACAGACGGTTTTATATTACAGCCGTCTGTGATGTAATAACTATTACAGACGGTTTCAAAATATAACCGCTCGTGATTGCTCAAGACTCATTACGACGGGTTTAAAGTAAAACCGCTCAGTGATATCCTGACGGTTATATAACACAACCGTCGTAATATCTCATAGTCATTACAGACGGCCGTAATATAAAATCGCTCGTGATAAAACCGTCCGAGGTCAGTAAAACAGAGCCTCGTTCCATCCACTTTGTTTGTAGGGTTTCGGTTTCTATCCTAAGTGGCGGCTGCGGAAGTGAGGCGATTTTTTAAAAGAAAGCCATTGATTTCGAAGGGTGATATTAGATTCATTTGATTTTGGTGATCTAAGATTAGTTATGAGTTCTCTAATTGCATGCATCCAATTCAATATCTAGGTTGGTTAGGAGAGACTTAATTTAAAGATTGTTTGGTTAGATCTAGCTTAATTGTAGCTGGATCCATATGTTGTTTGTGATATTTGGTTAGTAATGTGTTTTAATTGCATTATATTCAACATCTAGCTTGATAAGGAAGGAATTTGATGATTTTTTTAGATCTCGCTTGTAGAACCATGTGTTGGTTTTTTGATGAATAAGGTTAGCTAGTAATGGTTCTATTTGCATAATATAATATTCGATCATGATGTAGCTAGCTAGCTTGTTAAGGATAGAATTTAAAGATTGTTTAGATCTAGCTTATAGATCAATTCAAGCCTTTTGGTGATCTAAGATTAGTAATGGGTTCTAATTTCATTATTATATTGAAGATTAATTTGAATTTTGTAAATTATTTCTTTGTGATGTAATTAAGGTATGTAATTGCATAATTAGTTTAAGAATGTGTGCATACGCACTACACCTAGTGCACTTAATATTTAACACTAAGTGTTACATGTGTAGCGAGATGGATCGAAGTGGATGTACCCGAGAACCGTCTGAGTGCCGAGTACCTTAATGACGTCTCCACTTTCAAAAGAGCCGCAGAGGAGGATATGTTTAATAAGGGGTGCAATTCATGTCATGTCTCAGCATTGATTGCGAAAATCAAGATGTTTCAAACTCAAATAGATCGGCTCGAATAACACTTGATTCAAGGGGTTTCAAAAGGGCTATACATGTTGGACCACCATGGCGAAGAGCATAATATACGAGAAGCGACAAGTAGTGTTAATATCGTCGATGATGTCAATGATATGTCGGATGATCATATCGATTGTGCTTCGATGAGGACAAAGTTACACGATGACAATTTGGATCGAGATGCTACGTGATGCGTATGAAACCTTGATGACAGGGAATATGGACAGTTCCAGGGCTTAATGGAGGACTCGGAGAAACCTTTGTTCGCAGGGTGCAAGTTGAAATACACAAGGTTATCATCCGTGCTTCAACTACTCAAATTGAAGGCAAGCAACGGTTGGTCCGACAAGAGTTTCACAACAATATACGTCTATTGGCGGACATGCTTCCAGAGGGAAACGAGTTGCCGACAAGTACCTACAAAGCCAAGGTGTTCTTTGTCCCTTGGGAATGGAAGTAGAAAGAATACATGCATGTCCAAACGATCAATCTCAGATCGCAAAGAGTACACAAACTTGCATATATGTCCGTGTGCAACGATCCCAGTACAAGCGTAAGAGTTATTCAGATGATGATGGCGAGAGCATTGAGGTGAAAAAGGTGCTCTGCTAAGGTGGCATGGTATCTGCCTGTAATTCCCGTTTGAAGCGTTTGTTTGCGAACCCAAAGGAGGCAAAAGCTGCTGCGTTGGCACTTTGAGGAGCGAAGAATGATGGAATGCTAAGGCACCTCGCCGATTCCATCCAAAGGAGAAACATCGACAGAGCTTTCAAGAATTCGGTGCGGATCCGAGAAATATAAGGTTTGGATTGAGTACAGATGGAATGAATCCTTTTAGTAACATGAGCAAAGGCATAGCACTTGGCCCAGAATCAGATCTACATCCTTCCTCCTTGGTTATGTATGAAGCGGAAGTACATTATGTTGTCTGTGCTTATCCAAGGACCGAAACAACCTGGGAACGATATTGATGTGTACCTAGCTCCATTGGTGGAAGATCTAAAAACACTGTGGGTTACCGGGGTACACGTATGGGATGCGTACAAACGAGAGAACTTTACTTTGCACTGCTTGTTGTTCTGCACCATAAATGATTACCTGCCCTTGCTAACTTTGTGCCGCAGTACAAAAGGAACCAAAGCTCGCACTCACTTTGCTTAGATGATACCGAGAGTTTATGGTGAATCACTCCCATAAAACCGTGTACATGCGTCATCGTAGGTTCCTTCGAGGAATCACCCATATCGCAAGATGAAGGAACTTTTCGACGGAAGGAACGAAATGGTCCAGCTCCAAGGCGTTTGAGCGGGAGAGATGTTCATGACATTGTTAAGGATTTGGATGTTGCGTATGGAAAGGGACGTAAATCAAGTACCCGTGAAAAGAGCATGTGGAAGAAGAGATCAATATTCTGGGACCTACCTTACTGGGAGCACCTAGAAGTTCGCCACTGCATCGATGTCATGCACGTAGAGAAGAATGTCGTGACGGCGTGATTGGTCTCTTACTCAACATTAAGGGTAAAACAAAGGATGATATCAACGCACGGCTTGACTTGGTCGATATGGGCATAAGACCCGAGTTAGCACCGAAAGAGACCGATAAAGGCCGCCGTATTTGGAACACGCTTGTTATACTCTGTCAAAGGCCGAAGAACTGAATCGTGCTAATGCTTGCATGGTGTGAAAGTTCCGTCCTTACTCCTCCAACATGAAGAGACTTGTTTCGTTGGAAGATTTGAAATTAATCGGCATGAAGTCTCATGATTGTCATGTCCTGATGACACAGATGCTCCCTGTCGCAATTAGAAGTATTTTGCCGGTCAAGGTCCGTGAGACAATCACTAGGCTGTGTTATTTCTTTAACACAATCGCTCAGAAGGTCATCGATCCCGAAGGACTAGATGCTCTGCAAGCTGAGGTGGTGATGACTCTATGTAATCTTGAGATGTATTTCCCTCCATCATTTTTCGATATCATGGTCCATCTCATTGTTCACCTTGTGACAGAGATAAAGATATGCGGCCGTTGTTCTCGTAGCATGTACCCGCTCGAGAGGTACATGGGAATTCTCAAGTCTTACGTACGGAATCGATCTCGTCCGGAGGGTAGCATTGTCGAAGGTTATGCAATAGAAGAGGCCGTCGAGTTCTGCGTCGATTACATGGCCCAGGTCGAACCAATAGGTGTGCCTCGATCTCGCCATGAGGGGAGGCTCCAGGGTATCGGGACCATCGGAAGGAAAGCAATCACGCCTGATTCGGTTGATTATGCTCGAGCCCATTTCACGGTTTTGCAACACATGGTCAGTAGTGTCCGCCTATATCGTCGAGCACAAGCAATGGCTAAGGCAAGAGAATCCAAAGACGAGAGTCTTGGATCACGAGACAAGATAACCTTGGCTCAACAAATGGTTGAAGGAGCGACCTATCACTGGAGCTCGTCGGATGACACGACATGGTTGGCAAAAGGACCAACTTTTACGGTTGTCACATGGAAAGGATATGACTTAAATGGGTACACATTTTACACGAGAGATCAGGATATGAAGAGCACAAACCGTAGCGAAGGGTGTCCGTGATAGATGCATTCAATAATACCACTGGGTTGATGAGGAGCTCCTACTATGGGTTCATAGAGGAGATATGGGAGCTCGACTACGCACTATTCAAGATTCCCCTATTTCGTGTCCGTTGGGTCCACCTCCGGACGTGAAGGTCGACAGAATGGCATCACTCTCATGGACCTCGAGCGTGTCGGATACCAAGACGAACTATTCGTACTGCTAACCAAGTTGTTCAAGTCTTCTATGTAACCGAATTCGTCCCAACAAGAAGCGCCACGTAGTTCTTCGAGGAAAAGGAGAATTGTCGGAGTTGAGAATGTAGTAGATGAGGAAGAGTACAATCAATTTGATGAGTTGCCACCTATCGGAAATGACATCCCGGTCCCGGAAGAACAACATGAGGAAGCAAGCTACACGCGTCGATCATCATGAAGGGCTAATTTTCATACAAAAGAATAAGCATGTGGTGGCGTAGTTATGAGAAGGGTGCATTGTCATCATGCTTACTAATTTTCTTGTGTAATAATATTACATTAATGCTATTGTAAAGATGATACGACCCATCATGCTTTGTACATATGATTGTGATCATCTTTGTAAGTAGCTTCAGAAGCATCCGAATTATGTATATATGATTGTGATGATCTTTGTAAGTAGCTTGTGAAGCATCTGGATTGATGGAAAAGATGCAAGTATAAGAGCACGATTTATTCGTTAATATCAATATGATTCCAAATACATGATTCAAAGATGGCCATTCGGACATAATTGATGACAAGAACGTAATCATGTCTACTTTGGCAATATGAAAATAATTGTATGTGATTGCTCTCAGATTTTAGGGTTTGAATTGAGGATTAGAATCTCCACTTCAACCACAAGATGATCTATATTCTCATTAAAGACAACTTTCCCGTAAGATACAACAAAGTGGCACGATAAGAGTCGATCGAATCGAACCGACAAGTGAATGTTAGTGAACAAGATATATCACAGACGGTTCTTTAACATAACGATGCAGGATGTTATTGTCCTGAGCGGTTCTATTATATAACCGTCGTGATGTCACCAATATCACGCAGCGGTTCTATTATATAACCGTCCGTGATGTCACAAACATCACTGCACGGTTCTATTATAGAACCGCTCGTAATATCTAAACATCGCTGCATCGTTCTATTATAGAACCGTCAGTGATATCTCATCACTGCATCGTTATATTATAGAACCGCTCGTGATGTGCTCTCTCTATATATCTCCCTGACGCAGATCTCATTCCACAAGTGCCAAACCCTAAACCTTTGAGACGTTTTGCCTCCCCGCGGCCTCCCCTCGGCGTCCTCCCCTCCCGGCGTCCCGGCCTCGGCGTCCTCCCCCTCGGCCTCCCCGCCCTCGGCGTCCTCCCGGCGTCCCCCGACCTCGGCGTCCTCCCCCTCCCGGCGTCCTCCCCCGCCCTCGGCGTCCTCCCCCTCCGGCGTCCTCCCCCGGCCTCGGCGTCCTCCCCCTCGGCGTCCTCCCCTTCGGGCTTCAACCGTGAGTATTTCTGGGGGACTAGCCATCGAGCTAGAGGCCGTTTCTCGATCTGGAGGCACTGCCTGGCCATTTGCTCTATTTTTCGGTGTTGCTCTGCTAGTTAGTGAGTTCTGGGACACTTTCTGTGATTATTCTCGGTCTTGCAAAGGGCCACGATCTGCGGCTTGGGGACCTTGCGTGTGGGCTTAACGTTCAAAGGATGATTTAGGGGATGGAATAAACTAATTGTGACAACAAATCTTAGCAGTCAATTTCACTTTCATATATATATATATTTGATTAGTGTGAGTTCGGCAGTGATGTTTGTTTTCTGGTTGTTTAGAGCCCAGTAGCCAATAACTAGTTAAAATGTGGTTGTGGTTGTACATGTTGTGGTTGTTTAGAGCCCAGTAGCCAGTAGCTAGTTCGGCAGTGATGTCTGTTTGTTTTCTGGTTGTTTAGAGCCCAGAGCAGAGAGCTAAAGACATGTTCATATGTGAGTTAGTGAATATGCATATAAGATAACCTGTCTTTATATGCTTAGTTAGTGAATATGCATATAAGATAACCAATTGAGTAGCTCTATTGCAAACCTGTCTTTATATGCTTAGTTAGTGAATATGCATATAAGATAACCAATTGAGTAGATTTATACTTAACCTGTCAAGTATTAAATCTGTTATTGAGATAAAGTTGTCACAATCTAGTCTATTACTTGTCCATTGTGGCGAGGAGGGCCTTTTAAGGCAACCCGACATCTGAGAACATTCAAACAATCAATATGAGCTTTATGCTAATTGCTTTATTCGTAATACTGTACATGTTCATATGTGAGATCCTGAGCTTCTGTTCTATTATTCTGTTAACTGTCAAATGGTTGAATCCATATGTATTCTTCTGCTTGTCTGCTGTGTGGATGTCCTAGTTTTAGGGAGGTCTTTGCCAAATTTTATTAAGTTCGCAACCTCCTAGTTCGCTTCTTTTGCTAAAAGGCTAATAACAAGCCATTTAGGCTAGTTCTTTTAAAAGGCTAATAACAAGCCATGGTATCCACAAACTCATTCACTCTAATGTGATTTTATTTGTTCTTCACTTTTAGTTACTTTGAAACTATTTTAACTTGAAAGAAGATGTCGCCCTCTAATCCATCGTCTGAAGGACATGATGTGCCCTCAAAAGAAGAATTGACCCGCGCAAAGAGGACCAAACAAAAGGCCAATGAACCGATATACCATTACGAGATCGATCCAAATGATGGGGCCCCTAGAAAGCCAAAAAGACGGCGAATGCATTTGAGTATGTGTGGGATAGTAGCAAGGAACGGGTTCGATCACGCTATCTTCCCGGAGGTTGGTGACTATTGAGGCTCGCAATGCCTTGCTAACGGAAATTCTTTCATCGCTCAACATTCCGTAACAATCCGCTCCCCTAGTGCGACGGTATGCATTTGCTAGCGGCAGAAAGGCATGGAAGACCTTCAAGCATACGCCAGAGACTACGCCAAGAAGGATCTGGTTCCATACTCAAGTATGGGTTCATTGATGAGGACACGTGGGGCGTTTTGTTGGGATGAAGACCACGAGCGAATTAATTGCGTCCACGATTAAAGCAAACAAGGCCTTGCAAGCAAGGAACACTCACCCCCACAGACTTGGCAATCGCCGCTCTGGCGGGAAGAGAGCGCAATGGGACAGGGAGGACGAGGAGGGTATCGCGCCATTTCCATCGATCACAGATCAACGTGCCAGAGACTGGCTAAGAGCGAGAGCGAGGTCAGATGCCACGTCCTCCGCAACCGTCTCCTTTGTAAACCCCATGGACGAGGAAGTCTGCCAACGCCTGGTAATATATAAATCGAACTACCAATTTTACGTAATTAGTCCATGACTTCATAAGTGAAATAACTTGTCCGGATCTTGCGGTAGCGTTGAGTACACAAATCGGGCGATGGCTCTTTTCGCCCAGACAGAGAGAAAGATGCACTGTCCATAGCCTTGGGAAACAAGGAACACCCCGTCGTATAAGAGGCAAAGGGTTTTTGTTCCATGGAAAACTGGATTCCTGCACGACTTCCACATATACCAAAATAAGAAGAGAACTAGAGTCCAGCTGAGTCAAATCTTATAAAGAATTTGGAGGACAAGTTGAGAGGAGAGTTGAGAGAAGAGTTGAGGGAGAACCGAGAGAAGAATTTCATGAAAGGATAAGAATCCTCGAGGAAAGGCTCACCAATCAAGAAAGAAATATCGCACAAGCCCCGTAGTATGTCCGCAAGTCACCCCATCGCCTGTGAAGAGCAGTGTGCATCCGCTCCTCCAAGTGACATAGATGAACATAGCGGGACTTATCCTGTATGTGACATTAAGGTGGCACGCTGCAATCTCCAAGTGAGAATTAGCAATGGCACCGTTCCTCCGACGGCTGCTTGGGGCATGGCGATCCATCCCCAAAGGGACCATGGTGCACTGTACCATCATAGCACCGGTTTCACCAAGGTTAATGTGGACAGGTGTCGATAGTTTCAAAATTGTCGATCTACGAAGCCGCCAAACAGCGAGATCATAAAACTTGGGGATGCCATTGGCACATTCATCCAATGGCCTAGCAATGACATCTCCTGGTCACCCCTTCGTCATGCAACAACCGCGATGATCCGATTCGCCTATTGTATCGCCGTCGATCGATTGGCTACCAAATCGGCGATCGAGAGCGACTCCACTTGATGTACACAATGTTGACCTCTTTCCTGCCCATTCCTCTCCGTGAAGGGTTCATACAAAACAAAGAAAGGCAAGGGCAAAAAGAAGAAAGAAGCCCGCAAGAACAAGTTGACTATCCATCTGCGAGTTGGCTAAACAATACAAGCTAGGAGAGCCGTTACTAACGAAAGGCAGCGAACTTCACTTAGTATACTTTGCCAATAATTGCATAAGTGGTACACCCAAGAAGCTGGAAAGCCAGAGCGTGAACGCATAACAAGTATCGCGTTAAGTTCAAGTATGAACATCTATTCAACGACTCACGGGGGCTTCTTCACGGTCGATTTTCGGACTTGTTCCATCTCTACAACCTCGACGCCATCGACGCCAAGACTCATAAGATGCTGGACCTTGTAAGTGTGTGCTATCACAGTCTACATTCATCTAATAGTGATAAATGTCCTCCAATATATATATAATCCGCCTTTGTATATATAGATACATGCAACTTGAAGCGACAAAGAAGAAACTATTGATCGGTTTCTCGACCCACATATAGTCTCAAAGCAAACAATGGATGATGATATAAACATGGTCGAGAAATCGTGATAGAGGCATTGCTAGCACAAAAGATAAAGAATTCATACTTATACCCCATAACCCGAGGTAAGTGCTACCACATGCTATACTTTGGTCTGTACTATGCACACAACTCTGTTTTGTTCATTGTCCATTGTGATATACCTGTGTAGGTACCACTGGGTTCTCATTGTAATTGAACCAGCCACAAACCGGGTTAAGTACCTTGATTCCGGACGTGGCGGAAACCACGACTTGGTACCTATCGTAAAATTACTCACCAGGTAATCACGTTTCCTACGTACATGGTCGTGTAAGTTGTTCCAGGTTTATATTGCTATTGGAATGGCTTAGGCTAACCTTTTGCAATCCTGTAGAGCGTTCAAACACGTGAAAGATTGGTGTAACATCCTAGAAATTCTAAACAGTGAAATGCTATAATATGAATTTGCCTTTTTGAGTATTTTTGAAGTTCTATGGAATTTGTGATTTTCTTGAATTGATTCTTGAATTTTGGGTTGCAAAGACAATTAAAGGAAATGGGAAAAATAAAAAGAACTAAAAGAAAGATTGGGAATAAATTATTTTCTGAATCCAAATGGATGGAGAGATCAATTTACACACTGATAAAAAGATACAAATGTCAATTTAAATATTAAAAATAAAAAGAGAGGTCAAGTTGACTAGAAACAGTGCATCATCTGAAATTTCGAAAAATATCCAGAGCTGATCTTCAGCTGAAAAATTTACCAAGTCACCTTTGATACAGTATTTACCATTGGTAAAAATCTCAGGAAATTTTCAGATGAGATAGAGCCTCAATTAATTCAAAAATAGAAAGTATCGAAAGCTGAAAATAAGAATGTCAGAATTCTCATAAATTCCTGGAGCAACATCTTGAGCTGAAAATTTTACCTAGGAATCCCTGTCTCAAATCCCTTTGAAAAACAAAGTTTCAAAAATTTTATAAAAGATTTGAATCGTCTGGTAATTCAAATACAGAAACAGGAATTTAGTGCACTATGCCATATTCAAATTTTAGTAAATCTGGCATTAGATATTTTAGCCCCAAAATTTTCTCAGTAGCTTGTTCATTGCCAGGTGAGAGCACTTAGCATGTGAGGAAAAGTCTTTGGCAAGAGTTAGTGGATGAATTTAATGCAAGTTCATCTCATTTGGTCTAATTCACCCTCAAGCTCAATTCCTGCCCTCACTGCCGCATGGGACCAGCCCCCACCAGTCAGTCTTTTCTCCGATCGCTCTCTCTGGTTTCGTTGCCTCTCTCGCCTGATGCCGTACCGGAGCTCCTCCCAAGCCACTCAGAAGGCCATGGCAAGCACCAGCGGCGTACACTGTCCTCACCACAGCTCGAGGCTTGCTGCGAGCGCACTACGCCTGGGACTACCGAGGGAGATTTCACTGGCGATTCATTTCTGAGGTTCATCTGTTGGCTCACTGCAAGAAACCATTTTCGCATCCCCTAAACACTCCTGAGCCAGTAAAGACTTCCCACTGCCCCAGCATTGCTCTTCTTCTTCCTCTCGCCAATTCTGCGCCAAGAACAGAAGAAGGAGGAGAACATGGAATTCCGGTGACTGGGTAAGAATTACCGCGAAGCAGTTGGCCCAGAGATCACTAAAGCACTCCTGAGTTCATTCCCCTGCTCGATTGCAGCCCATTCCGCGCGGAACGCCATCGCCGTGGAGCCTTCTTCTCCAGATCCGGCGCGCAGGCGGCAGCTCATTCCGGCTCATCTCCAAACCCAAATCAAGGTGAAATCGCATCCCCTGCCTTCACTGATGCTCGCCGAATCCTTCTTCCCCGGAATGCTTCGCCGGCGGCGAGTCGCCAGCGCTCGCCCGTAGGTCCGCCGCCCCTCACCGTGGGCGACTATGCTCCCGGCCACCCCAGGTCCTGGGAGTACCACCAATAGCTTCGTCTAGTCGCACTGATTCTCTAGATGTCGCCCATTCCGCCGCTCCAGTGATGCTTCGCCGGCGGTGAAGAAGAAACCAAAATGCCCTGTTATGTGTCTCTGTCGCCTGGGCCCGGTTGGTCAGTCTCAGGGGGTTTTGAGCCAAGCTCTGCGCGCGCGTGAGAGAAGGCGCATTCTGGTCAGGGAAAAACGTATTTTCATAACTTGGGATTTCAAAACCGAGTCCAATTCAAACGGTCATAATATTTGAACTGCTATTCAAAAATTTAGCCAAACAAATTTCTACGGTCATTTAAAATCACACCGTATCAGAATATGTAAAAATATTCTTGAAAGGATTTGGTGAGAATATTTAAAATGAAAATGCTGGGAAAGGTATTTATGTACTGAGAAAAAGATCAATTTGGATTATACCAAAATCAATGAAATCAAATATTGTTGAAATGCTTGTTCTGGAATGAGTTTGAGTTGGTGAAAATATTATGCTTGAAGTTAGTTTACCTTGCTAAATGAATCCATTTTCAATTCGGCTAAAAAGAGAATGAGTATAAAATAAAATGCTGCAAGAGGAAATAATTGGATGTCAGCAAATGTAGATGATATAAACTTCTGGGAGTTTGTATGTGTTGGAAATGAATCAAGAGTTATGCACAGAGTAGTCAAAAACTAAGTTGCAGTTTGGCCGATTTTGACGTTGAGCAATATGGTCATTTAGGCTATTTCAGTGGTAGATTAAATAGCTTTCCCAAATGCTAAAATCAGTAAAACCAGTCTAGAAACATTGTACAAAGTTTATACTATCACATTCTGTTAAAAGAAATTTATTTGGTTAAGTTTTGCATGATAATCTAGTCGACCTAAAACCTTTAAGTGTTAACACTCCCCTTTGCGTTCTGGCCGATTTAGTAAACGTAAACTTTACAATGCCATTAAGCCTTTTTCAACGATGATTATAAAGTCTCGTCTAAAGTGTAAAACTTATGAAATTGATCTGTGGTGTTGTCCAAAGTATAGACTATCCAAATAAGAAGAGATAATCTTATTCCAACATGTGTAGCCTATTAATTTTGATAGTTTAATAACCCTAAGTGATCATGGGTCTAAAGGCCTTGCTGTGGATGAATGAACTGTGGTTTCCAAGTGAAGAAAACTATAGTTAAGTCCCTTTTATCACCAGAACCTTCTCAAACACCTTGTAAACTAAGCTAGTAGCCTGCAACTGAAGATCTAAGTTGTACAAAACCAGTTCTAAGTGAAATCAAATTGAAGTAAAGAAATTTATTACTCATAACCTTATGTAATCAATTAAGACTTCTTCGTTAACTCGCAAAACAACCTATCCAAATCTGAAATTTGTAAAGAAAACCTCGAGTTGATCCCTAGGATGTGCTCTATAAGAATCTAAGGAAAACCATCCTGCGTTGTCTAGTTCTGGCTCTGAGTCCTCCTCATGCAAAGCGCATAGGCAATGGTATTCCTGGGCGCTTGCTGGAAGCAGTTTGTTCAGTGCACCTTGCCGCTAATGAATACTTGTATAATCTAGACAATCTTTGCATCTTGAATTCATAAAACAAGATTAAAGAATTCATAAGAAAGCAACCCTGGATCTTATGCAAGGGTTTTATTTGCTTTTCTATTTGTTCTCTGTCATTCTTTCTTTTGCAAGTTTGTAATTGCTGTTGGTACATTCATTTTCGACGTGTAGACGCAGGCGCCATCGAGGAGGAGGAAGAGGAGGCAGTTGCTGAACAAGGCTTTGACATTTCTTGGCGAAGAGCAAGGCAAGCAATCCATTGACCATGTCGAACCTACTAATTTACCTACCATATGTTGTTTTTGCAACTGTATAATGCATCCGAGTAATTCTCCATAAAAACTGCTATTTTGGGTAAGGTTGGTAACAATCCTTGGAAATTGTGGTTTTTTCCTTAATCTAATTGATATTGTGAACCTTGTGAACCTTAGTATGCTTAGACATAGTTAATGTCAGTTGGGCATAATCGTTATAATACTTCAACTGCTTAGTTTTGCTTAGATCGTCATGATGTTCTTTTAAATGACTTCACAACTGTTATTACTCTAGTAAGGGTGGTTGGTATGTTGGTTAAAAACCTGAAAACCCGAAAACTATGCTTTGATGCGGGCGATTATCGGCAATAGCTGGTGGTGCAATGAATGGCTTTGCACGTAGTATAGGGTGGAGTGTCGCCCGTGTCGAATTAAGGACCGAGCAATGGAACGTTATCGATCCAAGGAATTTCGTGCAACCACGAGGGCTATTTATGGGGTAGCCTTAGCCTATTAAGTTGTTTGGGCATGACTTTGTTCATTGGTAGGCGGGAGCTAGCACAGTTTTTTCCGCCGTGGTACTGACGGGTATTCGGTCAGTTTACTTGCTAATGCAACGGTGTTCGCCCTGCCATGTTTAGAAACGTTGTGTGGTGTGTGAGAGTGGATCCACAACTTGGGTGTGTGTTTCTAAATTTATGGCAGGGGTTAACGTCCCGGGCTGGATCAAAGTCATGTCGGAATAATGTAACGGCTCGGTATGATCGCCTTGCCGGCACACCAAAGGAAGTGTGTCGTATGGCCTAGCAAAAAGGTGTTTCATTCCTTGTGGGTAAAGCTGTACAACTCTGCGAGATCGAATCTAATTAATTAGCGGCCATGTCATGATGAGCACTTGGTGAAGTCATTCCAATGCTAGAGTTTTAAATTTTATAAAATGGGTTGGTTCTGTTTTGGCAACTACTTGTTTTAATCAAAGGACCGACGTATGTGGAGTTGCGCTATTGAGAATACTAATTCTGGGAGCACATTATTTTCGGATGGTGGTATAAATCCCATGCTGTTTTGCAAAGATGCGAGTTTCAATCTATTACGTCATATGTTTAAATTCTTTCCGCAAAGTGCAAAATAACCTGTAGCCTGTTCCTTTGAAATAGCCTGCATAACTAGTATTTGCATTTGCTATTAAAGTCTTGCTGAGTACAAGCTGTGCTCATTCTTGCTATCAACTTTGGTTCAGAAGGAGTCCCAGTGAAGTGCCAGAAGCGCTTGGTCAAGTAGGTCTCGGGATTTCGTCGATTTATTTCTTCTAGGATGTTTGCCTAGTCGATGCCTGTGGGGTTCGGTTTGGGCATGCTACCAGGCTTTTGGACCTTAAATTATCTAGTATCTTCCGCTGTTTTTATTTTGGCTTGTAACTAATGCTTGTATAATTAGCACCTTTGGTAAGTTGTAAAATTTAAGCTTGGATTTTGGTTGTGATATGAATGTTGTAAACGTGTGAGTACTAGCTGCTAATCCTGGGACTAGTACGGTAATCACATGGAGTTCCTGTTCCTCAGAATGGGGTCTCACAATTGGACTAAACTACAGCATGATTTGAACTTTCCGGTATCTGCTATACACAACAATTCTATATCAAACCCCGTAATAGTGACTCTAGAACTAACCGTAGGTTTTATTTGCAGTGCCACCAGCAAGGTCCGGGAAATAACCTATGTGGATTTTATGTTTGCTACAACATGCAAACCATCGTCACTAAAGAAAGTAGCAATACAGATAAAACTGCGTTGAGCCAGGCCGATTTGAGCAACATTAGAGGGAGAGTTTGTTTCTTCCTGCTCACCGAAGTAATACATAAAAAAGGCGCGTTCCACGCAGCCTTATAAGTTCTGGAGTTGTACAATTGTCAAATGGTATTCATTAATTCGGAAAATATGTCAAAAACTTGCGGTTATTCTTGTTTGTACGATTCATTGTATTGTCACATGATATTATCCTTAATACATATTTGCTCATCTTGAATGCAACAACTTAACAATGTCTTGCTTGTTGGAACTAGATGTTTTTCCTACACCCTCAGCAGAACCTCCATTATTTATGGGTTGTTGTTCAAAATTTCCATCTACTTAGGTATTCCTGCATCAATATTTACGAGACACGGCCAGTTATAGATGTTGTAATTGAATATCTGCACTTCCCATATGCATTGAGGCAACAATTTGTCCGATCAGGATAGACTTAAAATATAAACATTTGTAGCGCTTTTTCTCCGTTGTTATGATAAAGTTGATGGAACTCGACTAATAAATCAACCAAGACCGGCGGGCGGCATGGCGGCGGCAGCAACCAGTCTTCTCCATCGAACGGTCACACTAGAGTGTGTGATTTGCTTCATGCCATCTGAAGTGGCTTTACCGAGAGTCACCGTAGTGCCACGGTACAAAGTAGCCGAGCGGCATGCTCTTGTCTTGAGGTCACCGTCGTGCCTGCAGTGGGAGATCGAACATGGTACTTTGGTAAAAATTGTAGATGTACTTGATAGATTACTTTAGGTAGGGTAATTAAAGATTGAACAAATGTGATTGCAAATCGGGTCTTCCTTGCGGAAGGACTTTGGAACACCCAACTTGAATGGAGAAAGAGAGGCGGGAGGAAGCCGATGGGCGTTAGTGCAGCGGAAGAAGACAGCCTTGGTTATAGATAAGAACAATTACAACATCTATAATTGGTTGTGCTTATAAATATCAAGTAGAAATATTGATGGAAATTTCGAACAACACCATAACAATAGAGGTTCTGGCTGTGGGGAAAAAGGTCATCACTGACGGTTCTTATTTGAAGCCGCTGCAGTGATGAGTTCATATCACGACGGTTATGATTTGAAACCGTGCGTGATGAGTTAATATCACGACGGTTGTGATTTGAAACCGTCGTGATATTAACTTATCACAGACGGTTTCAAATAATAACCGTCGTGATAGTTTAATTTCATTGAGCGGTTGTGATTTCAAACTATGCGTGATATTTAGTTATCACGACGGTTTCAAATCATAACCGTGCTGTGATAGTTTAATTTCCTGACGGTTGTATTAATAAACCGTGCATGATATATATTTCTCGACGGGTAGAGAACTGTCTCTGATGAGCTCCTTCATCACAGACTTATTGTTACTGACGGTTCACAAAACCGTCTCTGATGACGTTTGCGAACCGTCTGTGATGATATTTTCTGTAGTAGTGGGTTCTTTTTCTACCAGATGAATGTGTTGTACTGCAATACTATGGACTAAATCTTCCATGCCCTCTATGAATGCACTATGCTGCCTTATCCATTTTACAAAACATATTATTTTTTCAGACATTTTCCGTTTTATAAGCCATATGTAAGTAGATTAATTTAGTGCCAGTTTACCTATCTTGTCCTTGTTCATTTCATTGTCTTTCCTAAAATAATCATCTCATATATTTTTTCCTCAGACTTACTTCAAAGGTATCGCCTCATTTCCTAAAATTCAGTGCTACACAAATAATCATCATTCAACTTCTCGAAGCACTTAATTGAAAGGTATTGCATCATTTTTCACTCTTTGATTTTCATTGAACATAGAACCTTTTTAATCTTCGTGCTAATCAAAACACGCATTATAAAATCAAATTTATCACTTGATGACTGCATTTAGTTGGAAACAAATCAAATTTAACATTTAATTTCCTAGGCTTTGTAGAATATTCTGAGTAAGAATTTATTTGAGAATTGTGAGTTAATCCCAAACAGATTATAAAAAATGACTAGCTCTTAAATCGGTTTCCATAATGCTACTAGTTGAGAAAAGTAGCTCCTAGCGAAGGGCAACCGCGTAGGCTTTCATTAACGTGTAGACTGCTTCCTCTCCAGTCTCCATTCATGGTTTTTTCGCTAGTCTTCCAGTCAAAGAAATCAAAGCAACAGCTCTCACACGAAACCAGTATTTCGCATCACATATATAATTATTATCACTTCTCATCTTGGTGAGAGACGTTTCCCAATGGAGACATTCTTATCTGCAATCGTAGGCGAACTCGCTAGCAGATCCCTCTCCTTCTTCGCCGACAAATACTGTAAGCCGCGGTGTTGTCCAAGGAGGAGAGCCTACGGAGACTACAGCTGATGCTGCACCGGTTAAATGTCGCCGTCGAGGAGGCCGAGGGAGGCACATCACAAGCCAAGCCATGCTTCAACAGCTCAACGTGCTGAGAGAAGAGATGTACAGGGGCTACTACGTTCTCGACAAGTTCAGATGCCAAGCCCATGAAGGCGATGAAGTGAGCTATTCTTCCCTATCAAAATTCAATTCTGGCAAGCGTGTTCATTTCTATACTGGCAGTAGACATAGAAAAGATGAGTTAAAACAGATGCTTCAAAGTGTAGAGTTGACTGTTACTGGTATGAATGAATTTGTTATATTTATGAAGAATTACCCTCCTATGTGTCGCCAACCATATAGCATGTATATGTTTATGGAGAAGTGCATGTTTGGCCGCCAGATGGAGATGGAACGGATCATCAATTTCTTGCTGGATAGAGAACCTCCGGAGACCAACAATTTGGGTGTCTTGCCAATTATCGGTGCAGCAAAAGTTGGAAAGAGTACACTTATTGAGCATGTTTGTTTCGACGAAAGGGTGCGCAGCCATTTTTCTCATATTATATTTTTCAGTGAGAATGATTTTAGAGAAGAAAAACCATGCACCCTAAGAGATGGAGGATTAATCAAACATCAACGTACCTCCTCCCCAGATGAAGGAAGGCTCCTGGTTGTTATTGACCTAGCTGGGGATGTCGATGAGGATGCATGGAGAAAGATGTACTCTGCTTCTCGAAATTGTTTTTCACCAGACAGTAAAATCGTAATTACGAGTCGATCTGACGAGGTCGCAAAATTTGGAACGGCCCAACCTCTCCTTCTAAGATTTTTGCCTCGAGAAGCATACTGGTACTTCTTCAAGGTTCTTGCGTTTGGAAGCTCAAACCCCGAAGACCAACCAAAGCTAGCATCCATGGCAGTGGAGATATTTGAGGAGTTCTTTGACCAAGAGAAATGTAAGGAGTTCACTGGGTCTGTCATAAATGGAAACAGGTCTTTCATAAATGCGAACACCATAGCTTATTCTCTTAGAGCTAGTGGTGACGCACGGCATTGGCGCAGGGTTCTTGAATGCCTTAGGGAGAAGGATCAGAAGAATCAGCTACTACTTGGATGTTCAAGTGATTTTGGGGTGAAAAGAAAAAATGCTTTACTTCCGAGAATATCTGGAGATAGTATATATTGTGAAATCTACGGCCATGCTCGAGTAGGGCTTGCTCATGAAGAAGCGCCCAAAATTACCTTGCAAGAGATATTGTCTGGAAGTGTGACACCCCATGGGAAACTTGAGGTCCTAGTGTGGAAATCAATCTTACCGCCTTATTACAGCTACATTTATAGTTGTGAGATTCACGAGTCAAAGTGTATAGTTACTTGGAACAAGCATTATCAGAAGAGGAAGGCTTTGAGTTAGTTTGTTCAAGTAAAATTTTCTGTACATGCAAGGCAAAAACACTCATATTGTGATGCATGTTGTTTTCTCCAAAATGTAGTAGATATTGTAGTGTTATTGTACAGCACATGTGTATTTTCTTTTCTACTCTCTTTCCTATATTCTCCATAGTCCTTAGGGATAGATGACTTGAGGCTCTTGCATGTGAGCTTTTTATTATCCTTAGGTTTGATATATCTATCAAATTATTGCAAGTGCTTGTTCTTGTTGTTCTTGAGCTTTTTGCCTTGGTTGTATTTGATTCTTGTGGTTTTTCCTTTCGTATGTATTGTTGGTTGCCAAGGACATGTAAGAGAAGAGAAAACCTCCAAGAGGTCATCTCCCATCCATCTAGGCTTCCTCATAGCAAATATTAGGAGGTTGACCGGGTTTTGGCTTGAATAGGGTGATATCTCAATTCTTGTGATTCAAAAGCTTTTGGCTTAATATATATTTGCGGAGATTAAGAGTGCTAGGATGTGTGGGAAAACATCCTTGGTCGTGTTGGCTTGAATCCTCCCACGAGCAACTCCAGTTCTTGATTTTGTGGTTTTGCTCGATTTTTGTGCAACTTCTCTTAAAATAGATAAATGTTAGAACTTTAGCAATGATCCTTATGATCGTTTATTGGAATAGGTTCGTAAAGTCCTAGGGAAGTCGTGTTTCAAATTTCAATTCATTTGGAGCATCAGTTTAAAAGTTGTTCTAGCTTTGGTTTTAATATATGCTATTGTTGTTTTTATTACTTCTTCAGGGTGCTTGCATTTGGAAGCTCGAATCCCGAAGACCAACCAAGGCTAGCATCCATGGCAGTGGAGATATTTGAGGAGTATTTTGACAAAGAGTATTTTGGGCCTTTCATAGATTCAACCAGCCTGGCTTACTTTCTTAGAGCCAGTGATAACGCACGGCATTGGCGCAGGGTTCTTGAATGCTTTAGGGAGAAGAATCGGCTACAACTTAGTGATTTTGGGGTGAAAAGAAAACTTGGTTTAGTTCCAAGAATGTCTGGAAGTAGTATATATTGTGAACTCTGTGGCCAAGGTCGAGTAGTGCTCGCTCATGAAGAGGCTCCCAAAATTACCTTCGTGGAGATATTCTCTGGAAGTGTTACACCTCATGGGAAACTTGAAGTCCTAGTGTGGAAATCTCACCTACCGCCTTATTACAGCTACATTTATAGCTGTGAGATTCACGATTCAAAGTGTGTGGTTACTAGGAACAAGCATTGTCAGAAGAGGAAGGTTTGAGTTAGTTTGCCCAAGTAAAATTCTCTGTCAATGTAATGCAAAGCACTCATATTGTGATGGATGTTGTTTTCTCCACCTTATTTTTTATTTAACTTTGCACTGGAGTTATATTTGATAGGTCATTTTTTTTATTCCCATGCATTGTATGCACAACACAGTTGTTTTTTTTTCTCTAATTAGCTTATAGCGCTAATATTTTCTTGATTAATGTAGGGATTTTTAGAATTTATAATCATAGGATTTATGTGGTTGCATGCTTATAGTCATTTATCCTAAACGCGCTAGCCATATTTTTTTAAAAAAAATTGTATTAAAAGAATGTATCATTTTTGATCCGCACCCCCTCCATTCACAACACAGATTTTTTTTCTCTAATTAACTTATAGCGCTAATATTTCCTTCGATTAATGTTGGAACTTTTATAATTAATTTATAATCATAGGATTTAAGTGGGTGCATGCTTATAATCATTTATCCTAAACGCGCTAGCCTTATTTTTAAAAACATTTTTGTATTAAAAGAATGTATTATTTTTAATCCTCACCCCCCTCCATTCATAACTATATATATACTAGTTCAATGTCCGTGCGTTGCTACGAAACATAAAATCAATTTGTTCTTCTTACATGCTGATGTAATATAATAGTGGAAATCTGGACAAGCACTCCATCCAGCTCGTAGAAGCAAATTTCCCTGCGTCCAGTTTCTGCAACCAGCTGATGACTCTTATCAGTTTTTAACAAAGCGCAGGACAACTCAGATGCTGGGCAACGTGCGTTACATCACAGAGTTTGCATCGCCAACGCATCAACTTGCACGATTTGCAAATCCAATGGAAAAATTGAAACAACCCAGCTGTTGTCCGGACATCATTCTGAAGTAGCACTGATGCTCCAGGCGGCATTCAAAAATTTTGTAGTAGAGCAAAGACCAGCAAAAAACATAATTCAGGGTTTACAAAAAGTGAAATAGAGCGGGGCAACAATAAACCAAATGAATCGGATGTGATTTTCCATCTCCAAATGAATCGGATGTGATTTTCCATCTGGGGTACAAAATGGAACTAATCTACTTCTGTGCGGTATCAACTGTTAGCTTCTGAAACGTAATAACTTTGCCAAGGGAAACCATCACACGGCCATCGATTCTCACAGTTAAGATTACCAGCATCAACTGCAACTTCTCACCTCATTAACAAGTCTCCTCCTGACAATATTATCAACTAATTTCGATAACACTTGAGTCATGTAATGTGCATCTTTTCTTTTTGGCATGAGCAAGAATGATCAAGCAGGCAACTCAAGCTTCACGTTGTTCTTCCAACTGCAATGATCAATGGTCAATGTAACATTGTCAGCAGCCAAGGAGTATCTGCATGACGTGTGACTACGGATGAAAACGGAACAGAAACGGTCGGTAAATGGTCGTTATATTTCCATTTCCACATTTTTTACCCGTAACGGAAACAAAATCGGAATCACAATATAAACAAATAGCAGGTGACGAATAGGAGGTAGTTCTTTATGTTTCTAGTTCGGAATATGGAAACAAATAGCAAGGTTGATTTAGCAAAAAAAAAATACAAAGATCTAAACTACTATTTTCCATGTCACAATATAAATACTTGTAGGGAAAAAATGTACCTCCAGTACTTCTTTCTCTAAGCGCTCCTTTAATTGTAGAAATGATGATGAGTTCCCAGAAATCTGTCCAGAATAAAGGTTTGTAGATGTCAGAACTGTATTGACTAAATCTAATTAGCATTTCAGTTTGCACAAAGTGAGACCTCCAATATTTTTGTACTCAAGTCATATGTTCGTGTGCATATATATTTCGCTATGTTCAATAATGTGAGTAGACATGACAGGAAGAAACTTTGTTTTCATTTTGGTAGCTTCTGCAAGTAATCTAGTTAATGGATGAATTGGCAAGCATGCCACAGTAGAATTCAAATATATAAGTACCTAGCTAGATACCAGAACAAGCATTTTGTGTCAACCATTATTTTCAATTCCTTTTTCTTGGCATCTGTGGAGCAGGTGACGAATAGGAGGTAGTTCTTTATGTTTCCAGTTTAGAAAAAACTGTCTGTCGCAGGGTGGATAGGGAAAAATATGGCAAAATTGCATGTGAGCCTAATGCCTATGGTAAAACTTCACTTCCTGGCTCCACTGGTATGACAAAAGGACGAACTATCCAGTGGGCTTCTGTAAAATAAATGCATCGAAATTCAAGATAATAACAGCAAAGAACCAGAGATTCCTACGGCATCCTAATCCCTCTCTGAGACAAGCGGGAAGACATGCACATAAAAGAAACGATTCCTATCAAATAACAGTGCTACCGTTATCTCTACGGAGAGCACCGCCTAGAAAATCCAGTTGCAATCATCCATGAATGCGACACAAAGAAATATCAGCAGAGAAGAAAGGTCGCGCAATTAATCATCCAGCCAATCAATCTGGATCAATAGGGAAGGACTTAATTAACCACAAAACGCATCTGACTGCATCCAGTAAACAGAATCTGATAAAGAACTGGATGCACAGGAACCAAGACACAGATAGATGCGCAGGAACCCTAATAGATGGGCAGGAACCAAGACACAGAAGACAGGGAAGTAGAGGAAGAAGCAAGGAGGTAGGAGAGGAAGAGGAAACCTACCAGGATGGACGGGACGCGGAGAGGATACGATTAAGGATTTCCCGTATAACTTCAGGAATGTTGTCTTTCGATTCATTCTCATTGTAGTTCAGTAGGTCCACAGAAACTTCGCTCTCAACAGCTTCCCATCCTATACATGCATTATTATGTATCATCATCAGAAAACATTAATTGTGCTACGGTAAGACATTAATTGTGCTACGGTAAGACATTAGGCTGGGATTGGATTTTGGCCCCCAGATGTGGTCCTACTGTTTTTTTTATTTCTTCTTTCCCTGAATAATTCTTTTTTGAACATGGGTGGTTAATTTGTCCTTAATTTACAATTTTCAAAACAAAATGTGCTCTGTTATTGTCTATATGTGTTTCTTGACTTGACTTATCAACCAGAAAACAATTCAGGGTTTTAGATAACTTTAGATGAGAGAGAACTTTAGATGAGAACTTTAAATTGGAAATGCATTCAGGGTTATAGACTGAGATGAGAGAACTTTAGATGAGAGAGATTCATTACTCTTGTTTGATTGTTAATTGATACACATACATTGCTATCTCCCTTTAATGAGGATGAATTGACTAACCCCTAATAAGCTCAGAGCAAGCAAACACAGACAGAACTGTAACCAGGCAAGGCAGTAGAAGATGCCAGTCAGTGGAACAGTGAACACTGAGGAGGAACAGCACGATCTGAACTCTTTTTAGATTTCAGAAAATGCGGTGCTTCCTTAAGGCTGGGCTGGATAGATTGGATTGGCCTCAGTACTAATTTTTCTTTCCTGTATAATTCTTTTTTGAACATGGATGTCCAGAACGCATGGTTTGAAGGGGCTTAGGGTATTGGCAGGGGGGATAGGTTATAGACTAAGATGAGAGAACTTTAGATGAGAGAGAATTTATATGCAGGCCATGCTGCTCACACTATCAGGATTTGCCTAAACACAATCATAAAAACATAAGAACATAGAAGAACAAAAAAACATTTATACATACAGCATACAAAGTTCAATTTCAGAAAGTGGAGGTTTCTGTAAGGCTAAAAAAACAGACATACTTAGCCTAGGACTCTAAAGTACCATGCATTTGTATCCATACCATGTAAAAGGAATGCTATCCATACCATGTAAAAAAACAGACATACTTTGCATTTGTATCCATACCATGTAAAGATTGGTTGGGCACCTACAGGTTATAGTGCCGAATATGTAAACATCTTATTTCCTTTCAAGTGGTAAAGAAGTATTAACAGGATAGTAAAGAAGCAAATCAAGTGGTAAAGAAGCAAATCACGTGGTAAAGAAGTATTAACAGGATAGTAGTAACTTACAATTTCCAATTTAGAAACAGAACCAATGATTGCAATTTCAAATCAAGGGCTTGTTACCAATTCATATATTGAGCCTATTTTGTATTATCAAGGGCTCGTTTCTGCATTTGCAGTAATAGAATATTTGTGTGGTGGCACAGCATCAAAAAAATAGACTGATTAACCGAATCCAACAACACGGACTCAAATTCTTTAACTCAAAGTCAAGAGATAAAAGACCACTGAACTGCAGTATATGGTTGCTTATAACAAATGCGGATTATAAGTCTCCATTCTCTATAAAACTACAATTCAAATGAGCACAAAAAACTACAATGCAAAGTATACCAACAGCATGCAAAGTATGGCTTTGAGAGCTGAAAATAGAGTTCAGATAGAATTTATTTAATGGTGACAGGAGCATTTCCACATCGCATTCTCCAAAATCACGTGGAGTTCACTTAGTGCATTGTAATTGGCAAAATGGCAAACTGTAGCAGAATTTTGGTTTCTTTAGTAGCAGAATTTTTTATCACTGGTTTGGTTTCTTTAGTAGGAGAATTCTTGAGAAGGCAGGTGGGGGAGCTATTTCTATGCAAAGGTGGGGGAGCTGACATTTGTTACTTTTTGGCAGAAAAATAGAATACCGGTGAACAAATTGGTGAAAGGGTCTGAACTGGACTATTTATCATGTGTGTGCATTCTGTGAATCATTTTTTGAGAAGGCAGCTGGGGGAGCTAAACAGACATGTTTATTGCAGGTTTAGGTAATATATTTTTTCAATAATCTTAACGGCTAGGTAATATATTCATCCCAAAGTCCCAACTAAAACCATGAACACTTTCCTCCAGAAAGCATAGACAAGGTTAACAGAAAAAACTCACAAGTTACCTAGAATGATTCCACGGGCACGTCGGTAGTAAGAGTTAGTGACTGTCCTGAACCTTTCCTGGCCAGCTGCAAACAACGAAAACAGAGGTGCTCAAGTACTTGAAATCTTAGGAACTCCAATACATGAAAGGATACAACACAAGACATGAGGCCATAATGAACTAACATGAGGCCATAATGGAAGTGTTCTTATTTGAGAAGATCAGAACTCATAAGCACAAATATTTATCACCTATCAATATTTGGCCCCCGTACTTCTATTAATTAGCATCATATCACATTGGATGTGTGTGCAATTTAATATATACCACGGTAGCAAAAAACTCAATCTAATACCTGTATATGCAATAAATTAAGTAGCACGAGAGGAAATAGGGGAATCCCTCGCCGACTTCAGCAGACTGAGTGATTAGGAATCAAAATCCTGCATGAAAAATTACAAGAACATTAAAAAAGATGATTACACGGCAGAAACATAAATGGAAGGAACAAGTTTCATGTTTTAGCGATTCACTTTAGTAACATATTTGTGACTTTGCATGCTTCCAGTAGATGGAACATAGTTTTGCAAATGACCTCACATCTTAATTGCATTCATAGGTCTTTCACTGGCACAAACAACATCACTGCGAGAAAATACAACTAAAAGCTAAAAAAAGCAGCAAGATTTGTTCAGGGTACCAAAAGGGTGACCAAAATTGACATAATCTCTTTCCTGGTACTACACACATGTTTTATTTATTCATTTTGTCATGCATTTTTTTGCAATCTTTGCTTAGCTAGACATGGCATCGCTATCTGTATGATGCCAGATTGTGTTCATCGAGTAAGAGTCAGCATTGACACAACTGGATAATACATTTTTTTTCTTAATCAACTTATGCAGGAAACTCCATGCAAATGATGGTAACTTGATACACAAACAGGAGGACACAGCATGTTTGGCCCTCTGCTTCAACGTGATACATTGATATGTTTTAGGCCCTACTATTGCATAGCACATATGACCAAACTACTAAAAGCCATCGAAAATATACCAACAAACAGCTGAAGATATTATACCAGCATATTCGGTTGTCCAATTTTTTTTCCAACAGGTATAAGTGGTATTTTGCTAAACAGGTAGATGATTTGAGTTGTAATTATATCATTAGGTACTGTGGTAGATCTTAACAAGTTACACCGAGTTAATCAGCTCCTAGTAATGGCAGTACATAAAATCCTTCAATCAAATTATGATACTGAATTCTTTACTCAAATATATGCTCCACATTTAAATTTTAGAACAATAACCAATAGCAACAGAAACTGGTACTATTATTTTTAGAACACTCCAGTTGGCATGGTTATTAATAAGGATGGACAGCTATTATGGAACTTCAAACTTTACACAAATTACATTATTGCTAGAAATATCAAGCGGTGTGTTCTCTGTCACAAGAAAGAACAGTATACCTTCTTACTTGGTTTTGAATTACTTCAGAGGCTGTTTTGTATTGGTCCCGTATAAGCCTCCCAGGTTCTCCTGTAACAAGAGCATAAAAACATCTGAGCAACTAACAAACAAGTATACATTATGAGACCATGCAACTCAAGAAATTATCACAGCTGCAAAAGAGCAAGCAATCACTACTTTTTCTATGGATTTAGATATGGCAGAGCATGATAGCAACTGATTTTTTAGGAATATAGCTACTGATTTCTCATTTCTTAACTAATATGAGCAAACCTTTCCCTGAGCACATTTCTGGAATATAACAAATCTTATCAATAGCACAATTTTATCACCAAACAACCAAATTTAGGCCTTAACCCAATTAGTCGAAGGCTTGAAGCAAATATAAGAGAACCTTTATATGTTCAGAGCAGTATACATAAGTCAATGACAACCTTATATTCCAGAACAGTATACATAAGTCAATGACAACCTTACAGACCAGTATACATAAGTCAAATGTAATAGCCCTTTGGTGCCAAAAATTTCCAACATTGAGTACACTTATATACAAGAACTAAGATCAAGGTATACTGTAAAGGTTTGGAATAAGGTTTATATGATCAGAAAAAAATAGCACATCAACTAACAATCGTACATAAGTACACCTATATACAAGAACTAAGATCAAGGTAGCAGCACATATCAGCTATACAAGGGGAGAACATTTCTACTTGGCACATTCAGTTCACTTTCCATTAGATGAAAAGAGGAAAGTAGCTCTAATTCGACTCACCTCTTGTCACGCTTGGCTTCGCTCGACGAAAATGACGACAAACACGAGCGCTGCCTGGATCTCCTACAAGAACACCGATCATGAGCCAAAACATTTCAAGCGTTAGAACTCGGTGAAGATCATGACAAACACGAGCTTTGCATCAGCTAAAACATTTCAAGCACCAGCCGAAAGGAGGAGCCTACCGTGACCGACGAACTCCTCGCGCGCAGCCACTCCGCCGCCGCCACCGCCGGGATTCCCAACAGCGCAGGTAAGAAACAGATGTACTCCTCGCGCTCAGCCAAGGAAAAGAAGCAATCGGAAGAGAATCCACGGGTTAAATAGCAATCGGAGGAGAATCCATATAAAAGGATAAAAGGCCAGAATATACTCATCTCCACGCGAAAAGTCCGGAGCATATCGGAACAGATCGGAGAAGGTTTGCGGCGCGGGGAAGATTGAAGTGGATCGCGCGTGTGGGGTTTGGGGTGTCGCAGACATTTGCGCCGCGCGTGGGTTTAGGGTTTGAGGGGGCGGCGCCGAGCGTGGATCGCGCGGGGGCGGCGCCGAGAGCCAGCGACGATCGCGCGGGGGCGGCGCGGATTTAGGGTTTGTTTGTGGTGCGGGGGCGGCGCGGATTAGGGTCTGCGCGTGGGGCGCGTGGGGGAGCGCGAGGTCACGCGTGGGAGGTGCGTCTCGTCTGCGCGTGGGCTGAGAAGTGGGTCCCACCGAAGCCGTACTGCTGCCACCAACTGCTGCTTTATATATTAGTATAGATACCGCGTTTTAGAAAACGTGCAGTACAGCTTTCACACCATGTTAAAGCGTATTTAGACTGTCATGTAAAATCTGTGCGATTAGATTTGTCATGAAAAATATTTTAATATTCTATAATTTTTTATAACATATTTATATAAAAAGTTACGTCAAAGTTGCATATCGTAGATTACACCAACAACCAAAACGTGATTTATCCATAAAAGGGGGTGCATGCACGCAGCATATGCTAGCTATTAAATTCTTGGCATTCGGACTCTCCTAATTGAACGTCTTGTTCTTGTTCGACTCGGTGCACCACACGGACTCGATCCTTGCTCTTTATATGAGTTGTAGTTTTTTTTATTTGTGTCCGGATCACTATTAGGGCTCACTAGTCATTGACCCATGTGCCCGTACGGCTATTAATTTCTATAAATAAATCTAATCTGTAACGCATGTAATAATATCTTGTCGTCTTCCTTTCTATTTCCAAGTTATTGATTCTTTATTAGGCGTTTGAAGATAACGAGTAGGTAAAGAAAGCATAGTTTTTCTTCCATATGGTACTCCTCTGATTTACTATATATCTCTTATGCCATTTGCAAAAAATATTTTTATTGGCAAAAGTCCGTAAGACCCTCAACAAATCAATAGTCGGATCTCGTCTTCTTTTCTATGTCCAAGTCATTGGTCCTTTATTAGACGCTTAAGAATAGCGTGTACATAAGGAAAGCAAAGCTTCCCTTCCATATGGTACTCTGATTTACCATATATCTCTTATACCCTTTGCAAAAAATATTTTCATTGGCAAAAGTCCATAAGATCCTCAACAAATTAATAGTCGGATCTAATTTCTACTACCACAATATACATCGTAAAAATACTCCAAAAAAACCCCTTTTAGTGGCATTTTACTAAGGATAATCTTTAGAGAGGCGAACATAAAAGATTGATCTTTGTAGTGACAAAAAAGCTTGATCTTTGTAGTGACCAGGGGTGGATCTACAGGGTATGCCAGGTAGGCCACGGCATACCCTGTAGATTCGGCCCAATACAGTTCATAATATTGTTATTATCTTATATAGTTAGCTTGTGAAGGTCATAACTTTAGATCCGTACATCCGATTGAGCTGATTCTTATTGGGTTAGTTTTGAAATTGAATTGAATTTCTACATTTAAAATTTCACATCAATCCAACGGTTGGATCTTCAATAATTACTGTTTTAGTTAACATATATCAGTCTGTTTTTGCTGAAACCGAAGCAGTTTGCTTGTGAAGGACATAACTTTAGATCCGTAGATCCGATTGAGCTGATTCTTATTAGGTTAGTTTCAAAATTGAATCTAATTTCTACAGTTAAAATTTCACATCAATCCAACCATTGGATCTTCAAGAATTACTATTTTAGTTAACATATATCAATCTATTTTTGCTGAAACCGAAGCAGTTTTTTATAATTTGTTTAGGGGTGATTTGACAATCAATAAAAATTTGTTTTAGCTTTCGCGCAATCATTCACCCCCTCTGATTATCATATTAGTGTATATTGATCTTACATATGATTTGAGTGTAAGAATACTAGTTGATTTATAGAGTAGAAACAAATATAATTGTTACTTTGCTAGAAACTAGAGAGTTGCTTGTTGATGCATTGCTTTTTTTTATTCGTAGAGTTGTTGAATTATGAAGAGGAACGGAGACATTGCATCTCTTTTCCGGAAACATGCAACAAAGAAGGCTGCTGCTTCATCTCTTTTCCGGAAACATTGCAAAACGAGAAGCAAAGAAGGTGACTGCTGCTTCATCTCTTTTTCGAAAATATTGCATCTCTTTTCCGAAAACGTTTATTGAGCGAGATATTTTCTTCCAAGTTGATGAAAATGATATAATCAAGAGTTTCATGGCTATTAGAAGGCGGAGGCCAGACAAGAAGGATAAGAATTGTATTCTTTGAACTATTGTAGGTGCGTAAGCTTCTTTTATGCATATTTCATACTTAAAATGTTCGAACTATTTGTATTGTAATTTATACTTGTATTATCATATTTCTAATTATTTTATACTCGTATACCGAATTTCTCGACAATATCTGTAGTTGTTTACCGAATTGTTCATTAGATTTTACCGAATTGTATATTATAGTACTAACTCGGCATACCCTAACTTAAAATCCTAGATCCGCCACTGGTAGTGACACAATACGACACATTATTTAACTCAACGTAATATGCTATTAAGGTACTTTTCTTTATTAGCTAGGAAAACTAACTAACGAAGCAAGCCAACAACGGAGGCATCTCTTCCGTGATACGACAGGACGCTTTGGCGTGTGGAGCCATTATAATTAGTCCATTACTCAGTAGACAAGGAAATTTCTCTTCCATACGGTATCCTCTGATTTACCATATGTTTCTTATGCACAGATAAATAGATCTAAGCCATGACTGAAAATGATTAAAGAGATTGAAGGACCAAGATTTTCTTTTTTTTAGAATAATGTGGGATTTTTTAGCAAATTTTCTTTTTTTAGATTAACGTGGAAATTTCTAACATTTTCCGATTAACGTGGGGGCTTCTAGGAGGGCCTCCAACTAGTATATAAAAAGATACTCCATGAAGCATGCAATCCATGATACATTGCCCTATCACACTCTTTGATATGGATTCCTTCTTTAATACGAGCCGTTATAATTCGAGTTCACCAGATAGATGGTTAAATCTTTCTAATTAATGTCCTGGGAGCTTCTTTGGATCGGAGTGCCTACTTAGAATTTTAGTTTTTTGTATTTTTTTATATGGACTCCTTATTTTAATTTGAGCTGTTATAACTTAGATCCACAGATGAATGACTATATCTTTCTGATTAATATGAGAATTTTCTCATAGTACCTAATTAGTATTGTTTTATAGAGGTATAGATAGATAGATATGTCTAGTGGGCCCATTCGTCAGTTGGCTGTCCTACTAATGTCGCCGGACCACCTGGCAGCAAGCTCATTTCCCCGGGCCCAGCTTCCAGCAGCCCTCTTTCTCTCTCCCTCTGCCCCTGGCCCACCTGCCAGCGCCCCTTCCCCACTGTGCGTGCATCGGGACGCGCCTGGCCAGACCCGAAGTTAATCAACTGCCGTCGTCGCCTCTACCGCCGAGTGTCTGTCGAGTTGCTTCACCTCGGTGATCGAGCTTTTCCTCTGATTCACCGAGCACGAAGCTTCCTCCTGGTCTCTTGAACTTACTACCCCTTAACCCAATTTCAGCTCAACTGGTCCAAGGAGCTGTCGTCCCTACCTCCAAAGCCCGTGATTAGTGTCAAACAGCCTTGAATCTCTTCCTTCACAACAGGTGCTAAAACGCCGTCCCAGCTGCTGCCTCATGTCACAGTGAGCTATATCACATAGATAGAATGGTATATATCAGCTGTCTGTAAACTATATCACATAGAATTTTAGATGATATGAAGGAGAGAGAAAACTGATATCTATTATTTAACGGACGGTCTTATAGGTAGCTAGCTTTCTATTTTGTACACTATTGTATAGATAGACTGTTAATTAGATGAGAGACTATTACTGATAACTATATAGACAATCTATTGGATGAGTTATTTTTAGTGTTGTCTATAGATGATATAGAAATATATTACAAACAGCTACTGTCTATACACTGTACATACTTTGACTACCACATGCACATGACACTTGTGGCTTCGTGCGGTGGGCAACTCATCCCGAGCAGGACTGAAATCTCGTTTTCGCTCGAAATATAGGAGGTGGCCGGAGAATGAAATTTCAGCGTGATCTCAAAATTTCGGATAAATTCTGGATGAAACACATAAAGGGATTTTCAAATCTGGTTTTTATTTCAACCGGTAGAACCGTGATTTCGGCAAAACTAGACAGAGTGAAACCTGGTCGAAACGAAGTCAAAAAATTTTGAAATTTTTTCTAGAGGTCCACGACACATTGATGATCTTTTCATAAGAATTTCAGATAATTATGAAGCCTGTGGTATTTTCAAAAATTCAAAAATTTCTATTGTCCTGATAAAACGTTGACCAGCAATTTTGAACCGAATGAAAAATGGGACAAGCCATGTTAGAAATATTGAAATGTTTTGTGCATGATTCTTACATATCACTAATCTTTCCATAAAATTTTTAGATGATGGTGAAGCTTGAGGGGTTTTTAAAAATTCGGACAGTGGTGATGTCTGGATGGAAAATGTTTGAAACTATGTTAGAAAATTTTGAAATTTTGATTAGATGGTCGTGATGCATCATTAACCATGTCATAAAATTTTTATATGATTAAGTCCTTAGTGCTACCATGCAACAGCAATTCTAGCTTAGCGGTGAGGTCAAAATCCTTCAATGAGGAGGTCTTAGGTTCGAGTCACAAGTTTGGCACTTTTTTCCATTTTTTCTATAGTTCTAAGCACGCAAAAATTATGAAAATTTTTGTGAATAGTTTTGAAGCATTAATAGTATTCCCATAAAATTTTTAGATCATGATCAAACAAAACGAATTCCTAAAAAATGTGAAAGTGGTGCTTCACAGTTTTTGGACTTCAGAGAGTTTACTTGTAAAATTTACAATTTTTAAATAAACAAAAAAAGTTCATTTTTTTAAACTTTTACATAAGGGTTACGAGGAAATTCTTAAGATCTCATAAAAATTTCATATCATGATCGAACATGAAAAAAATTATAAAATTCTGACATTGTTAATACCTCATTTATGCTCATTCTGATTTTTTTAAATATAACAGATTAAGTTAAAATATTTTAATAAATTTTCTATGTGATCCTAGGCTTGTTAATATGGTACCATAAATTTTCATAGCATGGAAAGGCCTCTACAATTTAAAAAAATCTAAAAGTGTTTCTACCAAAATTTTAAAATGTCTCAGATAATGGTTGTTTGACAAATTATCATGGAAGATCACTTTTTCATGCTTATTGACCTAAATCCAGTTAAATCCAGGCATCAAACTTGTAATTCCGTGTCAAAATGCTGAGATACGGGTGAAGATTTCGCTGAGAAAAATGAGTTTACTGCATCAATACAATTTTTTTTTTAATTTTGCAGTTCGATCGGCATTCCTATGACCACCCAACTCTGAAGAACAAGATCTCAGCGAGATCTCACGAAATCTCACCGAGATTTCTAACCCTAGTACTGAGACCTCCACCTCCAGGCTCCAGGCGTGCGGCCACAGTATAGAAAAAAGGGTCGTGCGGTGCTCTAAAGAAAAAGCAAGGCAATTGCTCCTGACGGCCTGCTGTAGCAAAGGAAAATGACATGCTGCTGCAGCAAGAAAAGCAACGTGTGGTAGCTAGGGGTGCAATCGGCTCGGATTGGTCAGATATCGCTCTTTCCATATGTTAAACCATATTTTTTGTCAGATTCAGAATCAGATTTGGATAGTACCGGATATGCATATGGTGCAGATAATATTGGTCGTGGATTCGAATCGAATACAGAACATAAATGATATTGTATTGAATAATTTTTGTCAGATAACGTGTGAAAACAGATACCATATAAAGCACACACATAGTATTTATTAACCAACCGTATGAGTTCAACATGCACCAAGATTATCGCAGTCTAACAAATCATTTTATCGGATAGTCCAACAAAGTTACCAAAGTACACTAAATTTGAACGGTATACATTTTACTCAATTAGCTATTTTTGGCTACTTGAGATTTTACTGTCAGCTATGCAGAGTATCAAGGTAATGAATTATGGGACAAAGTGTAGATAGAACAAAGAGTAACCAAGAAAATATACAATGTAATCCATGCACCAGTACACAAGCACCTTTGTTTCTCCATTTGGGGTAGGATAATTCATGCATCATTACACAAGCATCGTCATTTATACACTATCACAACTGAAAAATTCCTCATGTAAACGAAAACAAGCCACAATGTTTCAGAACAAGCAAGTACAAATTATTTATTACTGTATCTATACATTTTTGCCAAGCACAGATGCCCTTTTTCCAATGCAGTACTGCTAGAGCTAGCTATTCCCAAGCTAATGCCTATCCTGAAAATTGAAATCCTAGGTGTTTGCCAGACAATTAGCTTTAATTGCTACCTTGTTGGTTGCTTGGATTATGAGATCTTGTAGGAGAGGGCACCACGCGAGTCGACAAGATGGTGTCACCACGTCACTGAGGTCGCACTAGTCTGGTGCTCCAGCCTGCCTGCTCGGCAATGTTTGCACATATAAGTGGTGGGTAGAGAAAAGTATATCTTTCTAATAGTCATTTCAGAATGCACAATTTTTTTTTAAAAAAAATCCTATGAACTTAACTGAAACAGGAAGAATTCCTATGCAAAAATCATGCATAGAAAAGCAGTTAACATTAATCAATAGCTTTGTTATATCATCGGTGACAGCAGATACAAAGGGCATGTTCATCTAAGTTCTCCACTCGGATTCGCAACACTGATGGTATAATAGGACTAATTGCTGGGGCCAAATGCTAGATGAGTTGACCTCGGTAATAACTGCTTCTATTGCTCGACAAGTTGCCTGCTGCACAAAAGTAATCAACGAGAATGAGAATGCACCAACGAGAATGAGAAGGATAGCAGGACTCGGGCAAAGGGTGCCGGGCAATGGGACGGGCGGAGGGCGGCGGGACTCGGGCAAAGGATGGACAGAGGGTGCCGGGACTCAGGCGGAGGGCACCGGGAGGCCTGGGATGGGCGGAGGGTGGCCTGGGTGGTGGCGGCAGGGTGGCAGCGGGAGGCCTGGCCTCCTGGATCTCTAGGGAGACGGGGAGTGGAGAGGACGGGGGGGTGGTTGTTAAGGATCAGTCGGATATCCGAATAAATTTTATCGGATATATCTAAAAAAAGATTCAGAATATTTTGATCTGACTAATAGTGATCTCCTGAATCCGAAGCCAAATCTGAAATAAAGTATCTGAACCGATACCGAATCCGAGAACTATCTGAAAAAATTATCCGAATCCGATCCAAACACATCTGGTCGGTCGGTCGGTCAGAAATTATCCGATCTGATTACACCCCTAGCAACAACTGCAGTTCCTGAGATAACGGCTAGATTCGCTGCTGACTGTACGACGCAACGAAACACAAAGGACGCAAGAGTGGAAAAAGAAGATGAAAGAGGAAAACGAGTGAAAAGAACTAAGGAAAATTCGAGAGTTTATACTAGGGTTTGCTTCTATGAAAAGGGACCTTTGTGCATGTTATGTACCTCTAATTTGGTAAATAAATCAGTGAGTATGGATTCCGATCTATTAGTTTTTCTTCTTTGTGTTTTCGTACAAATGCTTTCTAGTTTGCTTATATCCCTTTATCCTAGATTGAATCTTTCGTTTTGTTGATTATTTTATTAATTCCTAGAGTTAATAAAAACAAGAAAAAATAGATGAAAGTGTTAGTTTGCACCAATTCATACTCTGTCTTCGTGTGCTCGATCCTTCGTGTACTGCAGTAGTATGGACTATATCTTCCATGCCCTCTGTGAATGCAATATGCCTTATCCATTTTACAAAACATTTTATTTGTTCAGACATTTTCCGTTTTATAAGCCATATGTAAGTAGATTTAGTGCCAGTTTACCTATCTTGTTCATTTCATTATCTTTCCTAAAATAATCATCTTATATTTTCCTCAGACTTAATTGAAGGTATCGCCTCACTTTCCTAAAATTCAGTGCTACACAAAAAATCATCATTCAACTTAATTCTCGAAGCACTTAATTGAAAGGTATTGCATCATTTTTCACTCTTTGATTTTCATTGAACATAGCACCTTTTTAACCTTCGGGCTGATCAAAACACGCATTATAAAATAAAATTTATAACTTGATGACAGAATTTAGTTGGAAACAAATCAAATTTAACATTTAATTTCCTAGGCTTTGTAGAATATTCTGAGTAAGAATTTATTTCAGAATTGTGAGTTAATCCCAAAAAGATTATAAAAACACAGAGAAGATCAAAAGATGGTGTTGCCAATCCTACGTAGGTTTTCTACCGTTTTTCCTTTTCTTATATATTCTATGGATTACAACCAACTCTGGATAACAATCTTGCATTCAGATTTCTTTTACCCGACTCAACTCTGTAACCAAAAACTAATCTACTCGGACAACTCAGACGCTTACTGTCCACCATCTGGCAATGACTAAAACTCTTCTGCTGAGACTCCCATCACCATACGACATCAACTACTGAAGATAACAAGACACCAGACTTACCAAAACATAAACTGAAAACAAACCAACCAACTACCAAACTTTGAACATCAAGATTAACTAACAAAATTTTCAGTACATGTATCAGAGTGTGACAAATGGTATCAAAGCTTTGCCCGAATTAATCAGATTTATGAGAAGATTTGTAAAGCATCAGGTGGCATAAAATCAAGATCGATGTCGGTAACATGGAATCAAGTAGAAAATTGATGGGGGGAGAATATCAGCAATATGTGATGGAGGATATCCTTGTCTAGCAAGAGTTAATTGCTGCTTTTGAAGAGGATAAATCGGAAAAGATGTCTGCTGAAGAATGAAAGGTTATAGAGTAGAAGGCTGTCTGTACAATTCATCTATGCCTCTCCAATGAGGTAGAATACTTGGTGATTAAGGAGAATTCGCCGCATAAATTATGGAAAGACTTGGAAGAATTGTATATAGCAAAGTTGCTGACAAACCGATAGGTGCTAAAATGACAATTGTATAGGTTGCGTTGGAGAAAGGTACATTATTCATTGACCGATCAATGTCTTCAACAAGCTTATCATACAGTTGATTAGTGTGGATGAGAAAATTAAGATAAGTGATAAATTTGTCATATTGGCATCTTCACTACTATCATATTATGAGCAATTGGTGATGAGTGATAAATTTGTCATACTAGCATCATCTCTACCACCATATTAGGAGCAATTGGTGATGAATATTCTTGTTGGAAAAGACACTCTAAACTTCAACGAGGCAGTTGTATATCTATTGGAGGCAGAGTCCTTAAAAACCATCAAAGTGATCAAGCATTGGCTGCGATAGGTGTTGCAAGCAAAAACAAGAGTTATTGGAAGATGAATGATAAAAGCAAAGGCACACGTGTATGCTATCTATGTGGCGAGAAATGTCATGTGATAAAGAATTGTCCTAGATTGAAGCAAATATAAGGTGCATGCTCAATGACGGTAGCAAAAGATGATTCAGATGTATATATCATCAGTCAATTAGGTATTTCTCGTGAATGGATATTAGATTGTACTCACTATACAACACTCGCATTGCAAGTGGTACTAAAATTATAGTCTCAAGCCAATCTGACAAGATTATGAGTTTAGGTACCACGCAACCTCTTAGGTGGTGTTTGGTTCAAATTAAGGTGGTATAATGGTAATGGAATCAAATCCCAGGGTTATCCATTCCAGGGTAAGGGAAAACACTATTTGTTTGGTTCACTAATGTAACGTCTTCCATTACCTTAATTGTGTTTGGCTAGGGACAATGGTAACAACTATCCATTCAAGCAAATAGAGATCCAGGTGCTATTATCCTAGGCAAAATTCAAGCAAGAGAACATGTCTTTGAGCTTCAATGACACAAACAAGGTTTCTTACTCTCAACTCGAGAGATACAGATGTTTCTTTTCTGACAGCTCAACTTAGAAAAAAAGGAATTGACCTGTCAAATTCACAGTGAAATTATCTGCAACAACTCAACTAAAAATAGAGAAATGCTTGCTCATCTTCTGTAAATCATCAGGCATACCATAGAAACACAATCAAGCAGATCACATCCATTGCAGAATTAACAGAACACAAAAACTGCACAAGCTTAACAGAACACTTTTAACCAAGCAGAACACATCCATTGCATATGATCACAAGCTTAACAGAACACTTTTAACCTGGACAACACCAACAGAGTCTTAATTAACCGAGCAGTAATTATCTAGAGCAAACTAGCCATGCATGATTAACTGAGCCAACAGAGTCTTAATTAACCGAGCAGTCATTATCTAGAGCAACAGAGTCTTAATTAACCGAGCAACCATGCACCCGCGGGAGTAGGGGTTGGCCTCGGCGCCGGGCTGGCAGTTGTAGTAGGAAAATTGCCGCATCAAGCAGGACTCACTTCTTCTTTTGAGCATCATCTAATGAAGGAAAAAAGTACAAACATAAGTACAAGTCATATTTGCATATATAACAAATGCAAGTACCATTATCTAATCAAAAAGGGAGAAAACGAGGAGAAAGACTAGCGGACAATTTCTTCAGCATATACGCAAACCAACTTATGTTGCCATTCACAGTATTAGTCCATCAGAAACCCATGATGAAGGTTCCTGAAGCATGTTGGATGAAATCAGTCTTGCCTCATTCTGTAATCATCCATTATGAAGCTGACAAGGTGGGTTCGGATATGTTTTGCACCTTTTTTATTTTGACAATGTTTCCCTTCTGATTAAAGATCTTCTGTTGCTAACTCAGAAACGCTTAAATGAAGATGCCAGCTGCTTTGTTTTCTAATAGATTTGTCACCATATGGAGCATCCTTTCCTGTCTATGATGCTGCTACAGGGAGTTGCGGAGATTGAAATGTTGATTGATAGATTATCTGCATCAGTTAGATTTAGAGGGGCATCATCTGATTGGATTCTCCCTTTGCATTCACTGCTTGCACCCACTAATCAAAGGAAGGTGTTTCAGTCTCCACCAGAAAACATTCGCAAGGTGAGTACTCTCTCTCTCTCTCTCTCTCTCTCTCTCTCTCTCTCTCTCTCTCTCAGACCTACTGAGTATTTAGTTACTTACTACACAATATTGCAGGTTATTGTTGGAACAGACATAGCAGAGACTAGCATCACAATTGATGATGTTATATATGTAGTTGATACAGGGAAGCACAAGGAGAACCATTATAACCCACAGAAGGTCACATTACTCTTGTTTGTACCTGTAAATTTGAATAAATACAGACATAGCATTTTCATAACCCTTCAAGCTAACATCAAGAATGAAAGTAGTACCTGAAGATGAAGCAGGTTGTGTGTTCTTTCAGCATCAAGCACACGGTGATGTGTTTTATGGATCCATCATGAGTACATGTGAGATCATGTGATGAAAAATTGGTTGAATGGTGAAATTGGCATTGCTAAGTGGTTTTGGTTATGGCATGTGTGGTGCTTGTGCATGTGCTATGTTGATATGATTATTATGCTGGTGATAGCATAATGGATTTTGCTTGATGCAATGCACTCGTGTGAGTGGTTGCATGGATTAACCTTAAGTCAAGTCGTGGACTTGTGCTCGGACTGGTTGTTGTTTATTCGTGTGCAGGTGTTGCTCGAGGGCGAACGTGGTCGATGACGGGACCGGAACTAGGTTCATGGAGGAACTGAGGTTCGGGACTAGGTTCAGGGAGGAATCGAGGTCCTGGTGGTCGAGGATGTCATGCGGGACGTTCGGGCTAGAGAACGGTGCACACGAAGGCTGGTTAGTCACGTGAGTGCGGCAGGTGGGCCGTACGCGTGCATGTGTGAATTTTGGGTTGTATGCATATATTGGGCCATGTGTATTGGGCCAGGTGGATATGCATACATGTGTTAGGGTTTTGAGTTGTATAAAAACCCTGGAAAACCTAATCAATGAAATTGGTGCTTTTTGCGGCGGCTGGGACGTAGCCGTTTTTCATGCGCTAGAGCTTTTTGGGCGACGGCTGGTGGCTTGGCCGGCGGCGCTTGCTCTCCTGGCGATCGGAGTCTTGCTATGCATGCGTGACTAGTTCTTGCACTCTTGTGCCGCATGCATGCGTGTGGAAGAAAAATCAAGGCCGACTAGATGTTCTTGTGCTGCATGCATGCATGAGTTCGGGAGATTTTTTGGCCGTGATTTTCCTTGTGTCTTGTGGCCGGCCGTCTTCTAGATAATTGCGTTCTGGACGTCTTGGCTTGCATGCGACCAGAAAAATCAAGGGCGGCCAGAGAGCTTTTTGCTTCCGACTGCATGTGATTCCGGCGGCTAGAATTTGGTTGCATGCCTGCAAGGAAAGATTCAGGCACTCAGGCGACTTGAAGTAAAGGGCGTCCTGGTGAGTTCGTTGCTACAGTAAATCGCGGATTACTGTTCACGCATGATGCGCTATGGTATCAGTTTCTGACCCTGTTTGCCTAGTTTCGGTTTAGTAGATTGAATCATTGTCCTTTTTATTCAACAAGTTTAATTTTGATTTGATCCATCTAAAACCTTCTTAGGGCATTAATTTAGTGTTACTCAAAGTTTTGTTGGTTAATCTTTTGTAGATTGTGATTAATCACGAAATTAGGGTTTGCTTGATTTTCGTCATATTCTATCACAGCAAGCTTGCAGGATTTATAACGTTTGATCCGTAGATCCGATCGACCTGATTCTTTTTTTGTTAGATGCGTATTGGAATCTAGTTTCTTCTGTTCAAATTTCAGGTCAATCCGACAGCTGGATCTCCGGGAATTCACAATTTACCAAACATATATACTCTGTTTTGTTGAATACGAAGCAATTATTTGAGTCCGAATTAGGGTGAATTTATAGTAGATCAAAAATTTGATTTTAGCTTCCGCGCAATCATTCACCCCCCCTCTGATTGCTATTTTTGTATATTTCGATTCTACAAGTGGTATCAGAGCAAGGTTTTTCTAATTAATCTTAACCGGTGATTAGAAACCGTAGCGATGGATAGGTATTCAACAAAACCTTGTGTTTTCGATGGTGTTGATTTTCAGTTCTGGAAAGCGAAGATGGAGGTGCACGAGAGGATTAAAGACTAGGTTATTCTTTAGCACTAGATTCTTGAATAAGATAAGAATCTGAAAATCCTGTAACATCCCAAAAATTAAAATAAAGTAAGAAATTAAATTTTAGAATTGAATTATATTTATTGATACTTTTTTTTTGCATTTTCTGAATTTTTCTGGATTTTCCTTGACTTTTGCTCCAATGGATAAATGGCAATAATAAAATATTATAACAATAAAATGAGTAAAATTCTGGTAATCTCAATAATTCACTAGAACCTCAATTCTGAATTTTAAATGTCATATCAAAGCAATTATGCATGAAATGAAAGCCAATTAATGAACTATGACTAGCAATAGTAAAGTTTTTAGAATTTAATAAAAATAATACAACCTTATATTGAGCTGAATATTTTATATTATCTTACAGAGAAATAAATACATCTGTAATAAAAATTTTAAAAATTAATAAATTATTTTGTGATATTTAAAAATTCAAAAAACAGAAAAATTAAAAATCTAATAATCTGTATGTCAGAATTTTATTAAATTAAATAAAAATATATAAATCTGAAACTTTTACTGAACAATAATATGATCAAGAGGAACTCTTAAAAAAGTTTCAAAAAGTTTTGATAAGAATTACATTCTCTGATAAATCATAAGCAGAAAACTAAAATTTGTGCAAAGAGTATTGTCAGAATTTTTATAAATTTTGTGTATAATATTTTTGCCTGAAATTTCTACAGTATGAATATAAATTCCATAAAACTCACAGAAAAATTCTCATTAAATTTCAGTCAGGATAGATAGCCAATTCAGTGCATTCAATTCCGTTCTGTTCGAGCCAATTCCTGATTTTGCTGCGCTGCCCCTTTTCTTTCACTTCCATGCGTGTCCCATTTCTTGCACAGGCCCACACGGCAACGTCTCTTCTCCATCATCTTCTACCTCCAGCTGTTGAAGCCCCAAGTGAAATTTGCTCTGCGCGTGCTGTAGCTGTGTCATCCTCGCCTGTAGCTCGCGCCACCGAGGCACTGGCCTTATCCCTTCTCTGCCACGCGGTCGCCACCTCCACATTCCACGCTACCGGCATCATTTCCTCCTGTGCCGTGCCGCAAGAATTGGTGAAGAGCTCAACTGAGGCCGTGCTTATCCGCGCCAAATCCTGACTATAAATACCGCTTACCAGTTCCCAGAGAGCCGCGCGCATCACTTCCCCTCTGCTAGTCTTAACCGAGAAGTCTCTGAGCCATCCCAATTCTGCCATTACTACCATTTAGACTGTTTCCTCTCCACTTCCTGTCAAGGAAATCAATGCAATGACTTTGACACTAAACCAAGAGTATTTCGCATCACATATATAATTATTATCACTTCTTATCTTGGTGAGAGAGGCTTCCCAACGGAGACGTTCTTATCTGCAATCGTAGACAAACTCGCCAGCAGATCCCTCTCCTTCTTGACCGACAAATACGAAAGCCGCCGGCGTCGTCCAAGGAGGAGAGTCTACGGAGACTACAGGTGATGCTGCTCCGGGTTCGTGTCACCGTCGAGGAGGCCGAGGGATGGCACGTCACAAACCAAGCCAAAACACAGACATAGAGCAGATACATGCAGTTTCTTCCGATACATGCGGTTTCTTCAGAGTTTCTTCCCTGTGCACAGAACATAGAGCAAAGCAAACAAAGAGAAGATCAAAAGATGGTGTTGCCAATCCTGCGTAGGTTTTCTACCGTTTTTCCTTTTCTTATATATTCTATGGATTACAACCAACTCTGGATAACAACCTTGCATTCAGATTTCTTTTACCTGACTCAACTCTGTAACCAAAAACTATTCTACTAGGGCAACTCACGCCTTACTGTTCGCCATCTGGCAATGACTAAAACTCTTCTGCTGGGACTCCCAGCACCATACGACATCAACTACTGAAAATAACAAGACTCCAGACTTACCAAAACATAAACTGAAAACAAACCAACCAACTACCAAACTTTGAACATCAAGATTAACTAACAAAATTTTCTGTACATGTATCAAAGTGTAACACATGGTTTCAAAGCTTTGCCCAAATTAATCAGATTTATGAGAAGATCTGTAAAGCATCAGGTGGCATAAAATCAAGATCGATGTCGGTCACATGGAATCAAGTAGAAAATTGATGGGGGGAGAATATCAGCAATATGTGATGGAGGATATCCTTGTGCAGCAAGAGTTAATTGGTACTTTTGAAGAGATAAACTGGAAAAGATGTCTGCTGAAGAATGAAAAGTTATAGAGCAGAAGGCTGTCCGTACAATTCGTCTATGCCTCTCCAATGAGGTAGAATATTTGGTGATCAAGGAGAATTCGCCGCATAAATTATGAAAGGAAAAACAAAATGCAAAACTCAGGATTTGAGCACCAGACCGAATGAACCAAGCTCTCACGCGTTACCACTGGACCAAGGTGTTGCTTGTGTTATGGTGGCTTGCAATATTACTTGAGGCTTACCTCACTTACCCTAGAGCTCAACTCGGCTGGCAATGGCGTTGGAAATGTTGGCGTTAGAGATGGCTGGAGGGGTGAGTTGCAGGGAGATGAGGCTTGACTGGGGAGGTCTTTGGTGTCGGCGTCGGTCACCGGAGCTGGCAGCAGCGGCCGTGGTTGCACCGGCGGTTGGAGTCGACGTGACAGAATGGCGAGGCCGGGATGATCTCCAGCGAGCAACCGAGGAAGGAGACAAACACGGCTGAGCCGACGAGCGATGGTGCAGTCTGGCGAGGCAGCGCCATGACGCCGAGGTCTGAGCTACCGCCGCCAACTGGGGTAGAGACTTGAGGCGCACGGAAATGAATTTGGGAAAGTGAGTGAATTGTAGGTGATTTAGGGTTAAGCGATTTGGATGGGCTGGCGGCGGGAAGGCTTTTTGGGCCAGTTTGGCGTGGGTTCAGGCGAGAGCTCAAATTCGCCTGAAATTTTTGGCGGTATGGAATTTTTTCAGGCCCCACTAAAAAATACGAATTTCGGAAATTTCGACGAAATTCATGAAAATGTGAACCCTGCTTCCAACTATTCATTACTTGTTGGAACACAAGGCCAAAGGTCAGCACCTGGTGAGTCACTCTTTTGCCCTGTCAGTTGACTTCCAATAAGCTGCAGTTGACTTCCAACTATATATTCAATCTTGCAAAGCGTGTCTGTTTGTCTAGTGGCAGTTGTCAGACTGCGAAAGAGCTGCAGCAAATTATTGGAGGCCTAGAAATAAAGAAAGACTTCTCTGAGCTCCTGTTGATTCGTTGCAACATCTTGTAAGGACCATAGAAAATTCAGATCACACAGTTTCTCTGAGCTCTTGGCTTTATCCGTTTCAGTACCTTCCTAGCTTCGGTGAAGTGAGCTTCCCTAACATGGAGACATTTTTCTCTGCAATTTTGAGTGATCTTACTAGTAGATCCATATCCTTCCTTATCGAAAAATTCTTGAAGCCGATTGCTCCAACCATGGAGGAGAGACTGCAAGGCCTGCAACGACTGCTGCTACGAGTTCGTGCCATCGTCGAGGAGGCAGAAGACCGGCACATCACAAACCAAGCGATGCTGCAGCAACTGAACATGCTAAGGAAGGAGATGTATAGAGGGTATTACACCCTTGACACCGTCAGATGCCGAGCCCAAGAAGAAGACAAGGCCAAGGATCATCAAGTGAGTCACTCTTTTACGCTGTCTAAGTTCAATCCTGCCAAGCGTGTTTGTTTCTCAAATGGCAATGGCCAGAGTTTACAAGAGCAGCTGCAGCAAGTCCTTGGCAGCCTAGAAATCACCATTGAAGCTGTGAGGGAGTTTGTTACGTTCCTAAATGGATGCCCCCGTTTGTACCATCAGCCGTATAGCATGTATTTGCTTTTGAACAAGTGCATGTTCAGCCGCCAAATCGAGATGGAACACACCATTAATTTCCTGTTGCAACAGGAGACTCCCGGTGCTGAAAATCCAGGTGTTCTACCTATCATCGGTCCGGGAAAAGTTGGAAAGAGCACCCTAATCGAGCATGCTTGCAACGATGAAAGGGTGCGTAACCACTTCTCTCAAATTTTGTGTTTCAGTGGAGATGACCATGTAGATGGAAGTGCAGTGACTCTAAGAGATGGAGGTATAGTCAAGCATCAAAACCGTAACGTGGATGGAGAAAGAACATTGATCATCATTGAACTAGATGGGGATATTGACGAGTGTGTGTGGGAAAGGTGGTATTCAGCTTCAAAAGGTCGCCTTGCAAGTGGCAGTAAAATTATATTCGCAAGTCGATCTGAAAAAATTGCTAGTTTTGGAACTACACAAGCCCTTAGAGTACGATTCTTTGCTCCAGAAGAATACTGGTACTTCTTCAAGGTGCGTACGTTTGGAAGCATGGATGCGGAGGAGCACCCAAAATTGGCATCAATAGCCATGGACTTGGCCAGGGAGATGAATGGGTGTTTCATGGGTGCAACCATCTGGAGTGGACTACTGAATGCAAATTTTAATCTCCATTTCTGGAGCATGGCTCTTGCAAGTTACGTAGAATTCAAGCAAAAGAACCTCCTACTGCATGGGGCAGAGTTTGCTGATCCTTGGCAGGTGGTGAAACCAGTATATCTTAGAAGAGTAAACAAAGCTTCTTCTGAATATTTTGTCATTCTTGATAACTATCAAATAGGTTCTGCGCAGACCTTGGCTCAAAGTTCTGCCCAAAGTGAAGCTGAAGGTCCCAAGATGAGTGTGCAAGATCTTTGTTGTGGAAGTGTTATGCCTCAAGGGAAATTTAAGGTACTTGCATGGAGATCTCACCTGCCACCTTACTACGCCTACATGTTGAACTGTGAGATGCGGAGGCCACAGCGTATGGTCGCCGGGAAGAAGCGCGCTTTCAGAAGAATAATTAGTAGCTGACAATCCTTTTAGTTTTATGAAAGCTTAGTTAGCAGGCGATCTTACTACCTCCCAATTTGATGTATGATGCCATATCTGTAATTTAGAAGCTGAACATTTGTGAAATGAAAACATTCTACTCATCTTCTCAGAAAGAACAAGAATGTTCTCCTAGTATATATATAAAAGAGAGGATACACTAGTCCAACAAGGCTCCAAGCTAATGCATATTTCTCCAGCAAAATACAGAGACGTGAGTGGAGTAGATATCAGGCCTATTGTCTGTACTAAAATACTTAGCTTTCCTGTTTCCCTTACTTTTTCATGATGTTCCTCAAGGAAATTTGAGGTTCTTGCATGGGAGCTCACATAGCATCTCACAACATCTACGTATTATAGATGAAGGGGCTTCCTTAGGGTCGAGCCTTCCCTCCACGCCGGCGCCGGTACCCCCTCTCTCTCGCGGCGGGCCAAGGCCATGGGTGCTGCACTGCCGAGTGCGGAAGAAGAACAGAGAGAGAGGGACGAAACAAGGAAGTACGAGTTGGAATAAATTTGTAGATCGACCTCTGAGAAGGCCTCCTACGGCCTCCCACCTCACACGGGCACTCACCTACGATCCGACAAGATTGCAAGCTTCGGAACCACACTGCCTCTCAGACTCCAGCTCTTGACTCCACAAGCTTACTGGTACTTCTTCAAGGTGCTTACATTCGGAAGCATGGACGCGGAGGAGCACCCGAAGCTGGCATCAATAGCCATGGACATGGCAATCGAGTTTGAAGGGTGCTTCCTGGCTGCGAACATCTTCAGTGGACTACTGAGATCAAATCCCAACCCTCGTTTTTGGAGCTTGGCTCTTGCAACCCTAAGAGAATTCAAGCAGAAGAATCTCTTCATGTATGGTGCGGATCAAGTTGATCCCCGGGAGGTGGCAGAACCAGGATATAACCCCAGAGTAACTGAATGTTTTGTGATTCTTGATAACTATCAAACAGGCTCTGCATCTGCTGCTCGTAATGAAGCTGAAGCTCCCAAGATATCAGTCATAGATGTCCTGTTTGGAAGTGCTAGGCCTCGAGGAAGATTTGATGCTCTCGCATGGAAATCTCAGATACCACCTCACTACAGCTACATCTATAGCTGTGAGATACGGAGGCCAAAGCGTATGGTCGCCCGGAAGAAGAGAGCGCACAATGTTAGCAGCCGCTGATCATCTCGTCTTGTTTTCTCTGAATATGATGCATATATATACTCTTGTCACCTTGTAAAAGCTATGTATGCATGTTGTCACCACTAGTAGCTATACACACAAGTATATACCCATGTATATACACACACACGTATGCATGCATGTATGTATGTATGTATGTATGTATGTATGTATGTATGTATGTATGTATGTATTGTAACCTCTAAAATACGACTCCATACACTCGGGTTTAAATCTTTGGTGCCCAGTAGAAATTTTATAAGGCTGTAGATTTATCCCCAAATTCCGTATTTCTAGAGGTGTACTAAGGGACATATTTACAGGTGTGTGCATGTGCGTCTCTCTAGTAGTCACAAAAAAAAACTAATTAACGTATTTCTAAAATTAAATTAGTCATAAAAAGTGCACATATTTCCAATATAATGTTGTGCAGCAAGTACTAGAACCAATACATGACCAATGCCATGTATCTGTCGAAGTTGAATTATCAACTTCTCGAAGTTCGAAAGTATTTAGTTTATCTCATTCGTAGCATGACGGTAACCTGATGCAATGTGAAAACGGCCGCGTTTACTAGTTGCTCTCCTCATGCAGTGTGGTTTGAATTGTGATCAGCTCACAGGGTTCCATTCTGTATAGGTTGTACCAGCAACTAAGTTGAGTGGGTGAAATACCATATCCCTCATGGGTCATGACTCATGACGATCATGATCAGTTAATTCCTATTGAATAACCTCGAACTTCCTACGAGTTTTTAAAAAGAGTCATGGATTTAATTTGTACGCAAGAACCTAAAAAAAACGCTGCGTCTCTAAAAAAAGGAGTCATGAATTTCTATTTCTATGGAGATGCAGCAAAAGCAACGTGGCCTGCATATTACATCTGCAAACCCAATAAGCTGCAGTTGACTTCCAACTATTTCATTACTTGTTGGAACGCACAAGACAATCTATAGTGAAAGGTAACATCTATCTATCTATCTATAGTGGATTGGTTATTCTGCTGGTTGATTTGGTTCGCTTCGCGCAATTAAATTTTGATTGTCTATCTGTAATAAGTTTGGTCTAATTCCCTTTTGAAGGGATGAAGCCGGAATTTTGTATTCCATTATCTAAAATTTTTTTCTATATCTATACTAATTAAGCACTTTGAGAAACTCTCACGTTAACCAGAAAGATCTAGCCATTTATCTGGATTACAACGGTTCAGATCAACTCAAAAAGATGAATATCCTATGTTAACCAGAAAGATCCGGCCATCTATTTGGTGGGTCCAAGTTATAACGGTTCATATCAACTCCAAAAAATAAAACTTAAAAGATCTGATCATCTATCTGGTGTATCAAGTTATAACGGCTTAGATCAACTCCAAAATAAATTAATCAGACACTATTCACAACTCTTCTTTTTTTTTACCCAAGCCCTAAACTCGTGTCCATTACTTTCCTTTGCCTCCTTTATTCTCCTCTTCGCGTAAAACCAACGCTCCCTCTTTCTTTCGTCGCTAGCAGAGCAAGAGGACGAAGAACTCGACTGGATTCCCACGAAAAGTTGGCGTCACCGGCAACGCCGTCCTCACCACTGCCACGCCTCGCTGCAGGCAGCCTCCAGTCACTGATGAGCCTTCGCGGAGTCCGTTCCCAACGTCGCCGAGGTAGCTACTGGAGATTCAGACTTGCAATCGATCTCAAGTGCAGACTCTCTATTCATCTATGAAGATCCATCGAAGTAGCATCGCCATGTGTCTATTCTTGAGGGATGAAGGAAGGTCGGTTCCACTGGCTGTATTCCAGCCACCATGATGAAAGGAGGATGACGACGCCACCGATCGGTAGTTCTGCTCCTCTGCTTCTCTTCCTACATGTCCCAAATTCTTCAATTCGTGAATAGATGAGTTAGTGCGTGTGGTATGCAAAGTGACTTTGGCCGGTGCAAGTAAAGATGACCTAGGAGAGACCGGATGCGTGAAGACTTGATGGCAAGTCTTTGAGTGCCACATGCTACGTGTCAAAGCATGTGGAGATGATTTAGCACAAAGAGTTTGTTTTGGACTTACTTTGAGGTGAAGAAATTGGAAAAGGTTAGTTGATGGGCAATTTGGACATTTGCACAATACTGAAAAAGTGGTGGTATGGACAACCGCGGCGTTGACTTAAGTGGTTTAGAACTAGGTCAAGCAAATCGAGGACATGTGTGTGAATCGGGTTATTGGAGCTTCACGATGAAGAGCGCTTTGACAAGCATGTGTGTGAACGAAAAACCTTGAAGGAACGAGGTGCTGATAGCATCTAGGCCCCCTCATTCTTTTGGCATAATTATTTATAAGGTTTTGGTATTGATGACTAAGTCAATAATCTCTAAACAATAAAAAAATATTAGTTGAAGCATCAAGGAAGTCTTTTTCAAAAGGTCAAGATTAAAGATCTTTGTTACTAGTTCTGGCTTGGGAGATGATTTAAGCTAAATAGTTAGGACTTATTTTTATTTGGCCGTACTATTAAGAGGGATTGTGCATAAATTAGAATTTCAGTTCATAAGCTAAGACTAAATAGACAGTTTGGAGTCAAAATCATTCAAATATATTTCCTCCCAAAAATCAATCCTATATCTTTGAATAAATAATATGTATTTGCCTTGGACTCAATTTCTTTGCTCATTCCTTAAGTCCGGCGCAATCTCAGTTAGAATCCCATTTTCGCTGGACCATTCCAAATTAAGTCCGATGCCAAAATCTACTCAGTCAAAACTCTAACCGAGCGCATTCCGTTCACGATGGACTATATTGAATTTCTCATATATTTTAGTTCGGTGCAAGCTTTTTTCGCCGGACCTTTTATTCCTTAAGTCCGTGGTGAATATATCCTTCATTTAAATCAAACTGAGCGTACACCATCTACGATGGACCTAAGTTTGCTCGCACAAAGTCTAGTCCAGCCCAGATGCATTCCTCTCGGTTAAACTCAGAGCTATTTCTTCAAAATTCCGTTGGTATAACTTCATTGAAATCTTTCTGCCACAGACCAATATTTCGGTTCGGCGCACATGTTCAAGTTCACATCTTTTGCCGGACCAAATTTTCTGAAAATCCTATGCATGCCGGACCAAGTCATTTCAGTTCGACGCAAATGCACTTCTTGTCAAAATTAGTCCGGAACACAAAGAGCTTATCTCTAAGCCTATTTTTGCTAAGTCTGTTGCAAATGTGTTAACCTATTTTTTGACAGTCTGACACGTTCTAATGGTTACTGTGGTAGGTGTAACGGCTATATGCAGTCCAAACGGTTATATAAGCATTTCCTAAGCTATCTACCATAGAAATTTGGCATATCCTTGATCTCCTTGACATATTAGCATTCAAAAGCTTACATTCCACCAAAAAAAAACTGTGCTTCATCTTCAAGCCCTAAAACTTAACACTTTCTAAGTGTTTTAGCTCCAAGTTTAGTCTAGATAGTGTTGTGCTGAGTGAACCAAGAGACAGGACTTATGGATAGTCTATTACTCTTGGATCTTAGTGATCCTAGATGGCTTGGAGGGTGTTTAGGTGTGACCTGTCTAAAGGTGTTGGTGGAAGGCCACCTTAGCTGTGAAAGGTTGGGACTCACCTCACCGGAGTGGTGGAAGAGTCACATGTACTAGTGGAGACCAAAGCTACTGCGACTAGCTTTGGAGGAGCAATACTTCGAGAGAAGTGCTCTAACGTGTTGTAGGAGAGTGGTTCTGAACCACGAGATAAATTATTGTGTCCTTGTGTTTATTCTTATTTTTGTGTTATTTTCCACTGCTTTGAGTTACTTGTGCTTTATATTATGTCATCTTGTATTTGTTGACTAAGTATTCAAGCAAGATAATTTTTCTTTAATTTAGTCTAAAAAATTAAAAAGTTGCCTATTCACCTCCCTCTAAGCTAACTTGATCCTTCAAGTGCACCAAGAGGGGATGAATCGGTGCAAACTAACACGTAAACAAATTTTTTTAATATTTTTATTAATTATGGATATTAATAAAATAATGGTCAAACTGAAAAATCAATCTAGAATAATGGATCTAAGACTATTAAAGAAAACTAGATTAAACAACCAAAATAGAAAGTAATTGTATGAAAACTTGAAAAACAAGAACTAGTAGATTGGAATCCATACTTACTGATTTATTTCTCAAATTAAAAATGCAGAACACATACAAGAATCCCTTTACATAAAAATGCAACCCTCAGATAATTTCTCAATTTTCATGCACAAGTACCCCTTTACATAAAAATGTAACTCACAGATTATCTCAAATTTTTTCCTAACTTTTCTTCCCTTTCCTTCTCTTTTCCTTTTTTCCCCCCTTTTCTTTGTTTCCTCTCTCTTCTCTCTGTTCTTCTTGCGCCGCCTGGGACGGTAGCTCTGCTGCTATCGCTGCCAGGAACCGAAAGAGCCCCTGTACGACCTTCTGTGCAGCAGCACGTCGCATCGCTCTACTGCGCGCAGCCGCACGGAACGTTCCTTTCTTGTTTGCTGCAGCCGCTCAGGACTTCATGTCTACTGCCGCATGGTGACCCTTCATACGGCACTGAACCGTAATTACTTGCAAACATGCGTACATACACGCAACCCAATACATGCAAACGCAGTCTAATACATAATATAATATCTAACCCATTAAAGCCGAAGGATTTCCGGAGCAACCGGGCCATCCACGCGTCGTTTGACGATTTTGCAAAAAAGCCCTTTCATTTCTTTGAAATTACGGATAGGTCCCTGTGCAATTTTCTGTGAGATGAAGATTTTTTTTGCCTTCGCGTTTGGGTCCCTGGCGCGGTATTTTACGGAAAAGCCTCCCGTTAGTTTCAAATCGCGAACAAGCCCTTTTCTAATTTTTCAGGATAGCGAACATGTCCAAAAAAATAACAAACAGGTCCCTACTTCTTACGTTCAGGTCATTTCTCCGTTTTTTCCGGGAAAAATGTTTTCGTCACCGAAAAAAGCCGGAAAAAATATTTCCGCTGCCCAAAAAAACCGAAAAAAATGTTTTCGCCACCCAAAAAACCTGGAAAAAATGTTTCCGCCGCCCAAAAAACCCGAAAAAAATGTTTTCGCCACCCAAAAAAACGAAAAAAATATTTTCGTCACCAAAAAAACACAGGTTCGTCGAAGGTTTATAGCAACTTAGGGATTTGCCAACGGGTCATAACCGCGGTTTTTTTTTAAACATGTATTATTACTTGGTGAACACGTAGAGTATTAGACTCGACAAAAGAAGGTTGTCGCCTCTAATAATTTTTTGCCCTTTTTCCTCTAGACTATTTTTCACCGGTGGGTGGTTTTGCGAACATGTACTATTACTCGGTGGACGCGTAGAGTATTAGGCTCGACAAAAGAAGATTGTCATCTCTAATAATTTTTCGCCCTTTTTCCTCATGTTCGCGTACGGGTCATTCATCTTTATTTTTCGTTAAAAAACCGTATTTTTTTATTCACGGTTGTGTTCTCCGTTTTTCCTGGGAAAAACTTTTCGTCACCAGAGATATGTGTGCAGCTCTATCTCTAGACTTTTTCCCCAACTCGATTCTCCATCTTGATCTCTGATATTTTTTAAAACATGTATTATTACTCGGTGGACGCGTAAAGTATTAGGTTTGACAAAAGAAGATTGTTATCTCTAATAATTTTTTGCCTTTTTTCCTCTAGACTATTTTTCACCGATGGGTGGTTTTGCGAACATGTATTATTACTCGGTAAACGCATAGAGTATTCGACTCGACAAAAGAAGGTTGGCATCTCTAATAATTTTTTGTACTTTTTCCTCTAGACTATTTTTGACACGTTTTTCCTTAAAAAAACAGAAAAGCTGGGATTACACAGTTTTCCTCATAGGTATCAAGCGATCAAAATTTCGCGTGGCGCAGCAAACAAATTACATATGCCGCAGCATAGCGCGGGTCATTATCTAGTACACCTATTACACGAAGAAGAAATGCCGCAAGGGGAGGCCGCCCACCTGTCATTTTGCGTCATTTGCAAAAAACGCCCCTCCGTTCCTTCAAATTACAGATAGGTCCCTGCAGATTACGGATAGGTCTTTCGCAATTTTTTGTGAGACGAAGATTTTTTTTTCTTCGCGTTTGGGTCCCTGGCGCGGTGCTTTTACGGAAAAGCCTCCCGTTAAGTTCGAATAGCGAACAAGCCCTTTTCTAATTTTTCAGGATAGCGAACAGGTCCAAAAAAATAACAAACAGGTCCATGCTTCTTACGTTCAGGTCCTTTCTCCGTTTTTCCCGGAAAAAATGTTTTTGTCACCAAAAAAACCCGGAAAAAATGTTTTCGCCACCCAAAAAAACCGAAAAAATATTTTCGTCGCCCAAAAAACACAGATTCGTCGAAGGTTTATAGCAACTTATGGATTTGCCAACGGGTCATAACCGCGGGTTTTTTAGAGAATGTAGATTCGTCCGAAGATTTATAGCGACCTGTAGATTCGCCAGCGGATCCTAACGACCCATTTTTTTTAGCAAACACGGATGTAGATTCGTCCGAAGATTTATAGCGACCCGTAGATTCGCCGACGGATCCTAACGACCCATTTTTTTAGCAAACACGGATGTAGATTCATCCGAAGATTTATAGCGACCCGTAGATTCGCCGGCGGATCCTAACAACCCATTTTGTTTAGCAAACACAAAAAACAAAAAAAACGCGGATTCAACTGCAATTTTCTAAATAAAATAAAACACGCATCGACAAAAAAACACGGATTCGTCGAAGGTTTATAACAACTTATGGATTTGCCAACGGGTCATAACCGCGGATTTTTTAAAAAAAACGTAGATTCGTCCAGAGATTTATAGCGACCCATAGATTCGCCAAAAAAACACCACCGAGAAAAACGGAATTTCATTTTTTGTAGAAAAAATTGGGTCAGATTTTTTCACCGGGCGCGGCATCGCGCGCCATTCTACCTAGTATATACATACACACAATCCAAAACTTACATACATATGCACTTGTATGACCCACTCGCTGCTCTCGTGTGACTCACTCGTTCGTACCGCTTTCATGTTGGTCTCTTCGTGTTCTGTCTCGTTGTACTTATGTGACTCGTGTGCTGCGTCTGGGCTATACACCTCCTACGCGGTTTCTCCGCGACCCATAATTCGCGTGCGTTGCGTACATCTACACTACATCTCCTGTTACAAGAAAATCTAACTCAGCACAATATTTTGATCTTCCACAACATCCGTGTTGCATTACAATAATATTTGTAATGAAATAATTTGTTTTGATTTTAATAGGTGTTGCTGTTTTTTTTATGTTGACCCGGATTACCCGTGTGAACAGGATAATCCGACTTAAATTTATCTACAGCTTGTTGTAGCTTTTGGGTTGGGTTTTTACGTTGGTTTCTTCTTTGCATCTTAATCTGACCTTTGTAGCTTCTCATGGTTATTTTAGGGAAGATCTTTTCATAAGGTGGTTCCTATTTAAACCGTGTTTTAGTCACCTCCTCGATCCTACAGAGAGAAACTTGAACCAGACAGACTTCACACTAGCTACACGAGTGCACAACCATTCACCAATAATTCCAAGGGCTGTGCGTTAAATACTAGGCTAGGTTGGGCAATTCTAGGTTCGTCTTAACATATGTATGTATAAACCAAGGTGCAATGTCTGTCCCTTTATGGAGTATGTGGCTGCCTTATGTTATACCCTGCTATGCCCAGGTCCTCTGAAAAAATTCAGATCACATAGTTTCTCTGAGCTCTTGGCTTTATCCGTTTCAGTACCTTCCTAGCTTCGGTGAAGTGAGCTTCCCTAACATGGAGACATTTTTCTCTGCAATTTTGAGTGATCTTACTAGTAGATCCATATCTTTCCTTACGAAAAATTCTTGAAGCCGATTGCTCCAACCATGGAGGAGAGACTGCATGGCCTGCAACTACTGCTGCTACGAGTTCGTGTCATCGTCGAGGAGGCAGAAGACCGGCACATCACAAACCAAGCGATGCTGCAGCAACTGAACATGCTAAGGAAGGAGATGTATAGAGGGTATTACACCCTTGACGCCGTCAGATGCCGAGCCCACGAAGAAGACAAGGCCAAGGATCATCAAGTGAGTCACTCTTTTACGCTGTCTACGTTCAATCCTGCCAAGCGTGTTTGTTTCTCTAATGTCAGTGGCCAGAGTTTACAAGAGCAGCTGCAGCAAGTCGTTGCCAGCCTAGAAATCACCATTGAAGCTGTGAGGGAGTTTGTTACGTTCCTAAATGGATGCCCTCGTTTGTACCGTCAGCCGTATAGCATGTATTTGCTTCTGAACAAGTGCATGTTCAGCCGCCAAATTGAGATGGAACACACCATAAATTTCCTGTTGCAACCGGAGACTCCCGGTGCTGAAAATCCGGGTGTTCTACCGATCATCGGTGCGGGAAAAGTTGGAAAGAGCACCCTAATCGAGTATGCTTGCAACAATGAAAGGGTGCGTAGCCACTTCTCTCAAATTTTGTGTTTTAGTGGAGATGACCTTAAAGATGGAAGTGCAGTGACTCAAGAGATGGAGGTACAGTCAAGCATCAAAACCGTAACGTGGATGGAGAAAGGGCATTGATCATCATTCAACTACATGGGGATATTGACGCGTGTGTGTGGGAAAGGTTGTATTCAGCTTCAAAAGGTCGCCTTGCAAGTGGCAGTAAAATTATAGTCGCAAGTCGATCTGAAAAAATTGCTAGTTTTGGAACTGCACAAGCCCTTAGAGTACGATTCTTTACTCCAGAAGAATACTGGTACTTTTTCAAGGTGCGTACGTTTGGAAGCATAGATGCGGAGGAGCACCCAAAATTGGCAGCAATAGCCATGGACATGGCCAGGGAGATGAATGGGTGTTTCATGGGTGCAGCCGTCTGGAGTGGACTACTGAATGCAAATTTTAATCTCCATTTCTGGATCATGGCTCTTGCAAGTCACAGAGAATTCAAGCAAAAGAACCTCCTACTGCATGGGACAAAGTTTGCCTATCCTTGGCTGGAGGTGAAACCGTTATATGTTAGAAGAGTAAACAGAGCTTCTTCTGAATACTTTGTGATTCTTGATAGCTATGAAATTGGTTCTGCGCAGGCCTTGTCTCAAAGTGAAGCAGAAGGTCCCAAGATGAGTGTGCAAGATCTTTTTTGTGGAAGTGTTAGGCCTCAAGGGAAATTTAATGTACTTGCATGGAGATCTCACCTGCCACCTTACTACGCCTACATGTTGAACTGTGAGATACGGAGGTCACAGCGTATGGTCGCCAGGAAGAAGCGCTTTCAGAAGAATAATTAGTAGCTGACAATCCTTTTAGTTTTATGAAAACTTAATTAGCAGGCGATCTTACTATCTCCCAATTTGATGTATGATGCCAAATCTGTAATTTAGAAGCTGAACATTTGTGAAATGAAAACATTATACTGATCTTCTCGGAAAGAACAAGAATGTTCTCCTAGTATATATATAAAAGAGAGGATACACTAGTCCAACAAGGCTCCAAGCTAATGCATATTTCTCCAGGAAAATACAGAGACGTGAGTGGAGTAGATATCAGGCCTATTGTCTGTACTAAAATACTTAACTTTCCTGTTTCCCTTACTTTTTCATGATGTTCCTCAAGGAAATTTGAGGTTCTTGCATGGGAGCTCACATAGCATCTCACAACATCTACGTATTATAGATGAAGGGGCTTCCTTAGCGTCGAGCCTTCCCCCCTCTCTGACTCTCTCTCGCGGCGGGCCAAGGCCATGGGTGCTGGACTGCCGAGTACGGAAGAAGAACAGAAAGAGAGGGACGAAACGAGGAAGTACGAGTTGGAATAAATTTGTAGATCGACCTCTGAGAAGGCCTACTACGGCCTCCCACCTCACACGGGCACTCACCAAGGGCCAATCGATGGAAGCAAGCAACTACGAGAGCTGGGACCGAGCGGTGGCCACCTTGAGAAGCCCTAGGCGAGCGGTGGCGGGCTGTCGGCAGCGACGCAGCACGACGAGGAGGGGAGGCGATGCGGGCCGCCGAGCGGAGAAGCCATCGCTACCAGCCGCGCCGCTGCAGGTGCCTGCGTGCCTGCGCCTAGCGCCGGCACCTTCCATTTGCCGATTTGGGCAGCTGAAAACAGAGGATTCCGGCTTCAGCCATAGCGCGCCGTGTCTATCCGGCATACTCATTCGCCCCGTGCCGTGTCAGTCTGATTTGCGTCTGACAAAGTCTAAGCATAGTCCAGGACACGTCGTGCTGTCGTAAAATTTAATTACTTTTTAAGTCGGTAGTTTTTGTATGTGATGGCTACACGTGTAAGTTATTATTTCAATGAGCATTGTTTTGCTGGATTTTGTGTTTCATATGGAGCATGTCAAATACTCATGATGTGAGTTCTTCGATATCTATCAAGTGTCTGATGTGATGTTTTGGCTTATGTCATTTGATGATTAAGCATTTGTTTTAGGAGATTAGTTGCACAGATTCAGACTTTATTGGGGTTATAAATTGGTGAAGGCCCATATTTTTCGTTTGCTTTGTTGGTAGCTGTGTATTTGGATGTACTGGTGGTTTGCTCAATTTTGTTTCGCAAGAAGTGTTTAGATTGACTATTCTAGTCTTTCCCACTTAATAAGTCTTTTGGACTTTTCAGTGCATTTGGTATTTATAGTGCTCATATAATTACCCTTTAAGGTTTTTGGAGTCAATTTCATTATAGATTTTTTAGTTGATGGGAGGTTTATTGGATAATTTCTTATACTCTTTTGATGTTGTGCTTAAATAATTTGTGACCAATTTTGTTAAATCTTTTCTTTCTCATTGTGGTTGCTTCAACGTCGTTATTTTGGTTCTCTCTACAAGGTTTATTTTCTTCGTTCTTAAGACCATGCACGCTCGTGTCATATCTTATAAAAGTTTGATCCAATCCATGTACTACTGCGCATAAAAATGGGTATCTGATTGTACCAGTATGTGTGGTGGAGTTACATCTGAAGAGCCAATTCAATAAGATATCGCCGGCTGCTATTGACTTCCAACCCATACATCTGCAGAGCCAATTCAATAAGATATCGCCAGTTGGTATTGACTTCCAACCATTCATTTGCTTGGTGCAACACACAAGACATTCTATAGTTAAAGATAATACAAATAATTGGCACTGTAAAAGTGAGTTTCAGATCACACATCATAGCATTTCTCTCAGCAGGCTAGCCAGCTCTTGGTGATCCAAAATTTCATATATATTGCAGATTGCAGCGCCTTTCCTTTCCTATAAGGAGATCGAGCAGAGGTGCCCCAACCAACATGGAGATAGCCATTTCTGCTATTATAGGTGATCTTGCCGGCAGATCCATATCATTCCTCATGGACAAATACATGAGTCGGACGGCGCCAACGGAGGAGGAGAGACTGGAGAGCCTGCAACGACTGCTGCTGCGGGTTCGCGTCATCGTCGAGGAGGCCGAGGAACGGCGGATCACAAACCAAGCCATGCTGCAGCAGCTGTACATTCTGAGAAAGGAGATGTACAGAGGCTACTACACGCTGGACATGTTCAGACGCCGAGCCCGTGGAGACGAGAACGCCAAAGATCATGGAGTGAGTCATCTTTCTTTCGCAATGTCTAGATTCAATCCTGCCAAGCGTGTGTGTTTGTTTAGTGGCGGTAGCCAGGCTGCGAAGGAGCTGCAGCAAGTTCTTGGGAGCCTAGAAACCATCATCACTGATGTGAATGAGTTGGTTATATTCTTAACTAGCTGTCCTCGCATGCACCGCCAGCCTTATAGCATGCACTTGATTTTGGACAAGTGCATGTTTGGTCGTCAAATGGAAATGGAACGTGTCATCAGCTTTCTTCTGCAAGCAGAGAGTCATGGCACACAAAGACCGGGTGTTCTGCCGATCATCGGCCCGGGAAGAGTTGGAAAGAGCACCCTTGTTGAGCATGCCTGGAACGATGAGAGGGTGCGTAATCACTTCTCGCGGATTGTGTTCTTCACTCCAGACGATCTTGAAGATGGAAACATAGCGGCTTCCAGAGATGGCGGTGCAATCAGGCATCGGAACGGTGCCTTGGATGGTCAAAGGGTATTGGTCATTGTTGAACTAGATGGGGACAGGTACTCGGAAAGACGAGACGAGAATATCGACGAGGGTTTATTTGGAAGACTATACTCAGCTTACGGAAGTCGCATTCCGCGCGACAGTAAAATCATAGTCACAAGCCGATCCGACAAGATTGCAAGCTTCGGAACCACACTGCCTCTCAGACTCCAGCTCTTGACTCCACAAGCTTACTGGTACTTCTTCAAGGTGCTTACATTCGGAAGCATGGACGCGGAGGAGCACCCGAAGCTGGCATCAATAGCCATGGACATGGCAATGGAATTTGAAGGGTGCTTCCTGGCTGCGAACATCTTCAGTGGACTACTGAGATCAAATCCCAACCCTCGTTTTTGGAGCTTGGCTCTTGCAACCCTAAGAGAATTCAAGCAGAAGAATCTCTTCATGTATGGTGCGGATCAAGTTGATCCCCGGGAGGTGGCAGAACCAGGATATAACCCCAGAGTAACTGAATGTTTTGTGATTCTTGATAACTATCAAACAGGCTCTGCATCTGCTGCTCGTAATGAAGCTGAAGCTCCCAAGATATCAGTCACAGATGTCCTGTTTGGAAGTGCTAGGCCTCGAGGAAGATTTGATGCTCTCGCATGGAAATCTCAGATACCACCTCACTACAGCTACATCTATAGCTGTGAGATACGGAGGCCAAAGCGTATGGTCGCCCGGAAGAAGAGAGCGCACAATGTTAGCAGCCGCTGATCATCTCGTCTTGTTTTCTCTGAATATGATGCATACATATACTCTTGTCACCTTGTAAAAGCTATGTATGCATGTTGTCACCACTAGTAGCTATACACACACGTACGTACGTATGTATACATATGTTTGTATATGTATGTATTGTAACCTCTAAAATATGACTCCATACGATCAGGGTTTAAATCTTGGTGCCCAGTAGAAATTTATAAGGTCGCAGATTTATCCCTATATATAGAGTATAAATTGCAGTAGATCTCTCATATCGAACAAAGATAACAAAAAGAACGTTGTAGTATCCACGCAGAAGAAACTCATTCTTGCACTTCAAACCTTCATCTCAAATTGACATTGAAACAAAATCTCCACTAAAAAAACTCCGAAGAGTATAATGTTACCATCAAAGTGTTATCAAATTCTAAATAAATGTTGTCAAAACTTCTATAATGATCAACGTATTCAAACAGCGAATGAAACATCAACATAATGGTGATGAAACACCAAATTCTAATGAACAGTGATAAAACACCAAAATAAGTTATCATCAACTGATATATTTTTTTAATAAAGTCTTCAAAACAGACAATGAATAAATTACCGATAATAAATATCACATGAATTATAATGAAGTTTGACCGACTAGTGCTGGAGCCGAAATTTGACTGGAGCCGCATGCCTTAAAACAATGGGAGTATATAGGTATCATCCGGATGTTTTTGTCTTAACTAACATCCAAATTCACCGGGCCGTTGGATCTAACATCCAAATTCACGGGCCGTTGGATCAAATCATAGGATCGGATGTGGGCCGTTGGATCTAACATCCAAATTCACCGGGCCGTTAGATCAAATCATAGGATCAGATGTAATCGATACTCCCGAATCTCAACAATGATCCAATGGTTCTAGATTTGGGTGATTTCAACAAGGAAAAATATCCTGTGCAATCACCCCTCTCGGTGAAACCATCGTGCAACTGAACTAAAAAAAGTTTCAAAAAATTCTGAAAAAAATCATGGATGTACATCTCAACTTACCCCACCTACATATAAAATTTCATGATCAAATTTATCCTATACTAGCAGTTACAAAAAAAAAACACGGAGAAACCGATGGGCTTTCTTTGAGCACGGTCACGAACTCTCCGACAGAGAACAAACGCAAGCGGAGGACGGTATGTATGCATGTTGTCACCTTGTAAAAGCTATGTATGAATGTTGTCACCACTAGTAGCTATACACACATATATATACTCTTGTCACCTTCTAAAAGCTATGTATGCATGTTGTCACCACTAGTAGCTATACACATGTATATATACATGTATATACACACACATACATACGTATGTATGTATATGTATGTTTGTATATGTATGTATTGTAACCTCTAAAATACGACTCCATATACCAGGGTTTAAATCTTGGTGCCCAGTACAAATTTTATAAGGTCGTATTTATCCCCAAATTCCGTATTTCTAGAGGTGTACTAAGGGACATATTTACAGGTGTGTGCGTGTGCCTCTCTCTAGTAGTTGCCCAAAAAAAACACTAATAAACGTATTTCTAAAATTAAATTAGTCATAAAAAGTGCACATATTTCTAATATAATGTTGTGCAGCAAGTACTAGAACCAATACATGACCAATGCCACTAGATAATGACCCGCGCTACGCCGCGGCGTATGTAATTTGTTTGCTGCATCACGCGAAATTTTGACAGCTTGATATTTATGGGGAAAACTGTGTAATCCCGGCTTTTCTGCCTTTTTTAGAAAAAAACGTGTCAAAAATAGTCTAGAGGAAAAATGACGAAAAATTATTAGAGACGGCAACCTTCTTTTGTCGAGCCTAATACTCTACGCGTTCACCGAGTAATAATACATGTTCGCAAAACCACCCACCGGTGAAAAATAGTCTAGAGGAGTTTTTTGTCATTTTTTTTCTAGGCACCATCATTAAAAGAGAGTCTATAAATGTAAAAAGACAATATGTGATAAAAGAGGTAAAAGCCTATAAATTTTGGAATGACTGGTTAACAAAGTGACATATCTATATGGACGTAAGAAAAAATTTTAGAAGGATTTTTTTGGATGCGTGATTTTTGAATTGTTTTTAGATATAGAAGAGCAATCTGCATCAAAAGTGATGGATGTTGGAAGTTTCAATGCATGATTTTCAAATTGTTTTTAGATAAGAGGATAGGATAGAACCTATGTTGTAAGCATCTCCATAGCCGGAGCAGGGCCCTTCTTCCAGTTCCATCCGGCACCATTGCAGTCTCTACAGTTCTCCTCGGCTAAAGCATTGATTACTGACCTGTCAAAGCATGCCAATCAAAGGCCCTCGAATGAACATTACTCTCGTAATAGCCAGAAGGAAAGGGCTTCATCAATATTTAACCCTGAACAAACAATTTGTGCGAGACACACAAAACGACGAAAAAAAGGAAACCATTAAGCAAGCACCAAAGCATGATCAGCATTAGAATGTTATCTATTATTGCAAATCCCAAAAGTAAAGGAAAGTGTAAGCCAACATATCTTGATAGAATGTTATCAGCGCCCTGTTGTAGAACATCATTAGCATGTGTGAGCACATCATCAGCAGATAGAAATGCTTTTTTGTTAGCATATCATCAGCTAATAGAAATTCTTTCTTTGCTAGCATACGAAGAACAGAATAACTTTGTTTATTTGTAAAGAAGAGGTTATCGAACATATTGGGGAGGATAGCAAACGGGACATGAATCACTTCAGAAGACATCAGACTGTCAGTGAAGTTTGATTCATTTCGATTAGCATCAGTTGATTCTCTTGATACATTTATATTTGCCCCAACAAAATGCATCATGAAAGAAAGAAACGTAATTCAGCGACAATGGCTCTCAATGCCAGTATGATATCTAGGTGAAACATAGTTTAATAATAATCAAGCTAGTGAATACTTCTTCTGTGCTGACTCTATGTAATGATTTTGGAGCTTCAAGCTTAAAAGGGGATGAAATATCAAATTAGAGAAAGCAAATGAAATTGAACATTACAAATTATCTGAAAAAGAGATGGAAAAATCCAAGCAGTGAGTAATCAGCGAAATAAAGCATCAAAAATATTATTAGATGAGCAAAAGAACTGTACCTCAGCAAGTAGAGAAGTAGAAGCGCACCAACAAAATTGATACCTTCCCAAAAGTTATACCTAACAAAAGTTATACCTAAGCATTAAAGGTAGCTAATTGGCTCTAATACCTTATAGCAAAACCACAGCAGAAAAATGTAACACCTACACACATCAAATTCAGAAACGACGTGGATTAGCATGTCCTGGGAGGTGAGATTGGGGTGTACGGTTGGCGACCACCCCAAATGGGGGCAGATACAGCTCTCACATACTGCAGTGTTATATAGAGCAAGCGCATGAAAAGGGAAGACGAACACATGCAAACCCATAAACCAAGCGGAAAACAATTCTATATCGCAGAGCTAACGAAGGAACCAAAAGCTGCGCAAACAAAAGAAAATATCTAAGAGACATGTACCAAGAGAACATCAACTGCACTTTCAGCCGTACGGCGTTAACCATGTTTCCTTCATTCGCAAAACAACACAAATTGTCATGAAAACTTCTGAAACAATTTGATTAAATAGGGTAATCTGGTATAAAATGGTATCTATTCAATGGTAGATACAACTGTCAAATTCTGCTGGAGTAATAAAATGGCAATTATGTTGCTTTAAGTGTTGTAGAAAAAAAAATACCAAAAGAAACAAAAATATATATGAGTACTCACCAGATGCAGAGTTCTGTCAATGCGAAAACTGGCCAACAGCGCTGACTCATGGAAGCTACAATCACCAAGAATGACTGTTCATCCTTGGGAAGATCTTCTGTAATCTAGTATAAAGCATTTGTAATACTGTGTGAGATCAGAAATTTCCATATACTGTAAACAAATGGAAACATAATAAGCAGATCTAGTTTTCTGTGATAGGAACCTGACAGTATGTGTAAACTCAGTGTGGTTCAAGTGGTGGGGAAGGAAAGCACAGTAGTAATACACCCAAACTTCAGAAAAGAAAGGAATTGTAAGGCATAGTAACTTACACATCAGCACATACAGTAAGGAATAAAACTCTCGGCCACTTAGGTCGTACACGCATAGAAGCCGGATCTGGCCAGCCAGGGGTGGAAGAAGCAGCGAAGAGTATACTCTTAGGAAATACATCATACAGATTAGTAAAAAGGAATGTTTGTATGGATATCTAGTAAAGCTCACATGCTCCCCAGCTTCTCTCTCATAATTTCAGCACAACGCTGATTGTGCATAACATCATGAAAAAGATGACCAACAATCTGGCCAACTGTTCTTGATGTAGCAGAAACAAAGAAACTCTGCTTTCTTTTGCATGTAGACCTCATAGAGTCCAATATAAGCTGTAAAACCAGGCATGCCTGTGGGTGAAGAACAGAATGTAAGTTAGAATGTTGGATCAGATAATAGCTCACAGAAAAAAACTCAAATACAGAAGCTACACGGATCAATCTAGGCTAGTTTTCAGCACACCACAAACAAAAGTCTTAGGAACAGTAGCTGCAAGGATCAGTCGGTACAGTTCTCATCACGCTACAAACAAGGTATTTGGAAACAACGGCAGCACAGATCAGCATACAGTAGTTTTAACCAAAGCATTGTCAATTCATCACAACAACCAAGTACAGTTGATATTTCCCTCCATCGCACCTTTTATTCATTCGGCTGTAACCTTCCTTTTCTTCTCAAATGCATACCACAAATTTGTGTAACCAAGGTTAGACTTTCTATAAAATATCGCACCTGGTTCTCCTTGAAGGGCAATCTTTTTGGTTATTCTCATGATTACATGATTTCTGCTGTATATACTTCAGAATTCAACTGAATATTTAAAGACATGACTAAGAAACTCACTAAGAAGCCCCAAATGATAAGACAGCGAAATGTCACTTTGCTGAATCTTCCTAAGTTGTTCAGGCTTGGCGATCACACTGTATTCCTCCTAACAAATCAGTCCCGAAACAATGTTACCTGCACTGAATCCCGGATGGGTGGGATCCACCGCTGGCGCCACACCAAACCCTTCTTAACCTTGATAAACCAAGAAATTGCTTGGTCAGTAAACAAATCATCTACGCAGAGATGGACGCTGACCTGATTTTTTGAGCAATCAACAAGAGAGATCAAGCAAAGGGGAGGATAATCTGAAGACGAAAAAACAACTTCACTGATCTGGGCTTGAATGGGATGCAGGAGCGTTGGAAATCTCTTGTCCGGCTGCTCATGTAGGGGTCGCAGGAGAGGTAGAGGTTCTTCAGCAGCACTGCGCGGTATTCTACATGAGAGGAACCCACCAATCGCAATCGAACCGTACCACGGCCGGGCAGCGAAAGCCACCATCTCTTTCCGGCGAGGCAACGCACGGAACATGGGGCGCAGGTCGCACCAAGCACAGGACACGAGGCGGCGCGCACCTAATGGTGATTCCGTCGTCGTCGACGCGCGTCTTCACGAGGGACTCGGGAACCCTCTTCTCGAGCTCCCTGAAGACATCGGCGACCGGCTTGCTGGTGCCCTCCGTGGGGGCGACCTCCTGGGCTAAGCTGCCGTCGTCCTTCGAGGGGACGTCCGGCTTGTGCACCCGGGTGGAGGAGGAAATGGGAGGGGAAGTTGGAGCCTCGAGGAACTCGAGTGCGGCCTCGAAGGCTCCAGAAGCGGCGATCCCATGGCCGCGCAAAAATCATCGCACGGGCCAGCGGAGCTGCGGATGCGGAGGTCGTGTGGCGGGAAGGGAGGCAGAGCGCTGGAGCGGAGCATAGGGCGTCACAAATACGGCGGCATCGACGGATGGATGGGGCGCAGCGACTGGAGGGAGCAGGGGCGATACTTTCGGCGAGGAGAAGCGGAAGAAACCGGGAGGAGAACGGGAGGGACGCGATCGAGGAAACAGGGACGAAAGAACAATCGGGAAGGCAAGACCGTAAGAAGGCTCGTGTCACGAGGCGAGCGAACGGCGAACGGCTAAAGCCGAAACCAAAGCAAAGAGCGTCTCCCGAATCCGTTCCGTTGCTAGGGCAAAACCAGACGGACGGACGGATGAGACCGACGCGAGGACGGGCAGCCGGAGAATTCCGGACGACGTGGCCAGCGTGGTTGCGCGCCGATTTCTTCCGCTTTAATAGGTTACTAGAATGAAGGGTTCTGAATTGGTCACAACCTTGTATGGGGTAGTTTCAATCGACCGTGAAACCGATTGAGGATAGATGTAAACGGAGTTGGTGGGAGTAAGTTGGCTTGCAAATCCAACTTATAGACATCGGTATATGCTTGGTAATATGCAACCCTACTCGCACAAGAATCTCGTGTCAATATTATGGTCGGTTGGGTTGGCATCATAATAGAAGCTAGAGCCTATGGTTTAGGATTGGCTACTGGCACAGAACTCTGGGTATTTGGTGCTATCGAGTAGACCGGGTAGTTTGACAGGGTTTGCATTGGATCTAAGAGATTTTCAGCCGAAGCTAATTCTTGAGCCATAGCTTTGATATTGTTAGCTATCATTGGCTTGAGAGTTGTTAGACCAAGTAGTTTAGCAGAGTTTGTATTGGATCTAGTAGATTTTCAGCCGACGCTAATTCTTGAGCCACAGCTTTGACACCATTAGTTATCATTGGCTTGAGAGTTGTTACTAGAGCCAATGACTGATTTATCAAAGTTTGGTGCATAGATTGATTAATCATATTAGATAATTCAGCTTGTACAGGCATGTATCAACTCCCCGGTCTGTTGTTCGATACAACGACAGCTTCGGTGTTGTCGAAGAAATTGACCGTTGACAGCGCGGTCTTTTGGGTGACACCACATCGAGTTTTTTATAACAATTTAACATCATCTCTTGGAGCGCGGTCTTCCGATCCTCAATGTTTTTGCGTTGTTCTGGCGTCAGATCGTCTATTATTGGGACAATTATCGCATCGGATAGGACGTTAGATGGTGGAATCGTCTTGCTTGAAGAAGACGTTGTGCTCTACCGAGCGTGCCAAAAGTGTGTTGGCGCTAAAAAAATATGATGAAGGATTCATCGACTCGAACACACGCGAACGGTGGGTTCAAGTTTGATTTGTGGCGTGCCAGTAGATTTAATCCTGCAATCGGCAAGATATATCAAAATAATGCTCAAAACCGATTTAATGTAACAATCGGCAAGAGATCTAAATAGCTATTTGAGCCGATTAAATCGTAAGTGACGATAAATCTAAACAGCTTGTTATAGCTAAATAGACGATTTGGTAAGGGCAGATTTTCTCGAAAAAGGCGATGCGCAACAGGATCGGAGAAAAACAAACCTGGATAAATTGACGTAATCGAAGATGATCAATAATCGGTAATACGCAACTTTATTGATTAAAAATGAATTACAAGAGAGATTCTAAGTTACAAAAGCTACTTCTAATTGATAGGAAAAATATATGAAGTTAATTGATTGATTGTTATATTTTTAGCTCACCTTTGGTCCCCTTTTATGGTGTATAGATAAATCATGTCCTTATCCAATCCGTCATAAATCATGAGCCGTATCAGTCTCCACTTCTTTATAAGTAAAATTACTTACATAAACCGATATCCAAATTGAACTTAATCTGTCAAATCATTCTCATATCTGGCCAAATTTGGATACCACCACTGCGTAAGAAATCGTCGACATTACATACAGTAGACAGTAGTTATCGTCGCATCAACCAACGATCTTTAACAAACTAATTGGTAGTCCGATTAGAGCAGATTCAGTGCTCCAACCAAGGAGAGTGGTTGGACGCGTGGGGGATGTGGAATTGACGCGCATAGTACACCGACCTAATGAAGCTCTCCATGGGCAGGGTCTTGCACAGTACTGTCCGGTTTTGTGCAACTAAACTTTTTCTATTCAAAAGTTTTGTAGATTTGCGATCTTACAGTACTATCTGTAAAATATGTAATTGAGCTTTTTTTTCGTCTTATTGTGTCAACTTATGCTATGCGTCTTGTAATCTAGCTGTAACTACCAGCTAGCCATATTGCCGCCTATAGAGTATAACTAAGACTCCAAGAGCGTGATTGCATAAAATCGAACATACGAATTCCAGATATAGTGTGGCTCGACGCTAGTGCCAGATACAATGGTGGAGAGGAGATAGTAAGTATAGAAAAGACGATCGGCCTCCTTTTCACTACAGGGAAAAACGGTAATTTCGACAGTCAAAACCGTCTACCCTAGAGATAAAATCGTCCACCATAAGTAGGGTCGACAGCTGACTGTCCACCATAAGCCGCCGAAAGTAAGTAGTCGACCATAATATTAAATTCGACGGACGGGCTGTCCACCCTATTAAGGTCGACAGCCAAATGTAAGCCGTCCACTCTAGACTAGCTAAGGTCGACGGCCAAAAGTAACTGTCCACTCTAGACTAGGGTGGACGGCCTTTTTCTAGCTGTCGACCATAATAATATTAGGATGGACGGCCCGCCCACGTGGCCGTCCACCCTAAGAGCTTAGGGTGGACGGCCACGTGGAAAAGGCTGTCGACCCTAATCTCAGGGTGGACGGCCACGTGAAAAATGCCGTCCACCCTAATTAATCGACATTAAAAAAAACAGTCGCCCGATTGGTACACGACACAGATAACATCCATTCTTCGGTTTACAGATAACATCTCAGCCTTCTTTTATCTCCCTCAAAATCATGGTAGCCGGCATACATTAAAATTCATCATAGGACACAAATTTAGGACATGCGGCATATTAGGATTGAGCAGCCCTATGCCCGGTCCTCGTGTTGCACTCTCAGTATATACAATAAGGTTATCTTAACTTACTATTAGTATTTTTACGTCAGTTTTATCCTATATAGAAAAGAGAAACGATAAGAGAGAAAAAAGCTTGATTTTATTTAGGAGTAACCATTGCAGAGGAGTATAAGTAGATTAGTTATGTATAAGATAGAAGAGATAGTTAATGCACGATATCTAGAGTAAATATTTAAAGATAGTTCTTGTACAAGTTAGGTTTAATATTTACTCTAAATAATATGAATAGAAGACGGAGGAAACAGTTTGTTTTGTTACCGTACTTGCTCTTAAAGCGTGCATGCGTGTCGGGACGGTGCGTGAGCCCTACTTCTGGTGCGGTCGGCACGAAAGACAAAACCCGCAAAGCGCGCGCATCCGCGCATGGATCTTCCGTCAGAGCCCGTGAAACCGCGGCTGTTCTCGCGTCGTCGCGCCTCCGTTGATCGGGCTTTGATTAGTCAAGCCGACGAATGCCTGAGCGAGGAGCTAGCGTGATGAATGGACACACAGCACGTTTACTATGCACTCGCATGTGCCGCACGACAGCGATCGATACGTGAGAGATGGAGCTCGATCGCGGCAAACGATAACTCGCTCCCCTACCTTTTCTCCAAATATGTATATATACTAGAAAATGACCCACGCTACGCCGCGGCATATGTAATTTGTTTGCTGCGTCACGCGAAATTTTGATCACTTAATACTTATGGGGAAAACTGTGTAATCCCGGCTTTTCCGTTTTTTTAAGGAAAAACGTGTCAAAAATAGCCTAGAGGGAAAAGGACCAAAAATTATTAGAGACGACAACCTTCTTTTGTCGAGTCAAATACTCTATGCGTTCACCGAGTAATAATATATGTTCGCAAAACCACCCACCGGCGAAAAATAGTCTAGATGACAACCTTCTTTTGTCGAGTCGAATACTCCGTGCGTTTACCGAGTAATAATACATGTTCGTAAAACCACCCACCGGCGAAAAATAGTCTAGAGGAAAAAGGGCGAAAAATTATTAGAGATGACAACCTTCTTTTGTCGAGCCTAACACTCTACACGTCCACCGAGTAACAGTACATGTTCGCGACAAAAAATTATTAGAGATGACAACCTTCTTTTGTCGAGCCTAATACTCTACACGTCCACCACAAAAAATTATCAGAGATGACAATCTTCTTTTGTCGAGCCTAATACTCTACACGTCCACCACAAAAATTATCAGAGATGACAACCTTTTTTTGTCGAGCCTAATACTCTACACGTCCACCACCAAAAATTATCAGAGATGACTACCTTCTCTTGTCGAGTCGAATACTCTATGCGTTTACCGAGTAATAATACATGTTCGTAAAACCACCCACCGGCGAAAAATAGTCTAGAGGAAAAAGGGCGAAAAATTATTAGAGATGACAACCTTCTTTTGTCGAGCCTAACTCTCTACACGCCCACCGAGTAATAGTACATGTTCGCGACAAAAAATTATTAGTGATGACAACCTTCTTTTGTCGAGCCTAAGATTCTACACGTCCACCACAAAAAATTATCAGAGATGATAACCTTTTTTTGTCGAGTCGAATACTCTATGCGTTTACCGAGTAATAATACATGTTCGTAAAACCACTAACCGGCGAAAAATAGTCTAAAGGAAAAAAAGGCAAAAAAATATTAGAGACGACAGCCTTCTTTTATCGAGCCTAATACTCTACACGTCTACCGAGTAATAGTATATGTTTGCGACAAAAAATTATCAGAGATGACAACTTTCTTTTGTCGAGTCGAATACTTCACATGTAAAAAAAACCCGCGGCTATGACCCCTGGCAAATCTCTAAGTTGATATAAACCTTCGACGAATCTGTGTTTTTCTGGTGACGAAAGCTTTTTTTTTGTTTTTTTTGGACGGCGAAAACTTTTTTCCCGGTTCTTTAGGCAGCGAAAATATTTTTTTCGGTTTTTTTGGGCGGCGGAAACATTTTTCCGGGTTTTTTGGGCGGCGGAAACATTTTTTCCGATTTTTTTCGACGGCGAAAAATTTTTCCCAGGAAAAACGGAGAAAGGACCTGAACGTAAGAAGTAGGGACCTGTTTGTTATTTTTTGGACCTGTTCGCTACCCTGAAAAATTAGAAAAGGGCTTGTTCGCGATTCGAGATTAACGGGAGGCTTTTCCGTAAAACGCCGCGCCAGGGACCTAAACGCGAAGAAATTTTTTTTTTTTGCCTCACAGAAAATTACACAGGGATCTATCTGTAATTTCGAAGAAACAGAGGGGCCTTTTCGCAAAACCGCCGGCGACACGTGGACCGGCCAGGAGGCCGGCGATTCCTTCGCCTATAAGGAGTTTTATATAGTTATAGTTATGTATCTGTCGAAGTTGAATTGTCAACTTCTCGATTTAGTTTATCTCATTCGCAGCATGACGGTAACCTCTCAGGCAGTGATGCAACTAGAAAACCAAAGTGAGGAAAAAGTATAGAGGGAAAAGGGCGAAAAATTATTAGAGATGACAACTTTCTTTTATCGAGTTTAACACTCTACATGTTCACGGAGTAATAATACATGTTTTAAAAAATATTAGAGGCCGACGTGTCCGTGGAGTAATAATACATGCTTTAAAAAATATTAGAGATCGAGATGGGAAATCGAGGTGGGAAAAAAGACTAAAGATAGAGCTGCACATATATTTCTAGTCACAAAAACATTTTTTCCTGAGAAAAACGGAGAAAGGACCTAGATGTAAAGAGTAAGGACCTGAATGTTACGTTTTTGGACCTGTCCGCTATCCTTAAAAATTAGAAAAGGGCTTGTTCGCGATTTGAATTTAACGGGAGGTTCTTTTCGTAAAATGGCGCACGAGGGACCCGAACACGAATTTAGAGGAAAAAATCTTCCTCTCACAAAAAATCGCGAAGGACCTATTCGTAATTTACAAAAGGACTAAATCGCGAAATTTTTTTTTGAGCCGAGCCGGTCGGCCGGATCGAGCCGAGCCGCCGGCTCGGCTCAAATCGTTGTGAGGCCGGCGTTCCTCCCGGATTTAGATATGGTATGATGCGGGCCATGTTGATGTGGGCCTCTGTACTCACCCGTAGTGAGTACAAAAGTCCTACCTTGTAGTCCCATCCACGGATGGGAGCGAGTAAGTAAGAGTAGGCCCGCCACGGATGGTTGGGATTGAGGTGCACACGTGGGTGTGCACTCAGCTATCTTGATATAGGCTAAAAGGTTGCATTTTGAGCATGAACGCATAAAAGCATCGCATTTCATTATGTGTGTTGCAATTGTAAAATGTTAATTGATGAGAATGGAAATGACAGGTTGAGAATTAAGTCGTGGACTCATCCTGGAATGATTATTGAGGCATGAGTACGGTTTAGTTGCGTTTCTGAGTTGGATGTGGTAAATGGGGCTAGTTACTGCTTCTTTTACTGGATGATTTTAATTAAGTATTGGTTATGTCAAATGATGAAGTAGTTGTGCTCTTATGTTTGGTTTTATATGAATTCAAACTGCTTCTTTTATTTACGAATATCAATTAAAGAAACTTTTACTTTATGTCTTGAAGCAGTTATATTCTAGACGAATTTATTACTTTTCATACTTGATTGCACTTTGCTGAGTCTTGGACTCACGCTTGTTTGCTTCCTGTTTTAGGTTCTTTGAAGCTGGCTCGCCGGGATGGGAGTAGAGCAAATGCACGACTTCGGTCACCATTAAACTATTTAAATCGATTTGTAAAGCCTAGTGATATTGATTGAGGTTGTAATATGTTGTTTGTTGTGGTGTAGTTATTAATTTCTATTGGATGTGAGATTGGTTAACTAAGGACCTGCTAGAATGATATCATATACCTGCAACTGTTTTCCTGTCTGCTGAGTGGATGTCCTGAATTCTAGAGAGGTCATGCCGAAATTTTCTAAATTTCGGTGACTTAGCTTTAAACTGGATTAGAGAGAGTTTCAAGGTAAGTTTCAATCTTTTATTAGAGGTAAAAGGTTAGTGACTCGTTCGTTGATGTTCTTAGTTCAATTGAACCTCTTTGTCGAGTTTTACTTCTTGGGTCTTTCTAGGGACACTCTGGACCAGTATGGTTCCGGAGTGTTGTAAGCATCATTTAGAGTCTTTTGGTAGCATTCACGGTACGTTTGGCGCCGGGGTGTTACATAATTCGTCGAAAGAGATATTTCTACAGCTTTATCTCTCTATTTTTTCCCCCGTAACTCGGTTTCTGCTATTTTCTGGATTGAGAAATATATGTACGGTTGTATCTTTATAGTTTTTTTTCCCAATTCGATCTATAGTATTTTTCGAAGCATGAAAGAATTTGGGTCAAGTTTTTCTGGCGGGTGCGGCATCGCGCGAGTTTTTCTAACGAGCGCGGCATCGCACGCCTTTTGTCCTCCCTCTTCAAGCGCCCCTTAAAAAAATGTAGTTACGTGTAGACCTTTTCAACAATTTTTTACGAAAAAGACCTTTTGGTTCAGCAAAATTGCGGAGCTTTCGTGACAGGACCCTAAATAAATGCCGAAAAAATGTAATTGCTTTTAGATTATTCCAACTATTTTTCGCGAGAAGGATCTTTCGTTTTAGCGTGACAAAAAAATATAGTTACGTGTAGGCCTTTTCGGCAGTTTTTTTTACGAAAAAGACATTTTGGTTCAGCAAAATCGCGGAGCTTTCGTAAGAGGGCCCTAAATAAATGCCAAAAAAGGGCGTAATTGTGTTTATATTATTCCAACTATTTTTTCACGAAAAGGATCTTTTGTTTTATCGCAAACGCGGACACGCGTGGCGTGGCACGCCGCGAAAACATTCTAGTATATATTATAGTGCTTGAGTTTGCCGGGAGCTGGCCGCAGCCACGTCACAGGAATCAAGGTGAGGCCCTTCAAAAATTAGAAATTGCATTTAGGTCCTTTTGATGGTTTTTTAGTAAAATAGATCCGAAAAATATCAAAATTACATTTAGGTCCCTCTACGGTTTATATTTGGGTCCTCCTCATGGTTTTTAGCGGAACGGATCCCAGGAAAAAATATACTTTAGGTCCCTCGTTAAAAAAAACACAAATTCATCGAAGGTTTATAGCAACCCATGGATTCGCCAACGGGTCATGACCACGATATTCTCAAAAAAATACAGATTCGTCGAAGGTTTATAGTAGCCCATAGATTCACCGACGGGTCCTAACGACCTATTTTTTAAAATAAATATGAAAACCGAAAATACGACTAAATTTCCCAAATGCGTAAAAAAACAGGCACGGTTTTTTTTAAAAAAAACATAGATTCGTCGAAGGTTTATAGTAGCCCATAGATTCACTGACGGATCATAACCACGGTTTTTCTCAAAAGAAAAAGCACATATTTGTCGAATGTTTATAGCAGTCCATAGATTCGTCGGCGAGTCCTAACAACCCATTTTTTTAAAAAAAATTACGAAAACCAAAAATACAACTAGATCTCCCAGATTACGTAAAAAAGCGACCAGATTTTTCTAAAAAACTCAGATTCGTCGAAGGTTTATAGCAGCCCATAGATTCGTCGATGAGTCCTAACGCAAAAATAAAATACAAACAAAATTACATTTATATACCTCCGCGGTTTTCTTCCAAAAACAAAAAACACTGATTCACCGACGATTTATATCGGTCCACAAGTTCGCCAACGGGTTCTAACGGCCCCTTTTTTTTGAAAAAAATAAGAAGATCAGAATTACGCAAAAAAAAATGAAAATACGTTTGCTTTCTCTCAAAAGCAAGAACCGCAGATCCGCGGACGGTTTATAGCAGTCCACAGATTCGCCGATGGGTCCTAGCGACCTATTTTTTAAAAAACAAACGCAATAAACCAGAGTTACATAAAAAAACGAAAATATGTTTAGGTCTCTCGGTGTTTTTCTAAAAAAAACACAGATTCACCGACGGCTCCTAGCAATCTAAAGATTCACCGATAGTTTATAGCAACCCAGTTATTTTTAAAAAAAAAATAAGAAAATCGAAGTTACGCGGGAATTACGCAAAAAAATTGAAAGTATGTTTAGATTCATCTGTGTTTTTCTTTACAACAACGTGATTTTGCTGATCGCTGGCATGCGGTGGAACCAATGTATGTCAGGACTCAGCTGGAGAGTAAACAAAACATCCTCGGAATTTCTTGTGATTCTCGATAGCTATCGAACAGGTTCTGTTCAAAGTGAAGGCGAAGCTCCCAAGATGAGCGTGCAAGATATCTTGTTTCGAAGTGTTAGGCCTCAAGGGAAATTTAGGGTTCTTGCGTGGCGATCTCACATACCACCATACTACAGCTACATGCTAAACTGTGAGGTACGGAGGCCACAACGTATGTTCGCCAGGAAGAAGCGCTTCCGGAAGAATGGTAGCTGTAACCTAGAAGAAAGCCATATCTGTAACCTAGAAGCTGATATTTGTGGAACAAAAAATACTATTTAATTTGAGGGTGCCAGCACCGCTTCAGGACGGTGCTCTGCGCGCGACGTGTGTGTCCCCTCTATTGCACCAGATGATGACGAGAGGCGCTTTCGATGTGACATGTGACCACATCAGATTCCTCCCTGTAACGGCCGAAATTTTGTGGCCTTTTTAAGCCGAAATCCTCATAAACCACTCCATAAATTTCTCCTTATTTCCATGCTTGTTTCTCCAGCAACATACCGAAACGTGAGTAGAGTTGGTATTATGCGTATTGTCTTTATTAGCTTTTCTTTTGAATTAGCCTACATATATCATAAAATTCGTGATATACTACAAATCTTGCTGAGTACGAAATTATTCAACTTTTCTTATTATTGATGTCCAGTTGGCAAAGAAATTGAAGCCCCCAACGACACGTACCTTACCATAGAATACAGGAATTACGCTAACGAATTCTTCTAGGTTACCCTTGTCAGTTGCTTAAGGGTTGTGATGGGCATACTACTGAATTTATGCATCTTCCTTTGCACTTTAATTGGCTTTTAAAGCCTTCTAGTATGAACAATATTTTCTTAATATAATTGTAACCTTGTGTATGGATATGATGACAATGTTGTACATGTGCGTATACTAGCCACTAATCATGGAACTAGTACAGTATGCACATGAGACCTTCTTGGTATTCCACACCAGAAGGGAGGGTCTCGATAGAGTTTAAGTTTGTTTTTGAAGAGTGAAAAGATTTGAGGTTAATTTTTTGGAGCAGACGATCTGGGTCAGTTAGATCCTTAATCCAAAATGTGTTCAAGGTGAAATCAGTGTCAGTAGGATGATCCGGGTGGGTCGGATCATTTGTCCAGAGAGAGTGTAAATTCATGATTGCATTGGGTCAGATGATCTAGGTGCATCGGATCATTTGTATAGAGAGAGTGTAATTTTAGGATTGCATTAGGTCAGATCATTAGGTCGTTCACTCGGAACTTGGGTCAGACCAATTTTGTAGCAAACGTGTTTTTGGTGTTTTGAGTTGTTTCAAAGTGTTTTATTGATCTGGTGGCGATGGGGTCTTAACATATTTTGTAGTAGACTTCGAGATGAGTCTATTGCTGATGTTTTTAGGCTATTGGTGAGTTGTTTGTGACGATATATTACTTTGCACAGTTTTGCTTGAGTTATCTTGCACATGGTGCATTGTGAGCCATGAGATAGCATTCTGGTTGGATCCTAGGGGTTAGAGTTGGTATGTGTTACATGATGCATGGTTTTAACTAATGTGAATTAATTCCATGGAACTTGTACTCGAGATGGTTGCTTGGTCTTCGGAAGTTGAAGAGCCTTAGAAAATGTTAGCGGTCAATGGCAATTGTCTAGGTCTAGGCTAGAGAGCTAAGGTTCGTGCAGTCCGGTTAAGCTTAAGTGGGAAGCACATACTCCCTCCGTTTGCATTTGTAGGGCATATAGATTTTTTCGCAAAGACCAATAAAACATCATTAATGCATTAGTTTGTTCTGTTTGTCTCTAATTAATGCCGCTAATACTCATGCATGTGCGGATGGACGACGTTTCTGGCGCCCATGCATGAGGTCGTTCCGTTTCTTGCAATGCATGCATGCGTTAGCATTAATTGCATGGCTCCATGTATGCGAAGAAAACGAAGAGACATACATCGTACGCCCTATAAAGGGGAACAACTTTAAAAAATCTATACGCCCTACAAATGCAAACGGAGGGAGTAAAACACAAGGATGAGATGAGTTAGTGCATGCAAAGTGACTTTGGCCGGTGCAAGTAAAGATGACCTAGGGGAGACTAGATGCGTGAAGACTTAGGCCCTGTTTGGCAGAGCTCTGCTCCCAGCTTCTGCAGAGTGAATCTGTGAAGCTCTGCCAAACAAGCAGTTTCGAGAATCGCTCGGGGTGATTCCGTGAAGTGATTCTCGAAATGAACTAGGAGCCGGGAGCTGAAAAAAGCTGCTTCTCTGATTCACTCCCAACAAAGAGTCGGTTCTCAGTAGAGTTTATCCTATGGATTCGTTAGAGAATCACTTTCATGACAGAATCACTTCTCTCGAGAATCACTTCTAACAGAGAATCGAGATCGAGGGAGCTCTACCAAACAGGCCCTTAATGGCAAGTCTTTGAGTGCCACATGCTACGTGTCAAAACATGTGGAGATGATTTGGCACAAAGAGTTTGTTTTGGACTTACTTTGAGGTGAAGAAATTGGAAAAGGTTGGTTGATGGGCAATTTGGACATTTGCACAATACTGAAAAAGTGGTGATATGGACAACTGCAGCGTTGAACTAATAAGTGGATTAGGTCAAGCAAATTGAGGACGTGTGTGTGAATTGGATTATTGGAGCTTCTCGATGAAGAGCGCTTTGACAAGCGTGTGTGTGAACAAAAAACCTTGAAGGAACGAGGTGCACTAAAAGGGGATGAATCGGTGCAAACTAACATGTAAACAAAATTTTTTAATATTTTTATTAATTATGGATATTAATAAAATAATTATCAAACTGAAAGAATCAATCTAGAATAATGGATCTAAGACTATTAAAGAAAACTAGATTAAACAACCAAAATAGAAAGTAATTGTACGGAAACTTGAAAAACAAGAACTAGTAGATTGAAATCCATACTTACTGATTTATTTCTCAAATTAGAAATGCAGAACATGTACAAAGATCCATTTACATAAAAATGAAACCCTCAGATAATTTCTCAATTTTCACGCACAAGTACCCCCTTTACATAAAAGAGTGCAGCTAGCCCACGCTGTACCGTTGGAGTGTATTTCAATGGTACAGTAGTTTCATGGGTTTCATGATGTTTCAAATTTCATAAGGTTTCGTGTTTCATTAAAAAAAAGTTTCGCAGCTAAGTTTCAACCAAAGGTTTCATGTTGTTTCGTCTAGATGGGTTTTATGTTGTTTCACTAGGTTTCGTAGTGTACTTATAAGTTTCGTAACGTTTCAGTTTTGTAGGTTTCATTAGGTTTCGTATGTTTCATTAGGTTTCAAGAGAGTTTCAAATAGATTTTACAAATATTTCAGTATATCTCAATAAATTTCATTGAGTTTCTAATATGAAACTGCAAGTTTCGTCAAGTTTCAAATCTGAAACTTGATTTAAAACGAAATTCAAAATAACGGTACAGTAGTTTCATGGGTTTCATGAGGTTTGAAGTTTCATAAGGTTTCGTGTTTCATTAAAAAAAGTTTCACAGCTAAGTTTCAACCAAAGGTTTCATGTTGTTTCATCTAGATAGATTTCATGTTGTTTAACAGTTAAGTTTCACTAGGTTTCGTAGTGTACTTATAAGTTTCGTAACGTTTCAGTTTTGTAGATTTCATTAGGTTTCGTAAGTTTCATTAGGTTTCAAAAGAGTTTCAATAGATTTTACAAATATTTCAGTATATCTCAATAAATTTCAATGAGTTTCTAGTATGAAACTGCAAGTTTCGTCAAGTTTCAAATCTGAAACTTGATTTAAAACGAAATTCAAAATAATTTTAACTGACTTAGCCCTGAAAGCTAAGTTTCATAGCTAAGTTTCACAGCTAAGTTTCGCAACTAGGTTTCATATTGTTTCACAGTTTGAGTTTCACCAGGTTTCGTAGTATACTTATAAGTTTCATACTTTATGCATGTTTCGTTAGATTTTAAAAGAAGTTTCCAATAAGTATTCATTTGTGTTTCGGTAAGTTTATACAAATTACATGTGTATTTCAGAAGTTTCAGCAAGTTTCAGTAAGTTCCATGTGTGTTATGCTAAGTTTCAAGAGAACATTTGAAAAGTTTCATGTTTCGGTAAATTTCACGTGTTTCTAGAATATTTTAAGTTTCATCAAGTTTCAACCCATGCGTTTCAACAAGTTTTAGAGCATGTTTCACAAGTTTTAGAGCATGTTTCAGGTTATTAATTGATTCAGGAGTTTCACAACGTTTCATAGATAGGCTCCATGTTATTTCATAGTTAAGTTTCACTAGGTTTCGTAGTGTACTAATAAGTTTCGTAACATTTCAGTATCCGTGAAAAGTTATGATACTTAAACCTAGTTACAAAACATTGTGAAACTTATTTCGTGAAACCTTATGGAACTTATCTATGAAACATTGTTCAAGAGCCGGTGCCGAGAAGCAAAAGCCGAAGCTAAAAGCCACAGCTGTTCTGGAGCTAGAGTCAAGTACTTGAAGGCTTGAAGCCGGACTAGATGCCAAATGGATTAAATCTGGTTGAACCGATCGGGCTCTCTGACTCCTTGACGAGCAAAAAAAATGGCTTGTAGATGCCACTTGCTTTGCACTTCTTCTTGTGCGGCCAGAAGGCAAATGTTCCTTCACATCCTGAAGCTTATTCACATCCGGCGATTATTCCTTCTCTAGCGCAAGCTCTCGGGTGAAGACTTCTTCACGTGGAGCGGACGGCTGTCTCTCGATGCAGCCAGCAGAGCGTCGTGCCGAAAGGCTGGACGAGCGGACGAAGGCCGGCCGGACGTCGGAGCACAGAGGCGCGCGCCGGCCGGAGGTTGAGCAGGTCGGTGGCTGGCCAGCGAGAAGGTGGGCCAGAGCGCGTCGGGCCAGCCGATAGACGAAGCGACGCGAACAGCCAAATATGGATTCCTATTCCATTGATTTCTATTCGTACGGTATACCGTGCGTTAGTTTTTCTCTACATAAAAATGTAACTCTCAGATTATCTCAATTTTTTTTCTAATTTTTCTTCCCTTTCCCTCTTTTTGTTTTTTTCCCCCTCTTCTTTGTTTCCTCTCTCTTCTCTCTGTTCTTCTTGCGCCGCCTGGGACGTGGCTCTGCTGCTATCGCTGCCAGGAACCAGAAGGGCCGTGCCCCTGTACGACCATCTGTGCAGCCGCAAGTCACATCGCTCACGGGCGTTCCTTTCTTCTTTTTGCTGCAGGCGCTCAGGACTTTCATGTCTACTGCCGCACGGCGTCCCTTTATACGGCACTTAACCGTAATTACTTGCAAACATGCGTACATACACGCAGCCTAATATACATACATACACAGTTTAATACATGCATACACACAGTTTAATACATACATACATATGCACCTGGACGACCCACTCGCTGCTCTCATATGGCTCACTCGTTCGTACAACTTTCGTGTTGATCTCTTCGTATTTCGTCTCGCTGCACTCGTGTGACTCCCAACGCACCTTCTACGTGGTTTTTCTCCAACCTATAGTTGCATGCATCGCGTACATCGACACTGCATCTCTTGTTACAAGAAAAACTAATCCAACACAGTATTTTGATCTTCCACAACATCTACGCTGCATTACAATAAAATACTAGGCTACACGAGTGCACAACCATTCACCAACAATTCCAAGGGCTATGCGTTAAATACTAGGCTAGGTTGGGCAATCTAGGTTCGTCTAGCATATGCATGTATAAACCAAAGTGCAATATCTGTCCCTTTATGGAGTATGTGGCTGCCTTATATTATAACCTGCTATGCCAGGTCCTCTGAAAAAATTCAGATCACATAGTTTCTCTGAGCTCTTGGCTTTATCCGTTTCAGTACCTTCCTAGCTTCGGTGAAGTGAGCATCCCTAACATGGAGACATTTTTCTCTCCAATTTTGAGTGATCTTACTAGTAGATCCATATCTTTCCTTATCGAAAAATTCTTGAAGCCGATTGGTCCAACCATGGAGGAGAGACTGCATGGCCTGCAACGACTGCTGCTACGAGTTCGCGTCATCGTCGAGGAGGCAGAAGACCGGCGCATCACAAACCAAGCGATGCTGCAGCAACTGAACATTCTTAGGAAGGAGATGTATAGAGGATATTACACCCTCGACGCCATCAGATGCCGAGCCCACGAAGAAGGCAAGGCCAAGGATCATCTAGTGAGTCACACTTTTACGCCGTCTAAGTTCAATCCTGCCAAGCGTGTCTGTTTCTCTAATGGCAGTGGCCAGAGTTTACAAGAGCAGCTGCAGCAAGTCGTTGGCAGCCTAGAAATCACCATTGAAGCTGTGAGGGAGTTTGTTACGTTCCTAAATGGATGCCCTCGTTTGTACCGTCAGCCGTATAGCATGTATTTGCTTTTGGACAAGTGCATGTTCAACCGCCAAATCGAGATGGAACACACCATAAATTTCCTGTTACAACCGGAGACTCCCGGTGCTGAAACTCCGGGTGTTCTACCGATCATCGGTCCGGGAAAAGTTGGAAAGAGCACCCTAATCGAGCATGCTTGCAACGATGAAAGGGTGCGTAGCCACTTCTCTCAAATTTTGTGTTTTAGTGGAGATGACCTTAAACATGGAAGTGCAGTGACTCTAAGAGATGGAGGTATAGTCAAGCATCAAAACCATAACGTGGATGGAGAAAGGGCATTGATCATCATTCAACTACGTGGGGATATTGACGCGTGTGTGTGGGAAAGGTTGTATTCAGCTTCAAAAGGTCGCCTTGCAAGTGGCAGTAAAATTATAGTCACAAGTCGATCTGAAAAAATTGCTAGTTTTGGAACTACACAAGCCCTTAGAGTACGATTCTTTACTCCAGAAGAATACTGGTATTTCTTCAAGGTGCGTACGTTTGGAAGTATGGATGCGGAGGAGCACCCAAAATTGGCATCGATAGCCATGGACATTGCCAGGGAGATGAATGGGAGTTTCATGGGTGCAGCCATATGGAGTGGACTACTGAACACAAATTTTAATCTCCATTTCTGGAGCATGGCTCTTGCAAGCCTCAGAGAATTCAACCAAAAGAACCGCCTACTGCATGGGACAAAGTTTGCCTATCCTTGGCTGGAGGTGAAACCGATATATGTTAACAGAACTTCTTCTGAATACTTTGTGATTCTTGATAGCTATGAAATTGGTTCTGCGCAGGAAGCAGAAGGTTCCAAGATGAGCATGCAAGATCTTGTTTATGGACGTGTTAGGCCTGAAGGGAAATTTAAGGTACTTGCATTTAGATCTCACCTGCCACCTTACTACACCTACATGTTTAACTGTGAGATACGGAGGCCACAGCGTATGGTCGCCAGGAAGAAGCGCTTTCAAAAGAATAATTAGTAGCTGACAATCCTTTTAGTTTTATGAAAGCTTAATTAGCAGGCGATCTTAGTATCTTCCAATCTGATATATGACGCCATATCTGTAATTTGGAAGCTGAACATTTGTGAAATGAAAACATTCTACTCATCTTCTCGGAAAGAACAAGAATAATGTTCTCCTTGTATATAAAAAAAAGGATACACTAGTCCAACAAGGCTCCAAGCTCATGCATATTTCTCCAGCAAAATACAGAGACGTGAGTGGAGTAGTATCAGGCCTATTGTCTGTACTAAAATACTCAACTTTCCTGTTTCCCTTATTTTTTTATAATGTTCCTCAAGGAAATTTGAGGTTCTTGCATGGGATCTCACATAGCATCTCACAACATCTACGTATTATAGATGAAGGGGCTTCCTTAGGGTCGAGCCTTCCCTCCACACTGGTATTCTTCTCTCTCACTCGCGGCGGGCCAAGGCCATGAGTGCTGCATTGCCGAGTGCGGAAGAAGAACAGAGAGAGAGGGACGAAACGAGGAAGTACCAGTTGGAATAAATTTGTAGACGTCTGAGAAGGCCTACTACGGCCTCCCACCTCACACGGGCACTCACCAAGGGCCAATCGATGGAAGCAAGCAACTACAAGAGCTGGGACAGAGTGGTGTGCACCTTGAGAAGCCCTAGGCGAGCGGTGGCGGGCTATCGACAGCGACGCAGCACGACGAGGTGGGGAGACGACGCAGGCCACCGAGCGGAGAAGCCATCGCTACCAACCGTGCCGCTGCGGGTGCCTGCGTGCCTGCGCCTAGCGCCGGCACCTTCCATTTGCCGATTTGGGCAGCTGAAAACAGAGGATACAATTGGACCGTGCCGTGCCTCGGCACGGGCCAACTGGCTTCAGCCATGGTGCGCCATGTCTATCCAGCATAATCATTCACTGTGCCTTGTCAGTCCGATTTGCGTCTGACAAAGTCTAAGCATAGTCCAGGACAAGTCGTGCTATCATAAAATTTAATTATTTTTGAAGTCGGTAGTATTTTTGTACGTAATGGCTACATGTGTAAGTTATTATTTCAATGAGCATTGTTTTGCTGGATTTTGTGTTTCATATGGAGCATGTCAAATACTCATGATGTGAGTTCTTTGATATCTATCAAGCATCAGATGTGATGTTTTGGTTCATGTCATTTGATGATTAAGTATTTGTTTTAGGAGATCAGTTGCACAGATTCAGGCTTTATTGTGGTTATGAATTGGTGAAGGCCCATATTTTTCATTTGCTTTGTTGGTAGCTGTGTGTTTGGATCTACTGGTAGTTTGCTCAATTTTGTTTCGTAAGAAGTGTTTGGATTGACTATTCTAGTATTTCCCACTTAATAAGTCTTTTGGACTTTTCAGTGCATTTGGTATTTATAGTGCTTATATAATTACCTTTTAAGGTTTTTGGAGTCAATTTCATTATAGATTTTTGAGTTGACGGGAGGTTTATTGGAGATAACTCAATATCCAACTTTTCATATCTTTTGCTTTTATCCAAATAGGTTGTTAGTCTAAATCTTCAACAACTCAGACTCTCTTTTGGCTATTTAAGCTACCCCTTTACATATGAACTCGAACCATTATAGTGAATTGTTTTCTGTGATTTCTTTCTCGCAAGAATTTTTTTCGTGTTAAATTTTGTCTCATGTGTTCGCTATGCTTCTATCCCTAACATAAACTTGCTGTTGCAAGGGGAGACTCACGGCTCTGAAAATCCAGGCGTCCTTCCGATCATCGATCCGACAAAAGTTGGAAAGAGCACTCTAATCGAGCATGTATGTAACTAGAGGTGAGCACTCGGGTTGGGCTCTTTTGGGCGGGCCCGAGGCACGGGTGGCATGGCACGGTCTGAAACCCGGCCCGGCATGACATCAGAGCACGACGTGCTTGGGCCGAGAACCGTGCACGACATCAGTAGGGGCGTGTTGGGTCCAACGATCCAAGGCATGAGGAAGAAGCTCAGTATGAAGATCACCGACCCACAGAGCATGAGCATTATGGACATATCCAACAGTATTGTGAAACCATGTGCTGAAAAATTGGGCATTGCAAAGTGGTTTTGGTTATAGCATATGTGGTGCTTGTGCATATGTTGTTTGAGATGATTAATTGATATGCTGTGATAGCATGATATTGGTTTTGCTTGATGCAATGCGCTCATGTGAGTGGTTGCATGGATTGACTTTGAGTCAAGTCATGGACTTGTGCTCGGAAGTGTTTCTTGTTTATTCATGTGCAGGTGTTGCTCGAGGGCGAATGTGGTCGATGACGGGACCGGAACTAGGTTTATGGAGGAACTGAGGTTCGAGACTAGGTTCAGGGAGGAACCAAGGTCTTGGTGGTCGAGGATGTCATGCGGGACGTTCGGGCTAGAGAACATGCACATGGAGCTGGTTAGTCACGTGAGTATGGCATGTGAGCTGTACACATGTACAAGAGTTGTATTTGGCCATGTTTGGGCCAGGTTGAGATGTATACGAACTCTTTTCATGTTGGAAGTAGAGTTGTATTCAATCTCTTTATATTTGCTCAGTATAAATAGCGGGAGGTGTCTCCTGTTTATGTGAGCCAGGTTTTAGGGTTGTACTCTTTTGTTTTAGAGTACTGTAACCAGATTAGATAAAGAGAAATAAAAATCTTTTGAAACTAGAGATTAGTTTTTCCCTTGCTCCAAGCCTTAAGGTCTTCGTGATAGTATCTTGCAGCCATTACTTTTTCCTTGCGACGCATCAGTGGCTGACGCCGTTTGCCTCGGCGTAATCTCCAATTTCCGTCATCATTTGATTCAGTCATCTTGCAAAGGTAATATCTCTTGATCCGTAGATCCGATCGAGTTGATTCTTTTTGGGTTAGATTCATAATTGAATTTGGTTTCTATAATTAAAATTTCACATCAATCTAACGGTGGTATCTTTGGTTAATCTTTTTTGAGTTTGGTCCGTCGTTGTTAGATCGCTAATTATTTTAGTCATTTAGTGAAGGATATAAATTTAGATCCGTAGATTCGATCGACCTGATTCTTATTGCATTAGCTTTATAATTGAATCTAGTTTCTACAGTTAAAATTTCACATCAATCCAACACTTGGACCTCCAAGAATTTCTGTTTTTTGTGAACTAGTTGCCAGACTGCTCGTTTGGTCGCCTGGTCGCCTAGCTGGTCTACTAGTCGCTCAAACTGGTCTACTGGTCGCCCAACTGCTCTACTGGTCGCTCAGTCTGCTCTACTAGTCACCCAAACTGCTCTACTGGTCGCCCAGACTGCTCTACTAGTCTCCCAACTGCATGAACTGGTGTCCAAGCAATTTGAGTTTAAATTGGGGTGTTTCAAAAATCATCAAAAATTTGTTTTTAGCTTCCACGCAATCATTCACCCCCTCTCTGATTGCTACATTAGTATATTTCAATCCTACAAGTATGAACGCCACACCGCCGTCGACACCTGAGAGAGACGGGTCAGCTCTCTCTCTCTCTCACCCATCTCTCTCAATTTCTCCCTCGCTCATCTGTCTCTTTCAATCCCCATTGCCTCTCTTCCTCACTCTCTCGTTACTTCCTCTCTCGATCGTGTTCAACACATCCCCCTTGTTCTAAGAATAAATAAAATTTAGTTCTTTTTTCTATAATATTTGTGTCCACTGTCTTGACTCTATGTGTCTCTGGTTCTTTTCTTCTCGTCACAATAGTGCAAATGGGCTGGACTTAGGCCGGCATGACATGAAGCAGGTACGAATCACAAATAGACCGTGCTTGGGCTCACCGAAGGTGAGTCAGGCTGGCCTGGCCCAGCACGGCTAGCACGACGGGCCGTCGCGGCCCGGCATGGCACGGTTCAGGCACGAAGCACGATGGGCCCGTACCGGTCCAGGCCGGCCCGGCACGATGCCCACCTCTACATGTAACGATGAAACGGCGCGTAATCACTTTTCTCAAATTGTGTGTTTTAGTGAATATGATCTTAAAGATGAAAGGATAGTAGCTCTTAGAGATTGTGGTGTAATCGAGCATCAAAACTGTGGCGTTGATGGACAGGATATTGGTCATTATCGAACTAACCAGGGACATCGATGAGGGTGTGTGGAGAAGATTGTACTCACTGTACAAAACTCGCACTGCAAGTGGTACTAAAATTATAGTCTGAAGCCATTCTGGCAAGATTGCTAGTTTTGGTACCACACAACTTCTTAGAGTACAATGCTTGATTGGTACTTCTTCAAGGTACGCACATTTGGAAGCATGGACGCAGATGAGCACCCAAACTAGGCATCAATAATAGCCATGGACATAGCCAGGGAGATGAAAGCAAATTTCATGGGAGCAAGCATCTTCAGTGGACAACTGAAAGCAAATTTCAACGCTCGGTTCTGGGGCATGCATGGCCCTTGCAAGCATCAGAGAAGTCAAGCAGAATGATCTCTTACTGCATGGTGCAAGTCGTGATTTTGCTGAACCTTGGCATGCGGTGGAACCAATGTATGTCAGGACTCAGGAGAGTGATTTTTTTAAATAATATTTTTTTTCAAAATTTACAGAAATAATACTGAAAGTGCATTTAGGCACTAATGTTATTTTAGTGATTAATGACAAACGCATATAATGACAATCTATGTAATTGTGTAAATGCTAACTTAGTGCTTAACAAATGACACCTCTAATATGATTATATTGCTATGAGACTAACATGTTTATTGCCAAGTTGAGTATTAGTCTCATCTATTTAGAGGAAAATCAAGTAGGATGGGTAAGCAAAGATAAGGTATGCAATCTCGGTATCCCTTCTATATTTGTTATTGCATTCCTCTTGTGCAAATGCATAGTGAACTCCAAGTAACATGTTGATTATATATATGCACATTGGTTCATGTCATATTTGTTTGTGCATATATATTCATTTGAGTTCATTATGTGTTTTGCTTTTAGTATGCATGTATTAACTAGAGTTAAACTTTACATTGCTATAGATTGACTTGGTGCATGCATGTCTTAGTTGTGTATCTTCTCATGCACTTCTCTTAGTGAAGTTTAATCTAGAGTTGGATCACATATTTACTCTTATTCCAAATATTATTTGCACATGTACAATTCGTGTATATTCTATCATGTGCTTCATTTAAATAAAGTATATGATCCTTGCCATGATTTAATTGATTCATCATATTGGGAATTATCTCTCTAGTGCATATAGATCAATTACATATTAATCATGATGTACTTAGTAGATAACATTTCTTATATCAAGTGTTTCCATTTGTATTGTGCTTCTTTATATGAAACACTTGTGGTAATCAATTGCTCACAAATATCAACTTGTTCATATCTATTGAGCTTTTGGGACTAATGCCTTTCATGAGTGGTTTGGAAAAAATTAGGTCCCGTGTGTGTATGATGACCAAGGTATCTTGGAGGATGACCGTTAAGCCGAGGTCAACAAGACGGCGGTGTCACCAAGAGTTGAGGACTAAGTCAAGATCGACTTGGTGTGGAGATCGTCGGAGAGGATGATCAAGTCAAGTTTGATAGGACGAGAGTCTCATGAGGTGAATCGAGTCAAGTTGGACGAGGCGAAGATGTCATCAATTATATGGTGAAGGTCTTCATGCACCGGCTAATTGATATTATTTCCCTGAGTTGCTCATGACTGTGAGCACGACTAATTAATTAGATTTAAATCTCTACAGAGAGTGTACACTTTATCCACATGATGCACTCTAGCAATCATGTAAACCATGCCTCACGATACCTATAGTACCCGATTTGCTAGATTGTGATGAAACCGTTCAACTAGCTAAAACCTAGCCTTACACCAACCCCGGTGATGTTAAACCCTTACCACAGTCTAGAAATCTAGACCCGCACATACAGTACTAACAATGGTTTACGCCCCATCGTGTCCTTTCTCTATGGCTAGGCATACACCGTTGTATTAGAATGCTTTAACCCCAACACCTCGGTGAAGGGAGCACCTACGAGTGACACCGTACCCTGGTGTGCTCTACTACTTTGGCCTACCAAAATGCAAGGTTACACTTCAGCCAATCTAATAGGCTAACGCTATCCCATACTAGCACATGTGGTTGTACTTTTTCATTTAGGTGATAGCGTCAAGTTCGGCCCTTAATCGACTCAGGTGAGAATCTCTCCCTATCTAGGCGCGAGGTCCCTCCTCACACCTCAAGTTTAAATAGTAACTCGCCCACGTCTAAACCATAAGTTTTTAGGTTGGATTTTTATCAAAATACACAAAGACCATAACTCGGCTTCGTAACATTAAAATTTGCTCAAGTCTGAATAAGAGTGCAGCCCAGCATTTAAATGACATTCTAAGTGAGCATGGCTAAGCATATGTGTGGAGTACTCCGCAATTGTTACCCATAGTGACACTAATTAATGTCTAAACTATAAGCTAAGATTACAAGAGCAGGTAAACAAGTGCCAAGGTAACGGTAATACATACAAATGGGAAATATCTACTGGTACCCATAACATAGCAAGTTTAATATAACATACATGCATGCATATATCGTTTGATAAAACAACATAAACTCCATAAAATAGTGGGATCAATATGATTAAAGGAGGGTGTTTGTCTTGTTTATTGAACAATTGGTCTTGCATTGGTTAATCGGAGTACCAATTACGTTACCTAGTCCCAAACCTCTCGCATAATCCCACGATTAGCGCGTAAACTCCCACATCAACATACATACAAGCAAATAAATCCGATATTACTATTCTTCGGTATAAACAACATACATAGATGCGTTATACAAGTTCAAGTATATGAGAATAATGTTTATAAGGATGATGCATATGAGAATGATATGAGGGCCAATTCTACAACTCCTAAAATATCCACTATAAAGGACATGTATCTTCTAAGCAAGCCATATCACTTACTAGATGTCATGATATATGAAAGTTGCACTAATTTAGTATGTATGACTAACTATACAATTCCCACCAATGTTGCTCGTTAATAGTTACAAAGTTCACATCAAAATATATTTATTACAAATTTTATAATAACTATATTTTCATACTTTATTTTTATTTAATTATTTTATCTTTTAATGTGGAGATTAAATACATTATCTGAGAAGCTACTCCGTGCAAATGCACGGGTTGGCAACTCATGTGACATAATGGCTTTCGTACATACTTTTTGGTGTGTTGGTGCTAATTTAGTCATATGTTCATGGGCTTCTTGTAGGATTTCCCTCGGTCTGTTGAACTCAGGGTTCAAATTTTCGTCGAAATTTGGCAAAATCTCGCCAAAATCTTGGATTTCGGGCCCCCACGAGATTACAAATACCGGTTAAAATAAAAAATTGAAATGCTACAGTAATTTCAGTAATTTCGACGAGATTTCGGGTAAAACCAGCGAAATTTCGGGATTGAAATCTAGATTTTGAAGTTTTAGCACCGGATTTGACCGGATTTGGTCCAATAACCTATAATAAAGTGATCTTCTATGAAAATTTGTTGAAAAACTTAATTTTTGAGATATTTTAAAATTTTGGCAGAAATACTGTTAGATTTTTATAAAATTGTACAAGATTAATAATGATCTATAAATTTTATGATACTATCTTGATAAGTGTAGTATCATAAAAAATTAATAGTAATTTAACTTCATTTGTTATCTTTAAAAATAAAAAATAGAATTACATAATTGGGATAGTTACCTTGTCATAATTTTATAAATTTTCTCGAGTGTGATCATGATCTAAAATTTTTATGAGAGATTAATAATTTCCTCAGCACCATTATATAAAATTTTAAAAAATTTAACTTTTTTTTTGCTCAATAAAATCTATCAATGCAGTAAGCACGAACTTAATTTGTTGTATTATATTTAAAAAATCAAACAGAGAAAGAACATAAATAGCACTATGCCTTATAAGAATTTTATAAATTCACTGGAGCATGATCATGATTCAAAATTTTTATGAGATATTAATCATTTCCTTTTCACCCTTATGTAAAATTTTAAAATAATTTAAACCTCTTTTATTGCTAAAGCAACTCTAGGTATTGATCATCGGGCTTTTATCAGAACATTGCACTGTCAGAATTTTAAACATTATTTATGCATGATCATCATCTAAAACTTTTACATAACCATTAATGCTACATTAGTAGCATACACAAAATTTTTTAAAATTTTATAATGTGGTTTGGATAATTTTTTATTTCGTTCAAGTTTGCCGGTAAGCCTTTTAACAGGACAGTAGCACTGTTTAAATTTTTAAAAATTCATGATGCTTGATCATCATATAAAAATTTTATAAGAATATTATGGATGTGTCAAGACCATCCAAGAAAAATTTCAAAATTTTATAGCCTCGTTTGTTCTAATTTTCATTCGGTTCAAACTTGCGGGTCAGCGTTTTATTCAGGACAGTACCAATGTTTGAATTTTTAAAAAATTCCTCAGATTTGATAATCGTCTGAAATTTTTTAAAAAATATTATCAATATGTCAGAAATCTCCAGAAAAAATTTTAAAAAATTTTGTCATCATTTGATCCACTTTCCAGCCAGTGCAATCCGAACAAAATTTCGGTTTTTCAGCCCGAAATTTCAGGTTTTTTTGACCGAAAACCGGGATTTCCAGGTGGCAAATGGACCTTGGTTGAACTTGCATTGTTGCTTCTTTTTATTTTTTTGCCTTCTTTTGCACTGCATAAAGTTTAATATTGTACTCTTGTGTTTGATTAGTGGAAGGTAGTTCATCAGACCAAATAGTAACTCATCAATATCAATCGGAAGGCTTCTTTAGGTAGGAATATCAATCAGACCGACTTTGAATATGATTTTGCTGCCACTTTCAGTGCAGATTTTCTCAGAGGAATGCAGACACAAAAAGGATGGCCAACCTGTCTAGGCTTACCTATCCTGGTAAGGAAAAAAAAACATCTGGCCTGACCCTAAATTTTTAAGGGTTAGATTTGGAAATTGCAGAGATTTGATGGTTTGATTTGTACTCACCTCGTAGGTTCCATTGTGTACACATGTACTGTTTATTCTATTTTGCAATATATATGGGTGATTTTTAATTTGACAATAATATTTGTGATGAAATAATTTATTTGTGAAAGACTAAAGTATACTGTATTAGGCTAGTTTTTTTAAATAGGAGATGCAGAGTAGATGCACGTGATGCACGTGAATCTGTAGGTTATGGAGAAGCCTCGCAGAGTGTGTGTAGCCTGGCCTGGAGCAGAATACTACTGCAACGAGACGGAACACCAACCGAACCGATAGGAGGGTGGAGCCACGCGCGACGAGCGAACGTGCACGTTCAGTTGGGATCGCTGCTGCAGGCGTCGTTTCGTTCCCGTGCGGCAGGAGAGTTTCGAGAACTTGCCATCTTTAAAATTTATTTTTTTGGTATTTGACACCCTAGTCCACCCTATAAGCTTAGATGGACCCATATGTCATACACAGGAGCTGAAAAGCACACGAATTGGATGTCATTTTCTGAAATTTCAGGTGCGGGCGGCAGCAACGTCCTGAGCGACGTCCTCGCGGCAAGGGAGTCTTCACTTGTGGCTCCGTGCGGCGGCCAACTCTGCTCCAGGTGTGCGGCTGCAGTACAGAAAAAGAGAAAATTTACGGTGTGTTATACTGAATAGTACATACGAAGTAGGAGTCAAGAAAATTGCCCCTGATGGCCAGCTGTAGCAAAGTAAAACGACGTGCGGCAGCTGCAGTTCCAGAGGCGACGGCTGGATTCGCTGCTGGCTGTACAGCCAACGAAAACAGAGAAAACAAGACTGGAAAAAGAAGATGAAAGAGAGAAAAACGCGACAGAAAAGAATTAAGGAAAATTCAAGAGCTTATACGTACTAGGGTTTGCTTCTATGTAAAGGGATCTTTATACATGTTATGTATCTCTAATTCGATAAATAAATCAGTGAGTATGGATTTCGATCTATTAGTTTTTATTATTCGTGTTTTTGTACAAATACTTTCTAGTTTGCTTATATCCCTTTCATTCTTTCGGTTTAATCATTATTTTATTAATTCTTAGGATTAATAAAAACTAAAAAATAGATTTAAGCGTTAGTTTACACCTATCCATGCTCACTCTCGGTGCGCGAATTTTTTTTAAATAATATATTTTTAAAAACAATTACAGAAATAATATGCCGAAAAAAATTTACAGAAATACCAGTCTGTCGCAATTCCAAATAGATATATACAGTCTGTCGCAATTTGGAATTGCGACATTCGCAATTCCAAATTGCGACTAACGTCTGTCGCAGCCGTTAGTCGCAAATGGAATATGCGACAGAAAGCTTTAACTCACACGGCAGAGGCCTTCGTCCTCATTCTTCGCCGTGCGCTCGCCCGAGTCTCCAGTCGCCGCCGCCGCCGAAGAAAAGAGAGGACGAATAGACGACGCACACCACAGCCTTCGCAATGCGATGTGACAGCAGACTACTTTCAGCTTTCTCAAAGTGATTCGACAATACTCTGCAGACCACCAAGCGACATAGCACTACCCATCTCAGGCCGACAGAGGGTGACAGGTCGTGCAGCTTTCAGCAGAGGGTGACACATCGTGCAGCCTTTGACAGAGGGTGACAGGTCGTGCAGCTTTACCAGGCTGACACGACAACACACGCAACAGCTTTTTCAGCGCGATGTGAGTACTCACTGCTAGCAGCTTTACCAGGCTGACACGACAACACACGCAAAAGCTTTTTCAGCACGATGTGACTACTCGATGCAGCTTTTCACAGAGGATACCAGGCCAAAAAAATGGACAAGTGCTGTAATTGTTGGAGTAACCCCTCACCACCACTATAAAACAGGGCCGAGGGGTAGACATCCAACACATCCAAACCAGCAATAAACGTCAGCTGAATCTACACAAATTAGGGCACAATGTCATTCTACCGTCGCCTCTTCAGCAAGCAGAAGTCATCCCGCCCCGAATATCCGGATGCGATGAGCGCCGACGCCCAGCTTTTGCGGAGTTGCCCGGCCCAAATGCGATCGCAACCCATCGGCGAAGATGATGCAATCTACCCATGCAGAGAACCGCCACGCTCACCATCTTGTTGTGCGCACCTCACGAGGTAAACCTACTGGTGTCCACACAATACAGGGTAACACTACCATTTCATGCATCGTTCTTTCTTTTCTCAGCACAAGGACCGGTGTTGCTTCTTCCAATGGATCGACGGGCCGGAACGACGTGACTACGAATTTCTCTCCAACTGCCACGACGCCTACCCCGCTTCGCCCGAGAACTTCACCCGGTGGGAGAGACCGCCAGGATATGTCCTTTTCTAGATCGACCAGAGCTTAGGGCCGGTGGGCAAGGGGCCAACCAATCGGTGAGTTTCATGCGACATACTCATGTTAAACTCACAAAGTAGTAGTTCTAAACCAGTTCATCGCACACAGGAGTTCAAAAGAAAACTTGCGAATTTGCTCAAGTCAAAGGAGAAACCTCCTCCAGGGCCACCCGAAAGCCCCAACTTTTGCGAACATGGCCTGCAGGCAGCGGTTGATACCTGCCACGATGATCTAGCGGACCGGAGATTCTACCGGTGCCCCTTGGCCGAGGATGAATGGTGCGGCTACTTCAACTTGGTGGACCCGGAGACGTACCACCCACATCTTAAACTTCCTGTATGGGATATCTGGGGGGAGCAACCCTCTCCGTGGTGCCACTACCGCCCGTAAAAGCTGACCAGAGTACGCCTATGGTGTTATGCAACAACCAAAGCGGCATATCTTGCATTGATGCAGGCACGCTTCGGTTGTCAAGGATAAGCCCAACACACACCTCCTGCACCATATAGTGGAGTGCGAGCGAAACAGAGCAAAGTCTCGCATGTCTCCGCTAACGCCAACGCACGAGAGGTGCAAGAGGTTCCTCCTCTCGAAGAAGAAGGGACAAGGGAAGCGGCCGAGGTCCGCAAAGACGCAACAAATCCTTGACGCGTTGCGACCATCCGGAACCCGTGGTATTAACATAGGGGCGTCGAATCGGGATGACATGCCCATATGGGAGGCGAAATCCACATAAAAGACGAAAAAATTATGTCTTATACACCCGAGACATACGGCATAGGCCACCCATTCGGCGACAGCTGGGTGAACCTCGGATCCCCATGGAGTTCTTTCATAGTAGGGATTGAGCGGTGTCCGACGACAAATCGTCAATTTAACACGGGTCAGGTAATATGCAGAAAATGTGGGACATCATTCTGGCTGTACCCAGATAGGCGGAACGATCATTTATTCCACCATGACAAACAGTGCTTTCGTTAGTTAGTTCGTCAAGCAATTTCACATCCTTTTGTAATGCCCTTGTAATATAATCTAATCTGCTGCTTATTTTATCATCCGAACTTTCGTGTATGTGCCCTTATATATGTTCAACAAATAATTTAAGTGTTCATAACATGAGTTGTTGTCGACTATAAAATTTTGAAAAAAAATTTCCATGGTTATGATGCATCACTAATGTTCCCATAAAATTTTTATCAAGCTTTATAAATTTTTAAAAATTCAGATAGTGCTACTGTCTGAATTTTGCCATATCAGACACTAGCACTGTCTGAATTTTTAAAAATTCATAACCATGGACAAAAAATTTTATGGGAACATTAGTGATGAATCATAACCATGGACAAAAATTTTTAAAATTTTCTAACGTGGAAAACTTGTCGGCCAGTGTTTTATTAGGATAGTTGTATTGTTTGAATTTTAAAAACTTTATCACATCTTAAAATCATTTGAAATTTTTACAGTAATATCACTGATTTATCAGAAACCTCCATAAAAAATTTCAAAATTTTCCGACATTGTTACAGTCCTATTTTATTTTCATACGTGGTCACTGATTCTACCCGTGAGTGCCTTTTCTGATTTTCGAAACTTCCTGCCGGGGCAACGTCTGGCTATCTCGCCCATACGTAAGTGGTAGCCCGCGTTGCGTAGGTCGCCCTTGATTTTTCCCTTATTTTTTGGGCCGTATCCGACTTGTCCCGCGGGGCTACGAAAACCCCTAAGTGGCCACAATTTCTGTGCTTTCATGGCCGCAAATGCCTTTTCCGATTTTCGCAACTTCCTGCCGGGGGAACGTCTGGCTATCTCTTGATTTTTCTCTTTTTTTTGGACTGGATCCGGCCTGTCCCGTGGGGCTGCGAAAACCCTTAAGTGGCCACGATTTCGTGGCCGCAAGTGATTTGAGTCGCAATTCCAATCCGCGACAGAACTGCGACTATTGAGACAAAGATGTATGTCAATTTGGAATTACAACTATAGGGTATTTCTGTAATTTTTTTGACATAATATTTCTATAAATTTTTTACAAAAATATATTATTTTAAAGTAATTCTATCTAATTGCCATCGTCCAATATCTTATAATATTTGTCGACGATTAGACATATTTTTTTCCAAATTTTAAATCAATGCATTAGTAAACAAATTATCTAACTGAATTAATATTTTGTCGCAATTTCAATTTGTGACAGAGGACTTGCGATAGAGTTTCTGTCGCAATTTGAAATTGAGACTAAGTCTCTGTCGCAATTTGAAATTGCGACTAAGACGTATGTCAATTCCAAATTGCGACAGACGAGTAGTTCTGTAATTTTTTTTTCGGCATATTATTTCTGTAATTTTATTTAAAAAATATATTATTTAAAAAAATTCGCATAAATTGGGTTTCAGAGACGTCACATTTCTCGACTCACTGCTCATTCTTTTGTGAGTACAGATTTCAATCTATTAGTTTTTGTTCTTCGTGTTTTCGTACAAATGCTTTCTAGTTTGCTTATATCCCTTTATACTAAATTGATTCTTGTTCATTTCACTGTCTTTCCTAAAATAATCATCTTATATTTTCCTCATACTTAATTGAAAGGTATCGCCTCATTTCCTAAAATTCAGTGCTTTTTTAACCTTCGTGCTGATCAAAACACGCATTATAAAATGAAATTTATAACTTGATGACTGAATTTAGTTGGTGTTAGAGATAACTCAATATCTCTGACTATCATATCTTTTGATTCAATCTAAAACGGTTGCTAGTTCAAGTCGTCTACAATAGCACCTTGTACTTGTAATCTTAAAACATCGTAATGGATTGTTTCACGTGGTTTTTTTTCGCAAGGGTTTTTCCATATTAAATCTTTATCTCTAGTTATTTAGCTATACTTACAATCCTAACAAATGATATTAGAGCTAGGGTTTTCACCATGTCCTCTGCCGTTTGGACAATTTTTCCTTGAAGACTTGAACCAAAGAGATGCCCATGTCCACTCAACCAAATGTTTTGGTTAGCTGGACTCACTCCTGATCGGAAGTAATAGATTGGACTTGAACTCAATCAAAACCGGATCATACCTTTACTAATCTTGGGAGACTTCCCATCCTCCCGTGCATTTGAGCTGAGCCAGCCGCGTGGCTCGGCTCTTTTTTTGCGTTTTGGTCCTTCAAAAAATATGTAATTATGTTTAGGTCCTTTCTGTGTTTTTTACGAAAATGACCTTCTAGTTCAGAAAAATCATCGATCATTCGTGAAAGGGCTCTAAATAAATACCAAAAAAAGGTTGTTACGTTCGGATCATTCTAGCTATTTTTTGCGAAAAGAATCTTTCAATTCAGCGCGATCATGGATCCTTCGTAAAAGGACCCCAGATAGATGCGAAAAAAACATGGTTGCGTTTGTGTCTTTTCAACCGTTTCGCTCATTTTCTTGATGATTTTAAAAAAGACAATGCCGAAAAAAACAAAATTGTTTCTTCGAAAAAAAACACGCGTGGCTTGTTACACCGCGAAAACAACTTATACTAAAGAGTAAAGATCGATGACTTCCAGACCAGGGACCGCTTCCACGTCGTGCCGGCTCCCTCACGTGGCTCGCCCGCAGCCGGCTTGGTGGCCGGCTCTGCTCATTTTTTTCCCCGCGTGTAGGTCCCTTAAAAAAAATATGTAGTTATGTGTAGGTCCTTCCCACGGTTTTTAACGAAAAGGACCTTTTTGTTCAGTAAAATCCTTAATTTTTTGTGAAATGACCCTAAATAAACACCGAAGAAAAAACTTAGTAACATTTGGATCATTCCAGCTATTTTTCATAAAAAGAACCTTTCCATTTAGCGTAATCGCGATTCTTTCGTGAGAGGACCCTCGATAAATGCAAAAAAAAAACATGATGATTTTTAAAAAACACCCAAAAAATTATTTCTGTGAAAGAAACAGCGCATGTGGCGTATCACGCCATGAAAACTATCCTAGTTGAATCTATTTCTTGAGTTTCATTGGCTTCGGCTTCAGAGCAGCTCCAGATCATTTTTTTTCGGCACGGCTCCAACTCATAGTGTCTTTTCAGTTTCTTAGCAGAGCCGGCTCTTCAGGTCAAAAGTGTTGTTCGCATCTGAGAATCTACTGTATATTTTGAGATCTATAATTTTTTATTCTTCACCATATTATCCACTAAATTTAACATTGAGAATTTCCATGGCAAGATTAATTTCTCTAATATGGCAAATTCATATGAGACTGTTTTTCAATATGTGGGTATGAGGAAAAAATTGCTTTTACCCTG